>WOXC01007416.1:0-396793 GCA_011680675.1 Gymnobelideus leadbeateri
ACTGATTGGGCAGAACACAGGAACAACTGATGGAAATTCTAGGGAGTCACATCTTTATACTACATAAAGAAAAAAGTTCTTGAAAATTGGAGTCACCCAAAATAGAATCAATTGTCCCATCAGGCATTGAGTGTCACATCACTGAAAAGCTTTGAACAGAGTTTAGATGAATAAAATTCCTTTCAAATTATGGTATCTTATGCTTGTATAATATAAATAATGTTTCTTCTCACTTCCTTTCCACATTGGTAATAAAGCTAGTGAGGAAAATGTAGAATTACTGTCTAAAAGGAGGAAGACAGAGAGAGAGAGAGAGATAGTGAGAGACAGAGCCAGAGACAGAGAAAGAGACACAAAGAAACATAGAGACACAGAGACACAGACCAAAACGAAGCTTTTTTTAAAAAATCCCTAACAGGCACAATATTAACATTCATTCAATAATCAGTAATTTGTAATTAATTAATTTCACTATATATACCCTTATATGAATAAATATGTGTGTTTTCTCATAAATATATATTTTGTGTGCTTTATGTTTAAAATATACAACCTTGATTTGAGGTAACACACTTTAGAGTCAATAATTGTGACTGATTATTTTTAATTATTTCTAATTTTCTTTCAGATGATCATGGATTTAGAGCAAGAAGTGATCTCAGAGGTAATTTGTTCAACACTTTCATTTAAAAGATAAGGAGACTGAAGTCCAGAGAGGGTAAAGTAACTTCTCCAAGATTGTTCCATTAGAAAGCTGTAGTACAGTGATTCAAAACCCCATCCATTGGTCCTAGCTTCATTGGTTTTCCAGTGTATAATTATGTCACACATAAATTCATCCACTGAAATAGGATTTAGTGTTTGCAAGTCCACTAAGAAAATTAGAGTATATGTCACTTATAATGGCATACACATGGAGCCACAAAGGACCTCAGAAACCATATGTCCCAATCCTCCCATTTTTCAGAAGAGGAAACAACCTCAAGAGATTAAGTGACTTATTCTAGGTCACAGAGTCACAAGTTCCATCCTGGATATTTACTGAAAGATTCATACACACACACACACACACACACACACACACACACACACACACACACACTCTAAAAAAATGAAAGGCATCCCTCCCTAACAATATTCAGGTGGTACAGTGGAAAATATTTTGGACTGGTAAACAAAAGTTTCAAGATTTATATCCTCCATCTGTCACTTATATTTGAATTTAGGAAAATCAGTAGATTTCTTTGGGCTTCAATTTTCTCACTGTCTAAAGTTTCTTGCAGCTCTAAATCTTTGGACCTAAAGCTCTAGATATGTTTCTGTGTATGGCTCCTCTGTGTAAACTGGGCACTCAGGGAACATATAGTAAAGGCACAATGAAGGAATCCATAGTTCTTCTTTTACTTCATTTTCCTAGGAAAATATTTACAAGAAATTTGAGAGAGAAAAAGTACGGGATGGGGACTCTTTATGAAAAGAATATTAGAGATAGAGTTAAATTAATTATTGTAGACACTATATAACTCTAGTTACATTTGCTTTGCGTTCCATTTATTAAACCAGATAATTTTTTTCCTTCCCTTCTACTGCCTTTGTTTTCCTTTAACTGTGGCAGGTGTTGGTGCTTTATGACCCTTGGTGAGGAGCTCAGATTCTGAGACACTTCTGTGAACTAATGGAGGGAAAATTGCTAAAGGGTACTGGTCCTCTTGGAGACATAACATGCTTAAAAGAAGGAAATCTTCCCTTTAGACCAGCTAGGGAGTAAGTAATCAATGAATGTCTAAGACAAGTTCACGTAAATTGTAACCAATTTCAACTATTCAGAGCTGAACTTGCAATTTAAAACCAATTTCAGCCAACATACTAACACTGTTAGTGAGTAGTAGAATAGGAAATTAAAGATTATATAGTTAAACATTTAAAGTGTATATACTTTACCAAGTGTATATGTTCACTTGGTAGAGGCCTTCTGTCATGCACAATCATCCACAGTGGTTACCTCTCACGGTAATACTCACCCCAGTTCTCCTACAAGCTCCTATAAGAGAGGAAATTTGAAATCTGAAGATTAAGGCTACTGTAAGCAGGAATTGTTTTTTCTCTCTAACAATTTTCTTTCCTAAAAAATTTCAGTGGACATATGGCAATCCCCTATAGAGAAGTGGAAGGGGACCAGAAAGCTGGTTAACTTGTAATCCCTAGGGTTTAGCCTAGTCTTTGGGACACAGTAGGCACTTAAATGCCTATTGACTTAATTCCTTTCCTGGCATTTCATTCTTCAGAAACCTCGTATTAAGCTTTTTACAACTATTGCATGTGAAAGGTTTAAAATAGATAAAGTATAACACTACAGTCTATGGAATTTTAAGACCCCTCTATTTTAGGAAGTAGTTTCCTATATTTTAATGAAATATCCATGATAATTTCTTTTGAAAATACTATATAACACTGGTTGAATTTCTAGATGATCATCTTCTCTAAATGTTAAATGACTTACAAACTGAACTAGCATCTGAACTCAAGTACTCTTACTCAAAATTTAGTGTTCTTTACACTGCCAAATGATTTCTAACATAACATAAATTATTGTTTATTGATTTGGATTCCATTTCCTAATCAGCCAACTATGTACTAATCACAGCATAAATTTGTGAAAACTAAGACCGATACTTAAATTATATGGCCTAAAAATAAGAAAATAAGGTATGCAGTTGATATAACTCCACATTTTCAAAACAAGTTGTTGATTTCTATGTGAACATAAGTAGAAGAAGCAGTTGGAAATGTAAGATTGGGGCTCAAGAGAAAAATAAGCACTTGATATGTAAAATTGCATGTCATTTGCATAGAGAATATAGTTTTGTTCACAAAAGTTAATGATTTCATCAGCAGATAGGGCTTATAAAGAGAAAAGGAGTGAACCCAGGTCAGTCAGAGACTGAGTATATATGAGACAGTCAGATGGCAAAGAGTGCCAAGCCTGAGATCAAATTCAACTTCATATATTTATTGGCTGTGTAACCCTTGATAATCGCTTAGTCTGTTTGCCTCAGTTTCCTTATCTATAACATGGGGAAAATAATAGTATCTACTTTCCAAGGCTGTTGTGAGGATCAAATGAGGTTCCAATTGTTAAACTCTTAGGATAATGCCTGGTATATAGTAAGAACTTTAAAAATACTAACTAGTATTATTCTATGCACTTGATGAAGGCATGTTATGGAAGATAAACCTTCAGAGATGGAGAGAAGGATTTCTCTGGTGGTTATATAGATAGCCAAGTCACCAAACAAACAAAACAACCCAGATGAAGAAAAAAATATCCAAAAGGAGTCAGCATAGAATCTTGCAGAGAAGATAAGAAAGTGATGACCAAAAATAATTTACTTAGCAATAGCAAGATTTGTAACTTTGGAGAGAATAATTTCAGTCAAATGTAGGGATGGAAACCAGATGACAAATAAATGAGAAGTAGGTGATATGAAATAAAGGTTAAATATCAAGTATAAACTCTGCTTTCTATTAATTTCCACTTACTTGCCCCAGGGATGAATATATATGGGTCATGTTTTTGGGGAAGCAGTAAATGAGCCAGTTGATAAAAAAGGGGTTGAAAAGTGGTCAGAGACAGAGGATTATAGAACAGACAAACATGTAAAGAAGTGAAAAGATATAACAAAGAGATTTTGGTAAAGGTAAGGAGAGAAACATCTCATCTTCCAAAATCAAGGAAAAAGAGGAAAAGGTGAAGTTTACTGAGGGGACTTGCATTATGGAATTGGGAATGACTGGAAGACTGCCATGGCTAACTCAAATTTTTCAGTGAAATATGAAGTAAATATTCTGTTAAGGGAATAGGGGGAATGATGCTAGTATAGGTGTCTTTGAAAAAGAGAAATTTTCAAAATTATGCTGTGATGAATATGAAAGGGAATTGATCAGGGAAGAATACAAGGACTGGTTTACCGCAATGATGTCCCAGTTGAAGCCAGAAAATAAATTTTAGTTAACTCACTCATCATATTTATATGGCTTCCTGCAGTTCCTTTCTGCAGCATGTGAGCAGGAACAGGGAAGAAGAATGGTAGGAATAAACATATTTGAGGTCTGGAAATGTAACAGGACAATGAGGCAAAAGGTTCAATATTGAGATCTGTGTAAATTGAACTTGTTTACTTAAGAGTTAAGATTTTAAAGGATGGAAAGTAAAGTCAGTTTAGTGGTGAGGTCATGGATGGGTGTGATGACTATAAGATATGATGAAGAAAGAGAATGAACATAGGAGGGCTTAAGACTATCAAAGAGTTGGAAAGACAATAGGTCAAATAGAAAAATTCTCTTTTTGTATATTATGAGAGAAGAATATTTGTAGAATACAGACCACATTTTAAGATTAAGCCAAAATATTTGAGGAGAAATCAACATGAAAGTTTAATTCCCCAAACCTAAGGATAGCTTTTAGGATACAGACAACATTAACCAGCTACTATACAATACTGTTAGTATAATCAGGAATATAATGTTTTCAAGAAAAAGTCATATTTCTATGTCTTTAAAGAAGTGAAATGAAAATGAGATAAAGAAGTCTTATATGAAGAAATATTAGGGTTAACTTCCTGTTCCTCAAGGCAGAAGAGAAAGGGATATAGATCTGGCTAGATATCTATGAAGAATGGTGCTGACATGGATAGATATGAAGGACTGAGGAGAGGTGGCCAGGAAAGGGAGATTTGATATAGACCACGGTTTGCTATAGAATTCATGGAGTTTGTGAATGTTTAATATTTTGATAACTGCATTCCAAAACAATTGGTTTCCTTTGTAATTCTATGTATTTTAATCTGTGCATTTACAAATATAATTCTTAGAAGGATTACATAGATTTCACCTAATAAGTAAATGGGTCCATGTTCCATAGAAGAAACAATGCCCTCTCTTAGATAGTCCATAACTGAGAATCCCTTAGAAACTATCTTAGAAATAGGGAGAGAGAGGTGGCAAGGAAGATCATAATATAAGCAAGGTACAAACAATGACTAGGCCTCAGCGACTTACTAGGAGGGTTGGACGGGGTGAAGTTTTATTTTGGATTTGTGAAAGGGAAATAAATGATTATTTATTGATTAATAACCAAGAGTTATAGTAAACCATTGGAATCCATACTTATGGATTATATTTAGACTTTAATTGTATGAAGTCTTAGTGTTTAGCATTAAGAGTTTATAAGAGTTTAACTTATCTATTTCTCTGGGCTACAGCATGTACTCAGTCTCTCTCAAACAAGAAGGAGGAGTGGGGAAGGGAGAATGAGGCAGCCCTTTAGTAAGAAGATCTGCTTGGTCATAAGCACCCTGGTGTAGGGGATCACTGACACTAGGGGATGTGGGACTTTTTGGACCTTGAGATATGGAACTTTCTAGACTTTCCAGAAGATGTTGATTAACTCTGTGTTTTCTCTGTTGCCCTGGACTTTGAAAACCCCTTTCTACAAGTTGACATGATTATGCCAAATGTAAACCCACCCTATACATTTACTCTACCTCAACTGTAGACCTATCACAATTCTTGTCTAACATCACTGAATTTTATGTAACCAGCTGCATCAAAGGTTGCTCTGTCTGCTCTTATATATTTCTGGCCACTGAGGGACTTGGGATCTCAACTGGTAATTGTTAACCTTGTTAATATATTGATCATGTTCAGAGCTTTATGCCTCAGAGACATTTACTACAGATTGACTGATCACAGAATAATACAGTGAGACTTTAATCCTGGAAAAATCTCAGAACTGAGTGAATTGACTCCAAGAGAGGGATGGGGATGAACAGTTTCTGGATTTCCTAAAGGTCCTTGATCCTGGGGAGAGGGTGTAATGTGTGTTGAAAGGGGATGAAAGATGAATGATGAATATATACATATATATATATATATATGTTACACAGACATGCATACAATATAAACATATACACATAATTATGTGTTTTATATCTATGTGTGTATCCATATACATACATACATAGATACATTGGTGTGTGTGTGTGTGTGTATGAAGGATTTGACCTTGAGCAAATCCTGTCATCTCACTGAGCTTCACTTTCCTCATCTCTGATATGGGGTAGCAGTCTCTATAGTATTAATCTTGCAAGATTGTAAGAATGGAATGACTTGGAATCAGGAAACTTGATTCCAAATCATCTCTTCCACTCTCATTAACAGCATTATCTGAAGAAGAGCAAGTCATTAAACTAACTTGTTCCCAACTTTCCTTATCTGTAAAATGAATTTAATTATAGCACCTACCTCCCAGGGTTGTTGGGAGTAAATGCATTATCATATATAAAGTAATTTACAAATCTTAAAATGCTAACTAAATGCTACTTATTGTTATTATTTCATGAAAAGTATTGTACAGTCCTTAAAGTATTATAAATATCACCTTTATTATTAGATGAAATTTTTATTTCTACATAAGATATTTCTTTAGAAAGTGATGGCCTTATGCCCCTATGCTCTTTACTTTTAAAGTACGGTGAATCTTAGAAGCTATTTTATTTTTTAATCATCTTTACAATTTAAATCTAGATTTCAGGTTTATTTTATAAACTCTTTGAATAAATCAGTTCTCCCAGTGTCAATTTGATTAATTTTCTTTTTTTTATCTTTCTTCCTTCTTCAATGTGACTAAGGTACAGAGTCTATTTTAAATGTGACCTTATGAGATTTGCATACTAGAATAAAAAAGTACTTACATTTTTCATTCATACCAGAATTCCTTATGAAAATTAAGTTATATTTTAATAAAACCATATATGTTGGGTAAGTTCTCTTGAGTTACATTCATCAATCTGTATTAGTCAGGTTAACAGTGTCTTTGGGTTTCTGAAAACAATTTTAAGGTGACTGAGATTCCTTTGCAGCTCTACTTATTAGGACATAATTCTTTTAGATCCCTTCTATTATTCTGTTTATTTGTTTAAAAGCATGCACATTTCTCTCTTTGCCTTTCTCACTTTTATTGTCCCTTTACAACTTTTGGACTTTATAAGCTAACTAGGCAAAGGCAAGTTGTGCAACTTTGAGTATATTCACTTCTTTGGGCCTTGACACCCTCTTAAAAATAAAGTGGTTTAGACATTGAAAATTGTCTAAGATGCCTTCTAGTTCTAATATACTGTCACTCTTTTCAATAAAAACAAACTTCACATGAATATTCATGAAAACAAGTTCATTTACAAATATCAAAACTCAGATTTATAGAATTTAAAGTGTATTCTATAACATTCAAGACATTAAAATCAACTTTACTTACATTGACAATGTTTAGATGCAAATTGCCCACTTAAGGGAATAGAGCAAGGTAACCTCCTCTTTTGAGAAAAAATATGGGAAAACTGCTCTAAACCAATAAAGCCTCCAGAACTTTCTCCCTGTCCCAGCAACTCTTGACCAATAAGCAATTTGGCACAGTGATTCATTATAGAAGCTAACACAGCAATAATGATAGAGAAATGAGAATGTTATGTTTTTAATTAATTTGTTGTTTATTTTTAGTTTACAGGATTCAATTCCATGGTTCCTTGAGTTTCAAATTTTCCTTCCCTCCCTCCCTCCACCCCCATGACGGCATATAGTCCAGTATAGGATCTGCAAATACTTTCACATTAGACATTAGTCAAGTTACAAAGGTGTATTGTACTAGATGGAATGAAAAATGGTAAAGAGGAAATAAAACCAAACAATGAAAAGAAAAAGATCAAGTAGTTTGCTTCCATCAGGATTCAAACTCAGTTCTTTTTAGTTATTTCTCTGGATGTAGGGATCTCTCTCCTTCATGAGTCTTTTGGGATTGATTTATATCACTGCATTGCTGAGAAGTGTCCAGTCTGTCATAGTTGGTCATCACACACATGTTGTGCCTGTGATTGTATACAAATTTCTCCTGGTTCTACTCTTCTCACTCAGCATCAGTTTGTATAAGCCTCTCCAGGTAAATATGAAGTCTGTCTTCTCCTCATTTCTTATAGTACAATAGTATTGCATTACATGCATATATCACAACTTGTTTAGCCATTCCCTAATTGATGGGCACCCCTTTAATTTCCAATTCTTTGAAACCACAAAAAGAGCTGCTATAAATATTTTTGTACATATGGGTTTTCCTCCCACTGCTATGATCTCTTTGGAATATAACCCTAGAAGTGATATTGCTGCGTCAAAGTGTATGAAATTATTTATAGCCTTTTGGGCGTAATTCCAGATTGCTTTCCAGAATGGTTGGATAAGTTCACAACTCCACCAGCAATGCATTAGTGTTCAAATTTGCCCACACCCTCTCCAGCATTTGTCATTTTCCCGTCTTTTCATCTTAGCCAATCTGACTGGAGAGATGTGGTACCTCAGAGTTGTTTTGACTTGCATTTCTCTAATCAATAGTGATTTAGAGCATTTCTTCATATGCTTATAGATATCTTTAATTTCTTTCTCTGAAAACTTCCTGTTCATATCTTTTGACCATTTATCAATAGGGGAATGATTTGTATTCTTATGGATTTGACTCAATTCTCTGTATAATTTAGAAATGAACCCTTTATCAGAGAAATAGTTTGTAAAAATTCTTTCCCAATTTCCCACCTCCCTCTTGATCTTGGTTACATTGGATTTGTTTGTACAGAAGCTTTTCAATTTAATGTAAATCAAATTATTCATTTTGCATTTTATAATGTTCTCTAATTCTTGTTTGGTCCAAAAGTATTTCCCTCTCCACAAATCTGACAGGTAAACTATTCCTTGCTTTCCCAGATTGCTTACAGTATCATCCCTTATACCTAGATCATGCACCCATTTAGACTTGATTTTGGTATATGGTGTTAAATAATGGTCTATGCCCAGCTTCTGCCATACTATATTCCAGTTTCCCCAGCAGTTTTTGTTAAATAGTGCATTCTTATCCCCAAAACTGGTGTCTTTGTGTATATCAAACTATAGATTACTATACTCATTAACTGCTGGATCTCATGCACCCAATCTATTCCATTGATCCACTACTCTATTTCTCAGCCAGTACCAAGCAGTTTTGATGACTGCTGCTGTATAATACAGATTAAAATCTGGTATAGCTAGTTCACCTTCCCTAGCATTTCTTTTCATTAATTCCCTTGATGTTGTAGACTGTTCGTCCAAATAAATTTTGTTACTATTTTGTCTAATTCTATAAAGTAGTTTTTTGGTAAATTGATTGGTATGGCACTAAACATAATTTAGTTTGGGTAAAATTGTCATTTTTATTATATTAGCTTGACCCAGCCACGAGCAACTGATATTTTTCCAATTAGTTAGATCTGACTTTATTTGTGTAAGAAGTGTTTTGTAGTTATAATCATATAGGTGAGAATGTTATTTTTTTAGCGAGTAAGATGAAAATGGGGAAATTTGCAATAATTGCCATTGATTGTGATATCTGTATGTATATGTGTATATATATATATAATGTGTATATATGTTTATACACATTTGTACATGTATATATGCATGCACATATATATATCATCTTTTGTATATTTAGCTTTTGTTTAACTATTTACTAAATTATTAGGATTTTTTTAAGGCTAGAACAATTTACTTTTTTCTGTGTGGCTTTCATTTATGAGTTCTTGAAATATAGCTCTAAGAAAAACAGATGTTAAAAAAGCCCACTGTTTTTCTTGACTGTGCTTTTAAACCCAAATCATTGTCTTTCATTGAATAGCCAGTAATAGTTTCCAGATCAAATCTCTGTGGCTCATTCATTGTTTAAGTTTTGATGGCCTAGAAGGAGTGTAAAGAGCACTTGTCTTTTGGTCTCAGACAATTTGAAGGTCTTTCCAGCACAGCTTTGTGATGGTGATTAAAACATCTTTTGTTTCAGTTCTTACACAGACCTTAGTTATAGCATGAATGTTGCTTCAGACTGACTGAGAGTATAAAAGACCTTAATTTAGAAAGGCCAAGGTCACCCACTCTGTCTTGGGCCATCACCATTCGTCTTGACTTTGTCTTGACACTAGACTTTGATGACTGGAGAAGAAGCTGAGGCTGAACACTTTGTGCAGTTCTGATTCCCTTGAATCCAATTCATGTGCAAATCAAGACAGCATCCTAGTGATGTCATTGATCTGATTTAAGAATGAAGGGGGTTTTGGGGTGGAGGGTAGGGGAAAAACGGGGAGAAAATCTGTAACTCAAAATCTTGTGGAAATGAATTATGTAAACCAGAAGTTAATAAAGCATTTGATTAAAAAAAAAGAATGAAGGAGGAACAACAACAAAAATAATTACTACCATAATTGGGAAGAAAAGATTCTCTAATAAGACTCTCTTTCCTGCAGGCAGCCATGGAGAAGGCTAGTTACCCCACTGAAAAATGTGAGGTCATTCTTCAAGTGAAATGAATCACTTTTCTACCTAGTGAGGCAAAAACCTGTAATGGGACTCCAGGTTTCATAGGATAAATTTGTAACATGAAACTAAAAGTCTTTTGTATCAACAAAACAATGCAACAACCTTGTATCAAATAATAGATAAGGATGTCAAAATCTATATGACATACGAATATATGATATCCAAGATATATAGCTAACTAAGAAAATAGGGAAGACAAAGAACCATTCTTCAGTGGATAAATGTTCAAAATATATGAGCAAACAATTTTCAAAGAAAGGATCACAAACTAATACCAACCATATGAAATAATTCTTAAAATCACGAATATAAGAGAAATGCAAATCAAGACAAGTCTGAAGTTTCAACTCACACCCAGAAAAGAATTAGAAACAAAGTACATGTGTAGATACCTTTTGTTTGGGGATTAAATAAACAATATGTAAATATGTATGTATGTTTGTATGTATATGCATTTATGCATGTATAGGTATGCATATGTATGCAGATGCATATGTATATATATGTAATTGTATATACTCACAGGAATGAAATAGAATATTAATATCAAGCATATATATGGCATTTAAAGGTTTACAAGTTTCTTTATAACAACCTTAAAAGGTAGGTGCTATTATTTTACCCATCTTATGGATGAGAAAACTGAGGCGCAGAGGTATTAAGTGATTTGTCCAAAGTCATACAGCTAGTGCCTGAGGCAAGATTTAAAGTCAGGTATTCTTGACTCTAAGTCCTGTGAACTATCTACTGCTCCTCTTAGCTGCCCATAAATTGGTGCACCAGGAAAAGAATACATACAATTACAACAATCTGAACAAAACAAAACAAACAAAAAACCCTTGAAACGGAATTCTTTTGGTTGCAATGATGAAGCTTAGTCCCAAAGAAGAAAGATGAGATAGCGACTGTTCTTTTGTTTGCAGAGAAACGGGAATGCTACATACCATGTTGGCCTTTTAAAATAGTTTGGTTAGTTTTACTGAAATATTTTCTTTATTTTTATCTGGGTGGGGAAAAAGAGGGACACATTGTGAAACATAAGTAATAAAATTAATACAAAATATATTCAAGCTATATGAACCACCCACCTTCTCTATCTTTCATACGATTCCTTACTTCTGTTCCTTAGAATTTTTTCATTGGTCATTTGTTGTAGCCTGGTCATCCCCACTTTAAACCCCTGCATTGTCTTCTGTATAGTATTTATGTTCAATTCTTCAGAAGCAGTTATATTCTGTGTCTTGCTACTATATATCCATCATGGTATTGTGTTAGTTTTAAAACTTGCATTTATGTGGGGGCTTGGGCTCACTAAAAGATCTTTGTGGTTTGGATAGGCAAAAGAGCAAGGAATGGGTCTGGAGCTGTCTTAACTGGTACAGAGACAGCAGCTATTGTAAGTAAACATTATTGGCAATCCAGACACCTCTCCTCTTCTTGTCCAAATCCAAGCTTAGCTTATTCATCTGTACGATTTGTCCTAGATATAAATAGTGAATTTAACTGCTTACTCATCTTCTGCAACATATGTATATGTTTCCTTCATCATGGTCTTTCTGCTTATTTTCATCATGCTTATTTTAATAAGAGATGATCAAGTACTCTCCAAAATAACATTTCTGTTGCAAAGGATGAGCCTAGTTCAGCCAACTTCTTAATTTTGTTATCCCAAGAGAAACCTGTGAATCAGCCTTGCATTTATCTACAGTCTCTTTATATATTCTAACTTCATTTATACTGAGGTTGTCAATATGTTTCCCTTCCTCTAGTAATATGTTGATCATGTTTATTGGACAAGGATTTCACTTTGAGTAGAAACAGCTAAAATTATTGCTTATAGATGATCAAAAATAGTGTGATTCTTCATAATTTCTGTCCTTTTTTTCATTTATTCAACTAGTGCTACTGCAGAGGTGAATGGGGATTCACAGAACTGTGGACCATTCTGCATTTTTCTTTGTTTCATTGGTTGCCATGGTTATAGAATTCATCAGCTTACTGGATATGAGCCTCTTTGTACTTAACTAGACACTTCCTCAGAAAGCAGAAATACTTTGTCATAAAAGCCACATTCTAAGCCCTTCCTTTGTGGTAGAAGCTGGTATAACTTTCCCTCCATTTGCATAACTTTCAAAGATTCAAGATCACCTACATGCCATGATGATGATAATGATGATGACTAGCATTTATATTTAGGGCAGGTAGGTGGAACATTGTACAAAGTACTGATCCTGCAGTCAGAAAGATAGGAGTTGAAATCTAGCCTCAAATACTTACTACCTGTGAGACCCTGATCAAGTCACTTAAGCCTGTTTGCCTCAGTTTCCTCATCTAGAAAATGAGTTAGACAAGGAAGTGGCAAACCACTCCAATATATTTGCCAAGAAAACTGCAAATGGAGCCACAAAGAGTCAGACATGACTGAAAAATGACCGAACAGCAACAAAGAAGTATTCACGTTAGTGCTTAAAGTTTGCAAAGCACTATGCATTTTACCTCATTTGGTTGTTACAAAAATTATGTGAGATTATATAATTGTCATCAGTTTACAGATGAGAAAACTGAAGCCAAGAGATTTATATAGGGTCACACAGCTGGTAGTTGCTGAGGCAGTGTTTGATCTCAGATATCCCTGATATCAAATCTGATGCTTTATCCACAAGAGCAACTCAGCTGCCTATAAATGACAAGACATTATAATAGGAGCTTTGGGGAAACACAGAAAACTACCATTTTAAAGTATGTTCGCTTTTCTGGGTCATATCACCAATAAGATGCAAAACTAAACACTGACTGTCATCTCATGAGCACTCAAGAAGTTCCAAAATTAGTATTATGTGCAAAAGATAAGGACATTTTATGATTCCACAGTTTATGACACCACAACCCTAACAAAGTGATTATCAGATGAGATAACAAAAGAGAATATTTTTCTTTCGCCACTAAATATTTTATTTTAATTTTCCAAATTATACATGAAGATAGCTTTCAAGATTCACTTTTATAATATTATGATTTCAAAACTGTTCTCCCTCTCCCTTCCATCCCTTGGTCCTCAAAAGAACATACAATCTAATGTAGGTTATTCACATACAATCATGTTAAACATGATTCCACATTACTCACTTTATGAAAGAATAAAATATGAAAAACCATGAGAAAGAAAAAATACAAACAGAATAAGGAAAACATTATGACTTGATCTGAATTCAGAGTACATAATTCTTTCACCTAATGTGGATAACATTTTCCATCATGAGTCTTTTATTTTTTTTCATCATGAGTCTTTTAGAATTGTCTCACATCATTATATTTCTGAGAAGAGTTAAGTCTATACTAGTTGATCATCACACAAAGTTGCTGTTACCGTAAACAGTGTTCTCCTGGTTCTGTTAACTTCACTCATCAATGCATGTAGCTCTTTCCGTTTTTTTTCCCTGAAATCCACCTACTCTTCCTTTCTTCTAGCACAACAGTATTCCATTACCATCATATACTATAACTTGTTCAATCATTCCCCAATTGATGGACATCCCCTCAATTCCCAATTCTTTCCACCACAAAAAGAGCTTCTATAAATATGTTTGTACATATGGGTCTTCCTCCCACTTCTATGATCTCTTTGGGATATAACCCTAGAAGTGGTATTGCTGGGTCAAAGGGTATGCTTTTATTTATAGCCCTTTGGACACAGTTCCACTTTGCTCTCTAGAGTGGTTGGATAAGCCCACAACTTGACTAACAATGCATTAGTGTTCCAATTTTTCCACATCCTCTCCAGTGTTTATCATTTTCCTGTTTTGTCATTTTAGCCAATCTGACTGGTGAGACGTGGTACCTCAGAATTGTTTTAATTTGCATTTACCTAATCAATAGTGATTTAAAGCATTTTTCTATATACTTAAAGGTATCTGAAAACTTCCTGTTCATATTCTTTGACCATTTATAAATTGGGGAATGACTTGTATTCCTACAGATTTGACTCAATTCTCTGTAAACTTTAGAAATGAAGCCTTTATCAGAGACACAGGTTGAAAAAAGACTTTCCCAATTTTCCACTTCCCTTTTAATCTTGGTTACATTGGCTTTATTTCTACAGAAACTTTTCAATTTAATGTAATCAAAATTATTCGTTTTGCATTTCATAATGCTCTCTAACTATTGTTTGGTCATAAAATCTTTCCCTCTCCATAAATTTGTCAGGTAAGTTATTCCTTGCTCTCCAAGATTGCTTGCAGTATTAGCTTTATGCCAAGATTGTGCACTCATTTCGATTTGATGTTAGTATATGTCCAGTTCTGCCATTCTATATTGCAGTTTTCCCAGCAGTTTTTGTCAAATAGTGAGTTCTTGTCCCCAAAACTAGAGTCTTTGGTTTTATCAAACAATAGATTACAATAGTAATTGACTGCTGAGTCTCATGTACCCAATCTATTCCATTGATCCACTACTCTATTCCTCAGCCAGTACCAAGTATTTTTGATGACTGCTGCTTTATAATACAGATTAAAATCTGGTATGGCTAGCCCATTCTCCCTAGCATACTTTTTCATTAATTTCCTTGATATTCTGGACTTTTAGTTCTTCCAAATAAATTTTGTTACTATATTTTCTAGCTCTATAAAGTAATTTTTGGTAGAATGTTTGGTATGGTAGTAAATAGGTAATTTAATTTAGGTAAAATTGTCATTTTTATTTTATTATCTTGACCCAAACATTCATTATCCCTATTCAATTTTTTTCCAGAGTTCTATCATATCTACCCTCTCTAAAATTCTGTTCATCTCCTTAACTTTTTTCTTGTTTATTTTGAGATTAGATATATCAAGATCAGAGAGGGAGAGATTGAGGTCCCCCACTAGCATAGTTTTGCTATCTATTTCTTCCTTTAATTCCTTTAACATCTCCTCTAGGAATTTGGATGATATACTGCTTGGTTCATATGTGTAAAGTAATGATATTGCTTCCTTCACAATAGTCCCTTTTAGCAGGATATAATTTTCTTCCTTGTCTCTTTTAATTGCATCTATTTTTTTTTTTATTTTGCTTTATGTGACATAGGAATTGCTACACCTGTTTATACTTTTGGTGAAGCATGATATGTTCTGCTACAGTCTTTTACTTTTACCCTGTGCATATCCCCTTGCTTTAGTTTTGTTTCTTATAAACGGCATATTGTAGGTTTATGTATTTAATCCATTTTGCATTTTCCTATGATATATTAATTTATTTTTAGTTTTCAACATTCATTTCCAGAAGATTTTGAGTTACAAATTTTTCTTCTCATTTTCCCCTAATCCCACCCCAAAATACAGAGCTTAGTGAATGCCCCTTCCCCTAATCTCTTATTTCTTATATCCGAAATACCCAAATCCAAACCCATAATTTTCTAGAAGGGCAAGATGGAATTCTATACCCCACTGCCTGTATATCTTCTTTCCTGTTGCATGTAAAATATTTTTTTAACATTTGCTTTCAAAACTTTGGGTTTTAGGTTTTTATTTTTGTTTGTTTTGTTTTGTTTTCCCCTTCTTCCTTCCTCCCCCACCCCCACTGGGAAGATAAGCAATTCAATATAGGTTGTAAATGTGTACATGCAAAACATTACCATAATAGTTATATTATGAAAGACTAACTATAATTCCCTCCACCCTCCACTTATTCCATTTTCTACTTTGACCCTGCCCCTTTGCAAAAGTGTTTGCTTCTAACTACACTCTCCTACAATCTGACCTCCCTTCTATTATCCTACCTTTTACCCCCTTTCCCCTTATTTTCCTGTAGGGTAAGATATCCAAATGGGTGTGTATGTTATTCCCTCCTTAAGGCAAATTCAATAGGAGTAAGGTTGACCCATTCCCACTTGCCTTCAATTCAATTCCCATTCTCTTGCCTCTTTTTTTTTTTTTTTAAAGCAATTGGGGTTAAGTAACTTGCTCAAGGTTACACGGCTAGTCATTATTTATGCGTGGGTGCTCATTTTCTGAGGCCGGATCTGATCTCTGGTCATCCCAACTCCGAGGCCGGGCTCTTACTCACTGCGCCACCTAGCCGCCCCTTTAGGGCAATTGGGCTTAAGTAACTTGCCCAAGGTTACACGGCTAGGTTTTTGTTTGTGCGGATTAAGTGTCGGAGGCCGGTTCTGAACTCAGGTCCTTCTGATTCCAGGGCCGGCGCTCTATTCACTGCACCACCTAGCCGCCCCTCTCTTGCCTCTTTTATATGAGATAATTTACCCTATTCTATCTTTCCCTTTCTCCTTCTCTCATTATATTTTTCTCTCACCTCAATTTATTTTTTTAGATATCCCTTTATATTCAACTCATCCTATGCCCTCTGTCCATGTATACATGTACATACATATGCACACTCACATATATATTATACACACATACACCCTCCTATATATACATATATACATATATACATACACATATATATTTATATTCCCTTTGACTATCCTCATTCTGAGAAAAGTCTAATGAGTTATAATTATCATTTTCCATGTATGAATGTAAATAGTTCAACTTTATTATGCATCATGATGCATCATAGAGTCATTAGCTTCAATTTGACTGATTCTAATTTTAATAAATTATTTTCCTCAATTAGTTTTTGAATCTCCTTTTCCACACATTCAGATTTCATTTTTAGGGAGGTATTTTCTCCATTTAGATTTTGTACCTACAGTCCCAGGTCACAAATTTTACTTTTTAAGGATTTGTTTTCTTCAGTGAGATATTTTTTTTCCATTTTAAAATAATTTGCCAATTTATCTTCTACCTTTGTAATTTGGCTTTTAAAATCTTTCTTGAGCTCTTCCAAGAATGCTTTTTGGCCTTGAGACCAGTTCATATTTCATTCTGTGGTCTCAGGTGTGAATATAGAGTCAATGCTGTTTTCTGAATTTAGTTGCTCTTGCTTGCTATAATAGAATTGAATCTTTTTTCTTCTTGATTTCCCAGCTTCCTCCTTGTCTTTTGTGATCGCCTATTTCCTGACTTTTAAAGTAGATTTCTGCTTCTGGGGTACAGAGGGCTCTGACCCATGCTTCTCAAGCTGGGAGCTAGGGGTCTGGTTGTTGACTTTGTGAGCTTTAGCCTCTGGGTGTCTAGGCTGAGGCCAAGGCCAGAATTCTCAGTGTTTCCCCTGATTACCCTGAAGCTCACAAAGGGGTGGGGGAGGGGTGGTATGGCCCCTTTAGGTTTCCTCTTCTGTGCTCCTGGGCTACAGCTCAGTTAAGGCTCAGCAGGTGAAGGCCTGCCTCCCTGGTGTCTGCAGATTCTCCTGATTGTGTCAAGGCACACCGGGGTTTCTGGTGTTAGAGCTTGCTGGCTCCACCCCTCTGGGCTTTGGTAACTCCTGCTGGTCAACTGAGATGGGTCTTGTTGGTATGTCTCCTGCCCTTCACTTGAAGCTCAGAGCAGTTTCAGCCACACTCTTCCTCAAGGACTGATGCTGGTTCTGCCATTTCAGGATTTTACACTTGGTGGAGAAAAAAATCTCTGGATTTTCAGCATTAGGGAGGGGAAATTAGAGCAGCTACTGTTTAGTCATCCATCTTGGCTCCTGGCAGTTCAGGTAGGTGATTTTTAAACCTCCAGACTGTGGGCTGATAGCCACAGGAGAAGCTGCTATTGCTGTCATTGCCATGGGTCCTGTGCTTTCTCTTATCCAGCTTAGACAGATCTTCTGTCCTGTGGTGAGAGGTCTGTAAATTGCCCTTGTGGTGGATGAATCCACTGGCTGGGGCTCATTCACACTCACTGCAGTTTTCTCTCAGGTGTTCTCTGTTCTCCCCATGTTCTGTGTTCTCCCCATGTTCTCTGTGTTCCTTCTGCCCAGACCTATGTGGGCACTTTCCTGGACTGGGGATCTGCCACACTCCATATCCCAATGGATTCTTTCACTCTAAAATCCATTCAGAGTCAATCAGAGGGGGCAGGTAGGTGGCACAGTGAGTAAAGCTCTGGCCCTGGAGTCAGAAGGACCTGAGTTTGGATCTGGCCTCAGACACTTAACACACACAAACAAAAACCAAGCCTTGTGACCTTTGGCAAGTTACTTAACCCCAATTGCCCTCCAAAAAGAAAAAAAAATACAATGAGAAGCATAAATGTCCATTTAAAAGATTTTAAAATGCAACTCAATTTTAATTCTAAAAACAGCAGGAAAATAGAACTAAGTTTTTTTTTTCATTTAAACATACAAGGTCCCAGTCTTTTCCAGCTACCCCTACTATGAAGTCAGAAGAAAAGAACAGCTTTTTAGAAAGTATTGCAGAAAGTTTTAGACTTGATGGAGATAAGAGGGGAAGAGGAAGATTGCCTTGCTTGTAAAGGATCATACAGTTAGTAAGTGTCTGAGACAAGATTTGAACTCAAGGACACAAATCTTTCTGACTTTAGGTCCAGCAGTCAATCCACTGTTCTACCTATGTTATTATTAGTGTGTGTGTGTGTGTGTGTGTGTGTGTGTGTGTGCTTACATTGTGATTTTTTGAAAATATTGCTTAGAAGTGCTCTTGATTTCTGGAATAATGCCTATAGAGTAACGCTTCATATTATTAAGATGCTTAGTTCACATTTTTATTTAAATTCTCAATTGGTAAATTTGAGTTATCATTTATTAGAGACTGTGTCAAAGATAGCATTTTTTTTTGTCTAAAGATAGTCTTAAGTAGAATTAAAATGAATATTCTCTATTTTGTAATAATAATAATAATAACTTATTGTTTGGGTAATGAATAAAGGGCATGAACAGAGTCCCAGACCTGTCTCCATCCTATATATATGTATGCCTATGGAACACCCTGGGGAAGCTAGATGGCACAGTAGATAGAGTGCTGGGCCTACATTTAAGAAGATTCAGCTTCCTGATTTCAAATCTGGCCTCAGTCACTTACTATCTGTGTGACCCTAGCAAGTCACTTAAACCTATTTGCCTCAGTTTCCTCATTTGTAAAATGAGCTGGAGAAGGAAATGGAAAACCTCTGCAGTATCTTTGTCAAGAAAAACTCAAATGGGATAATAAAGAGTAGGGCACAACTGAACAACAACTTCTGGCTCCCAACTCTTTTCCACTTGTTGCCCAAATGATGTCTCTGTGCTCAAGGCAGCTAGGAAAGTTGGTGTGTTTCCATTTTAGAGCCTAAGAAGGCCAAGAAAATTAATTCTCTGACAGTTTGTTTAGGGCACATTCTGAAAAACATAGGCTTATTTAGATCATCTGGAGGGCATATTCTGATATTAATCTCTTCCCTGCTGATTTTTTGCATCTATTCAAGGTTTTTAACTAAGTTTTCTTTATCCTGATATCTGGTAATTTTAGTGCTTTTTTAATATTTTCCTAGCACTCACTTTCTGACTCTACTCTTTAATAATGATTTCCTGAATGTGAGACCTCAAAGTGATGTCAGTCTCTTCCCCCACTGAGAAATTCACATTTCATCAGCCTCAGCATCTTCCCTAGTGACTTCTGGTGGGAGGGGGGAGAAAAAGACCAGTTTTGGGTTCAGTTAGTTTCCAGTCTCCTTTCCTCCACACCTGTCAAAGTGTATGCATGTATATATGTATGTATGTATGTATGTATGTATGTGTGTTATCATAGTTTCCTGTTTTCCTTAGTTTTCAGGAGGAATATTGTTGCAAAGTCAAAGAGGCAGAGCAGAATTAATGCTTTCCTATACCTCTAGCTTCACTACATAGGGAGTGTGGTAAGTTCTACTACTTGTTGCTTTCGAATGGTAGAGTATAGGAAGGGGAAAAGGGGAAAATAGAGTTAGCTGGCAGAGATTCCAGTAACGCCAAGGAAACTGCAAAGTATACTATACAATACAATTCATCAGTGAGATCGGACCACACTGTGACAATGTGGTTGCTACTGGGGGGTTAAAGACTGAGTTACTATATTAAAAATTAGTCTTGAAAATGGAATAGAAAAGCCAGGAACTTGCCTGATCTTTCCCCAGTTTCCCTAGGAACAAACAATAAATCAAGCCTCTAACCAGATTCTAGAGCAGCAGAACTTACAAAAAGATAGAGTGAGGAAAATTTTCCAGTTTAAGATAACTTGGAAGAACTTCAGGAATGTTATGTATCATTTAGGTAGAAGGGGAGCACAGCCCAGCAGAGATGATGTCCAGGAAAGTCAGAAGGAGGATCTCAGCCACAGCAAAAATCAGCAATTGAGGCCCTGTGGTTCTTTCTCAGCACAGAAGGCCAGCTGTGAAGCCTCCAATACCAGTAAAGAAGGCAAATTGCTAGCCCCAGAACCCTTATAAAATAGGGGCAACTGGGCTGTGCCACCCCAGTCCATTAGGCAAGCCACCAGCACCTGAGGCACCTGCACAGAAAGCTAGTGACCAGGCACCTGGCCCCCCAGTACAAGAAACTTGGAACAGTGTGCCCCCTGTTCCCTGGGAGCAGAGCTCAAATTAAAAGGTTATGAAATATGCTTAATAAATGAGCAAGAAAAAAATTAAAAAGATTCTGACTATAAAAAGTTACTATAATGACAGGGAAGATCTAAACACAAACTCAAAAGAGAACAATGTCAAAATGCCTACAAATGAAATCTCAAAGAGTAATAGAAATTGGTCACAAGCCCAAAAAGCTTTCTTGGAAGTACTGATATAGGGCCTTCCTATAATGAATATACAAAAGGACCTGTTGTATCAGCTGGCTAGGCCAGGAAATACTACTACTTTAAAATAGGTTGGGACTTCTGAATCATTTGGGCTGAGGATTTGAGCCTGAAGTGAGACGACTCTTGTTTCCCCATGATTCAGGTTAACCACAGGCTAATTCAGAGCCACCCCCAAAGGAGTCACTCCACCATCTTTTAAGAAAGTTCCAAACTTTGAAGAGAATTATCCACAAGTTACTTCTTAGCCTCAAAGATATTTGAAAATGTGAAGTAGGGGCTATTTTTAGGTATCTCTTTGGGGTCTCAGATTTATCCTTTCATTTAAATTTGACACTGGATTAATACATATACTCTGCAATCAACAATGACCAGCAACCTAATGGGAGGAAGAAAGTTTACTTATTTCATCAGAAGAGAAGACGTCAAGGAGATTAAGGGTAAGCACAAGTCCTAAGATACAGTCCCTAGTATAAGTTTTGACTTGAGAATGAAGCAGCTCTTCTATTGAGACACCAGGTTCACACATTGAGTCCTTGCTTTCTACTACTACCTGTAAGACAAGTCTTGGGAGATGGGGACATCTTCTGGGAAGCTAGACCAGATCTTGAATGATAGGTTTTATAATCTAAGAGGCATTCTGGCACTAAGATTTATAAGCGAAAACAGAGCTGTAACCAAAGTGAAATATTACATCGACACTTTTAAAATTATCAAAGGCCTACCTTGTTTTGAGTTTTGCTTCTGGTGAAAAAAATAGAGGGAAAATAATTCTTACCATCCCTTCAGAGTTGGAAAGAAAACTGGTCTTGGCAGGAAACCAATTGAGCTATTCCATGTGGTGGTGAACTCAGACATTTTTTTTTTCTGAGGAATCCCAGTTATCCCACATCTGACAATAAATTATTAGGGGAATTTCTCAGCCTGGTTGCCTGGAAACCCAAAGGAGAACCTCAACTACCAGATGCATCCTCTGATAAGAGGTCAAATAACTTGAGTAGCCAAACTGGAAAAAAAAATATTAGCCTACTAAGGAAGACTGCCTATGGATAACACTTCAGTGTGTTGGAGTAGAGATTTATTTTGGTGACCTTTCAGCCCTGTCTAGAGTACACAAGTAATGAGCAGCATTCTGTGGCATTTTAGGATAAATAAGCAATATCTATCAAAGAAGAAAAATGACTATAGAAAAAGGGGACCACATGGAGGAAGGAGTGAAGGCTTCTAGGGGGGACATTTGCCATGCAACAAGAAACAGTTATCATGGTAGATACATTCCTTGTCCAAAGGCAGCTAAGAGGAGGGGACCAGATATTTTTTTACAAATGTTAAAGAAATCTATTTAATCTAAGTCATCAGGGTGGAAATAATTGCTAAAATATAGATATCTACTGGTCTCTCCTATACAAGAACAACAAAAAGCTTTTTTTTTAATTGTGAATGAGACCATCTGCTTTACTGTGCCTTATATCATTTGTTATGTTATTTCTCCTTCACTAATGAGGTCTTTAACTCATTTCTTTCTGTATTACTGGAGAACTACAAGTACTGTTGGGGCTTTTTCAATTTTGATACCCTTGGATTAAGCTCTGATAGCTCCACCATAATTACAAGTCTGTTTGAGAGAACAGATCTTGAGTATCTCCAAACAAATCTAGACTTGTTCTAAATTGACTTCCTACATATACAATATTCTCATATGTGACCTTATTCTATGAAACTGTCCAGGAAAGAGGTAAATTGAGACCGGAGGGATTTCTTATAAATAAAACAAGTAAATTAGTATAAGACATTATGATAGTACTTACAGTACTTTCTCCACAAAAGGAAAAGACCTATAAAAGGTCATCAAAAGCCTGAAATGGATTCCAAATCTTAAATCAATCCAAATCTTCCTACCTCATCTTAATCTATAAATGTTATACTTGAAACTTTTGGGATTGTTTTCTGAATCTATGTTTTCTTGTCCCAGCTTTTCTGGCTTCATACACCTCTCAGGTTAAAAAATGATCATGCACTTTTAATATATGTATACTTATTTATAAATCACAAACTTATGATACCCCTGTGATTATTAAAATTTGTACAGACATTTTAAATATGAGATTAAAATTAAATATTTCATTTATTAAAAAGTACTTTTAGTGCTTTCACAAATATATTATTAACAGAGATATATCAAGTGAGATCAATATGACAGAATAGGCTTCATTATTTTCACAAATCTGAGTTTAATATTTTGTAACACAGACATACAAGGATCTACATCCCAGTTTTAATTGTTATCATAGCTGAAAAGTATGCTTCTCAAAAATATGTAGCTCTAAGTGGAAGAATGGCATAGTTGACTATTTTTAGAAATCATGATATTCATTTTTTTAGTTCTACCCACCAATCATGTGAAGACTTTTGTTGTAATCCAAATAGTTAATTTTCCTCTTCTCTGATATCAGTCAGCTGTTTTCTACAAATTAATCAAAGGTTGTTGCATTTGTCTGCTTAATAAACACTGTTCAGTTTCACTGAAGGGAGGAAATGTTACTTCAATAGCCACTGCCCTAGAGTGTAGATTATTACTGCTGAGTGTTACCTACAAGAACCATATGGTAAAATGGGGGCAGAGTGTGTGGATCCAGAGAGAGGATGACATATAATGTTGCCCATGAAGCTGCTGAGGCTTAAGTTAGTTTAAATAAACATCCGGAGTGGTGAATGTCAGGAAGCCTTGAGGGAGAGAGTAGAATGAAGAAGTTTTAATGGATGAAAGGGGTGGTATAGTTTTGGGGAGACAAGCTTATAATTGGCTCTTGTGGGGAGGGTGAGCTATAAACCATTGCTACATCCTCTATTTGCTTGATCACACACTCCTTGGGGTCAAGTAATGGCATCCCTTTGGAAACACTACTCTAGGTTATTTAGCAATCCTATCTCAAGTTGGAAAGATTATATCAAGGGAAATGGGAGAGAAGGGAGATTTTCATTGATTAAAAAAAAAAAATTTAATTTTAAAAGACTATATAAATCCCTAAATATGGCAGTATAATCATTTAGCTACTCCTTGAGAGCAAGATTGGATTGGATATTTTTATCCTTGTGTTCTCAGGGCCTAGCATAATATCTGAAAGACAGTAGGTACTTAATACATATTTGTTGATTGATTGGTTAATTATATTTGGTCCAGAAATGATTATATTAATTGTCCTTCATTAAAAAGTTAACTAAACATAGCACTTTACCAGCTAATGAGCAAAGAGACCTAATGAGTCCTCACTCCTACCCTCAAAAGGATATAATAGACAATACTGTTAGCAACAGATTAGTAATCTAGAGACTGGTCATGGAGAGCCTACAGTCTGGATGATTACCACAGAATCTTTGAAACCACTCAGACTTTTTCCTTCTATTTCTCCATCTTACACCTTAGTTAAAGAAGTTCTTACCCTAGCCAACACTCCTCAGCATTTAATTTCGTTCTGATCCCTCCTGTATAACACCTTTTGGTTCTATGGCATATGTGCATCCTCTCTGTGTCTCCCTCTCCCACTGTAGGATGCATCCTTCCCTGGCCAATGCCTAGTGATGAAAAGCATTTCCCCATCACTTTCCTATTCTCTTGTTTCCAATCATTTTTATTCTACCCTGTCCAGTTTATCTTCTAGGTATTTTTATCAAGATTTTCAAAATTTCTTGGCAAAGTAAGGACAGATAGTTTTCCCCAGTTACTATTTAAACAGTCACTTAAAATCCAAGGTTTGACAGGACTGAGGAGCCAGAGCACTATGCATTGGGTGAATCTCATCTTAGAATATTCTAGGACAGGCAAAAAGAAGCAGAGAGAGGCCAGTACCAAGGGGAGGCACAATGGAAACCAACTTCAGTATAAAAGATGGCTACTTAAACCACTTTAATCTGCAAACTTGCCTGAAATCCTATTGTACCTTTGGACCCAGACATTTTGAAGAAAACCAGATTCTAATGCATCTCTGGAGAACATTGTCAGAGATATTCTTTTTGGGTAAGTTTTTCAGAGTTTGTATCTTGACCTCAGAGAATGCCAGTCACCAGGTAATAAATAGTTGACATTATCAAGTCATGAAAATAAGCATTTTTAAGTGCTTACTATATACTGGATACTGTACTGAACATAAGAAATAAAAACAAAATTGCCACTACAACAGATTAACAGTGATCATTTGGCAAAACCACATGGAATCATTGCAAAAACTGAAAATTAAGGGATAAATGCTCAGAGACAAATGCAGAAAAATAAATGCATACGTTTCAGAAAATAATGCAATGGAAATATTTTCAACAAAGGGCCATGGAAACATAAAATAAGAATTACTTGGAAATTAAATAATTCAATCCTAAAGAATGTGAGTGGTTCAAAGAAGAAATCAAAGAATCTGTCAATAATGCGATTAAAGAGAATGACAACAATGAGACAACATAGCAAAATGTATGATGTAGTCAGAGAATCATTTTGGGGAAAATTTATATCTCTAAAATTGTACATCAATAAAAGAGAGAAAGAGCAGCTCAGTGAATTAGGCATGCAATAAAAATAGAAAAAGATTAAATTCAAAGTCCCCAATAAAACACCAAAATGGAAATCCTGAAAATCAAATGAAAGATTAATAAAATTGAAATAAAAAATAACTAGCAAATAAAAATGAAATCTAGTTTTATGGAAAAATAAAATAAATAAATCATTGGTTATTTGATGAAAAAAAGAAGAAAAACAAATTGTACAAAAATGGAAAAGGTATTAAATTAAAGCAATTATTAGGAGCTGCATTACCCAATTAGATGCCAAATAAATCTGATAATCTAAGTAAAATGAATGAATATTTCAAAAATTATAAATTTCCCAAATTAATAGAAGAGATAGTAGAACACATAAATAAAACAATTTTAGAAAAAGAATTTGAAAAAGCCACCAATGTGTTCCTTAAGAAAAAAAAAATGCCTTACCCCCAGATGGATTCATGAGTGAATTCCACCAAATATTTAAAGAACAGGTGAAAAAGAAATAGTACCAAATTTCTTTTATGACACAAATATGTTGCTAATACCCAAACCAGGAAAAATTGAAACAGAGAAAGAAAACTTAGAGCAATTTCCTAAATGAATATTGAGCAAATTAAAAATATAATGCTAGTAAGGAGATTACAGCAATATGTCACAGAGATCATACACCACCATCAAGTAGGATTTAGACCAAGAATGCAATTCTGGTTCAATAGTAGGAATATTAACACCATAATTAACCATATCATTAACAAAACAACAGCAATCATATGAATATTTTATTAGATACAGAAAAAAATAGCTTTTGACAGAATACAGCACTCATTCTATTTTTTTTTAAGTATCATCTATCTAAATAGAGACAGTTAGGTGGTTCACTAGATCACTAGGCCTGGAGTTAGAGACATCTGAGTTCAAATCTGGCCTCAGACACTTACTAGCCACATAATCCTGGGCAAGTCATCTAATCTATTTTTCTTAATCTGTAAGAAAAGGAAATGACAAACCATTCCAATATATTTGTCAAGAAAATCCCATAAATAGTATAAGCATGCATGGTCCAAGTGGTCACAAAGAGTCAGACACAACTGAATGACTGAACAACAACAATCTATATAGAACAATCAACAGGCATAATCTATAATGAAGATTTGCTTCCCAATAAGATATGAGGTAAAGCAACAATGTCCATTACACTACTATTATTCAAAATTTTACTAGAGATGCTAACTATAGCAATAAGACAAGAAAGAGAAAATTAAGGAAGAAAAACAAGCAATGAAGAAATAAAACTATCATTCTTTCCAAATGATAATAGTATACTTAGAGAATACTAGAGTATCAACTAAAAGGACTAGTTGAACAAATTAACATTTTCAATTAAGTTGCAGGATATAAAATAAACTCACATAAATCATTAGCATTTCTATCCAGTTAAAATACAGTCCAATAAGAAGAGAGAAAGAGAAATTCCATTTAAAATAAGTGCCAATAAAATAAAATACTTGGAATTCTACCTTATAAGATAGATGCAGGAACTATATGCACACAATTACAAAACAATCTTTATTTAAATGAATACACATAAACAACTGGGGACATATTAATTGTTCATGAGTATGGTGAGTTAATATAATAAAAATGAATATTCTACCTAAAATAATTTAATTATTCTGTCCTACACAATCAATCAATATAGAGAGCTAGAAATAAATAATAACAAAATTCCTCAGGAACAACAAATAATCAAGAATATCAGATGAATTGATGAGAAAAAAAAATGTGAAGGTAGGCAGCCTAGCAATACCAGATGTCAAAATATATTATGAAGCAGTAATCATGAAAATAATCTGGTAAAGACTAAGAAATAGAACAATGGATGAGAAGACTAGATTGGTTACAAAATATATAGTAGTAAATTAACATAGTAATAAAATATTTGATAAATACAAATATCTAAGTTCATATTTTGACCAAAAATTGCTAGGAAAATTAGAAAACTATTTGAAAGGAACGAGGCATAGACCCACAACATATATGACATACTAAGATAATGTCAAAATGGGTACATAATTTTGACATAAAGATTGATATCATAAACAAATTGGAACAGATATATAATTAATATATGTTATATACATATATAATTAATACAAGAATTCATTAAATCAGAGATAGGATCAGGAGAAGTAAAATGAATAATTTTGATTACATATAATTTTTTAAAAATGTTTTGCAAAAACAAAACCAATGCAGGCAAGATTAAAAAGCAACTGGAAGGGAATGGGAATTTACAGCAAGTTTATCTGATAGAAGTCTCATTTCTCAAATATATGGGCAAGTGAATTAAATTTATTTTTTTTAAATGATTCTTTCTTGATTGATAAATTGTTAAAAGATTTGATAGGTGTTTTCAGAAGAAGAATTCAAAGCTATCTATATTCATGAAAAATCATCTAAATCCTATTGATAAGAGAAATACTAATTAAAACAATTCTGGAGGGGCAGAGTCAAGATAGCAGAGGCCATCTTGATCTGGATGTCCAGAGACAGCACTTCTGCTTAGCTACTGCTCACACCACTTCAAAGTTATGTAAAAGGGGACTCTGAACAAACTCTGGAGCTACAGAACCCACACCATGACACAGTGAAGCTAACCTTCTGTTGAAGACAGCACAGCAGCCCAGCAGGGAGTGGCCAGCCCAGTGCTCTGGTAGCTGAGCCCAGGCTTGTGTCAGCCAGGTGAGTGGGAACTTTCAGCCTTGGGGCAGTCAGACAAGCAACCTGGTGGAGAGACTCCAGAACACCAGCAGCTGTGGCATTTCCAGAATTACCAAAAAATAGATGGCAAGGCCACAGTGAGAGGTCAATGCAGTATGGACTTTGGGACCTATTAGGTGGGAGAGCTTGTAGGCCTCATTCCCTGGGGGTGAAAAGCCACTGAGACAGACCAGCTTGCTCTGAGTTGCAGCTACAACTTCTGGCCTGTAGACTGGAGGGGGACAAAGCAAACAATATAGGGGGTAATCACTCTTGCTTTAACCTTCTTGGATCTGGATTTCAGTCTGGGGTAGAGGTCTTGGGGTGTGTGACCAGCTTGCCAGACTGTGTGGAGGCTTCAGAAAGGGCACCCAACTAATACCTCTGGCAGCTGAGAAAACCCCAACATTTGGGATGGAAGCGCCCTTGGCTGGTGGCAGAGTCCTACTGTGGCAACAAGCCCAAAAGTCAAGTAATTGACTGGCAACATGCCTAGGCAAAGGAAACAAATTAAATAGAAAAAAAATCAACATTAGTCTCCTATTTGGGGGGAAAAGAGGATCAAAGCATGGAACCTGAGGAGGACTGTGAGGTCAGATCTCCTGCACCAAAAGCCCCAAATGAAAATAAGAGCTGATTATATGCCATAGAGGACCTTAAGAAGCAGATAAGAGAAGTGGAGGAAAAATTGGGAAGAGAAATGAGGAAGATGCAAGAAAATTATGAAATAAGAGTCAACAGCCTGACTGAGGAAAATAACACCTTAAAAATAGAATAACTCAAATGGCAAAAGAGGCTCAAAAAGGCAATAAGGAGAAGAATGCCTTAAAAAGCTGAATTTGCCAGATGGAAAAAGAATCGCCAAAGCTCACTGAGGAGAATCGTTCCTTCA
Organism: Gymnobelideus leadbeateri; assembly: GCA_011680675.1. NCBI lineage: Eukaryota > Metazoa > Chordata > Mammalia > Diprotodontia > Petauridae > Gymnobelideus > Gymnobelideus leadbeateri. The sequence goes on from WOXC01007416.1 coordinate 29,268, forward strand.
GAATTAGACTGGAGGAAATGGAAGCTAGTGACTTTATGAGAAATCAAGATGCTGTTAAGCAGATCCAAACAAATGAAAGAATAGAAGGCAATGTGAAAGATCTCATGGGAAAAAACCACTGACCTGGAAAATAGATCCAAGAGAGATAATTTAGAAATTATTGGACCACCCGAAAGCCATGATCAAAGAAAGAATCTAGAAACCATCCTCCATGAAATTCTCAAGGAAAATTGACCTGATGTTTTAGAACCAGAGGGCAAAATAGAGGTTGAAAGAATCCACCAATTACCTCCTGAAAAAGATACCAAAAAGAAAACTCCTAGGAATAATATAGCCAGGTTCCAGAATTTCCAGATCAAGGAGAAAATACTACAAGCAGCCAGGAAGAGACAATTTCAATATTGTGGAAACACAATCAGGATAGCACCCGATCTGGCAGCTTCTACACTGAGGGACCAAAGGGCTTGGAATATGACATTTTGGAGGGTGAAGGACCTGGGATTTAAACCAAGAATTTCCTACCCAGAAAAACTGAGTATCATGTTTCAGGGGAAAATATAGTCATTCAGTGGAATAAAGTACTTTCAAGCATTCTTGAGGAAAAAACCAGAATTGAATAGAAAATTTGACATTCAGACACAAGAAGCAAGAGATGCTTGAGGAGATAAACAGGGAAAAGAAATCATAAGGAACTTATCAAAGTTGAACTAATTACATTGCTACATGGAGAAATGATGACTGTAACTGATAAAACCTTCCTCAATATGAAAATAGTTGAAGAAGGGTATATGGGCATATGAATACATGTGTGTATATATGTTTACAGGTATACATAAATAGAGGGCACAGGTTGAATTTAATAGGAAAGGATGATACTTAAAAGGTGAAATTAAGAGGTGAGGGAGGAATACAATAAGAGGACATTGGGAGAGACAGAATGAGGTAAACTGTTTCATATAGAAGAGGCAAGGGAAAATGGTTACAAGGGAGGGGAAGAACAGGAAGGCCAAAAGGCAAAACTTTATTCTCATTGAATTTGGATCAGGGAGAGAATGACATACATACTAAATAGGATATCTCACCCTACAGGAGAGTAGGGGGGAAGGGGATGTGAGGGGGGATAAGGGAAGGGAGGGCAGCCCGGGGAGGAGTGAAGTTGGAATTACCCATTTTTGTAAACGGACAGGATCAAATTAGGGAATAGACCAAGTGAGAGGTGGGATGGGAGGGAGGGAAATATAATCAGTCTTTTACAATATATCTACTATGGAAATGATTTGTATAGCTATACATGTACAACATATACTGAATTGCTTGTCTTCCCAGTAAGAGTCTGTGACAAGGGAGGAAGGTAATGAATCTGGAATTAGAAGTTTTAAAATCAAATGTTTAAAAATATAAAAATACTGTTATTAATACCATCTTACATATAATTAGGAAATAAGTTATATAGGCTTTGGGGCACAGAGTCAAAGGGGTATGGGAGAACATATGGGAGAGAGCAGATCAGATGAGGGGATATCCTATGGGACTGCTGTTCTGGGCTGTTGGGCAGGGGGAATTGGGGAAAAATTGTAGCTCAAAATCTGGTGGAAATGAATGATGCAAACCAGAAATTAATAAAGTATTAAAGAAAAGATAAGAAAAAAAAACAATTCTGACAAACTTGGGCCAGGTAGGTGGCACAGTTGATAAATTACAGGGCCTGGAGTGTGGAAGACTCATCTTTTAGAGATCCAATGTTGCCTCAGACACTTTCTAACTATGGAAACTGATGCAAGTCCTTTAACCCTTTTTTGCCTCAGTTTCCTTATATATAACTTAACTGGAGAAGGAAATGATCAATAACATCAACATCTTTGCCATGAAAAATCCCAAATTATGCCTCTAAAAATTGGACATGACTGAATAAGAATGATCAACTGATGTACAACCTTCCACCTATTAGGCTGGTTTAAATGACTGAAAAGCAAAATGACAAATATTTGAAGGGATATGAACAATTGGGAGAGAAACATACTGTTGGTGGAGTTGTGAACTGATTAAACCATTCAGGAGAACAATTTTGAACTATGCCCAAAGGGCTATAAAACTCTTTAAACCCTTTGACCCTGCAGTGCTACTACTAGGTTTGCTTTCCAAAGAGACCAAAAAAAGGGGGGCAGGGAGTCAAAATAACCAATTTGTGCAAAAATAATAAAATCATCTCATTTTGTGGTGGCAAAAAATTAGAAATTGAGTGAATGCCCATGAATAAATTGAGGAAGAACTTGTGGTACATGATTGTAATGGGGTATTATTGTGCTATAAAAAATGACAAGCAAGATGGTTAAAAAAAGCTTTTGGGGACTTATATCATGTGATGCAGATTTAGTTGAGCACAACCAAGAAAACATTGCACCCAATACCAGCAATTTTGTACAATGATCACCTATGAGTGACTTAGCTATTCTGATAAATGGAATTATTCAAGATATTCTTAAGGTTTTAAAAAGAAATGCTATCTACCTGAAGAGTAGGAACTGATGGAATCTGAGTGTAGACTGAAGCAAATTGAAGTATTTCTTATTTTTCTTGATTTTTTTTTGCAAAAAATTGCTAATAAGAAAATATATTTTGCATGATTTCACATGTCTAACTGATGTCACATTTTTCACCTTCTCAATGCATGTGGTAGAAATGTAATGGGGAGGGAGAGAATTCAGAACAGAATTTTTAAAATTTATTTAGAAGTAAATATTAAATGTATTTAAATATATATTATTCATAATTGATGGTCTTTTCTAGATTCCCTTATTTGAAAATTATTTTGTCCTGACTGAATCAAGTTCTGAAACTTTGAAGAGCCTCTTGCATGAAATTTTCAATCACTTAAAAGATCTTAGTTTCACCATGCACACAAGGAATAAATGAATGAAAAGAGCCTATTATTGGGACTGTAATATGCAATTAAATGAATAGCCTAAAGAAATCAAATATATCCACATTCATTGGCATTTATGCACACGAACATCATATTATATATACATACATACATAAAATGCATACATATATTTGTATGTACATAGGCAGAGATAATTATCACCCAAGTAATTCACAGAAGAAAATATTTTTTTAATGGGATTGGAAATGGCATAAGCTTCTATGTCTATACTAAAAACACAATGCCTGAATAACACGTGACAAATGAATATCTATGATATAAATATATGTATATATATATTCATATATATATATCTGTTTGTGTGCATGTGCATGTGTATGTATGTATACACACTCATTCAATATATCTTACTTATGTATTTGCATCTACATATACAAGGTGTTTGACTAACAACTAAGAAAAAAGAAGAAAGCATTTCTTATAATTAACCAAAGTTTATCGTTCTTTTTTTTTTTTTAAAGAAATTGGGTTGCTCAATGTTGCACTGCCAGTCATTATGTGTGGGTGCTAATTTTGTGAAGCCAGGATAGATCTTGGGTCATCCCGACTCCAAGGCCAGTGCTCTTATTCACTGCGCCACCTAGCTGCCCCCAAAGTTTATCATTCTATCAAAAGTCTCTCTTATTAATATAATATTCTTCCAGTAATTATATAGAATGATAAGTGATGGAATAGACACTGGAAATGAACAATGATTTTGAACTAGAATCAACAAGACTAGCTGAGCAGATTAGATTGCTTATGAGAAATTTTAAAATTCTTTTAATCAGTCAAAACTTATCATTAAAACAAAATCCCAACTTCTTTATACCTATGTCCTTTCAGTGATGATATATGACTGTGAATCATGGAATACTATAGCTTCTGAAAAATTAAAGCTCCATTACCCTTTAGGGTAGTGGAGAAATGCACAGAAAGTGTGAACAATCTGCAACATATTACAAACAAGTAATAATGAAGAAGAGTTTGTAGAAATGATATCATAAAATAAACCTATGATATAAAAAGACATTGTACTGGCTACATGACAAGAGCAAGCAGCAGGATTACTTCTTAGGCATTAGATTTTCTATTGGTATTCTCATGATGTAATAAAAGCAAATGAGAAAAACTTCTAATACATGAAATGAAACCTTTCTGGTAAATTAAAAAAAAAGGTCATTGGCAAGAGTCACTTGGAATGGACAGACATGGATGAGTTATGATTTGTATTATTTTTTTTAAAACAAATACTTTATTAGCTTCTGTTTTACATCATTCATTTCTGCCAGGTTTTGAGTTACAATCATTTTCCCCCCATTATTCCCCTACCCAACCTCCCAGAATAGCAGTCCCACAAGATATCGCTTCCTTCAATCTGCTCTCTCCCATACCTTCTCCCATACCCCCATCGACTTTTCCATTAGAGGAAGGTGAGTCTTTGCATCCCAATGCCTGCACATCTTATCTCCCTATTACAAGCAAAAGAGTATTAATAATGGTATTTATATATATTTGAAACATTTAATGTTAAGACCTCGAATTTCAGATCCATTTCCTTCCTCCTTGTCACCCATTCCCTCTGGGGAGATAAGTAATTCAGTATATGTTGTACATGTCTAGCTATGCAAAACATTATCATAGTAGATATATTGTACAAGGCTGCTTATAATTCCTCCCACTCATCCCACCCCCCACCTGGTCCATTCCCTACATGATCCTGTCCCTCTTCTATAGTGGGTACTTCCAACCTCCCCTCACCCCAAGGATGCCCTCCCATACATCATCCCTCCTCTCATCCCCCTTCCCCTATCCTGCTGCAGGTTGAGATATCCCATTTAGTATGTATGTCATTTTCTCCCTGAACCAAATTCAATGTGAATGTGGTTTGCCTTTTTAGCCTTCCTTATTCTCCCCCTCCTTTGCACCCACTTCCCCTACATGAGATAGTTTACCCTATCATGTCTCTCCCCATCTCCTCTTGCCACTTTCCTCTCTCACCTCATAATTTCATCCCTTGAGTATTCTCCCTTCCCAACAAAATCAACCTATGCCCTCTATCCATATATAACTGTAACCATATACACACACATTCACATATGTATTCATATGACCACACCCCCTTCTTCCATTATTTTCATAGTGAGAAAGATATCATCAGTCACAGATATTGCTTTTCCATATAGGAATGTAAATAGTTCAGCTTTGATAAGTTCCTTTTGATTTCTTTTTCCTGATTACCTTCTCAGGCATCTCTTCCTTCTTTTGTCTGGATGTCAAATTTTCTATTCAATTCTGGTTTTTTCCTCAAGAATGCTTGAAAGTCCTCTATTCCACTGAATGACCATATTTTCCCTGAAACAAAATACTCAGTTTTGCTGGGTAGGTGACCCTTGGGTTCATTCCCAGTTCTTTTGCCCTCTGGAATATCATATTCCATGCCCTTCGATCCCTCAGTGTAGAAGCTGCCAGGTCTGGGCTATTCTGATTGTGTTTCCACAATATTGAAATTGTTTCTTCCTGGCTGCTTGTAGTATTTTCTCCTTGATCTGAGGATTCTGGAACCTGGCTATAATATTCCTGGGAGTTTTCTTTTTGGGATCTTTTTCAGGAGGTGATCGGTGGATTCTTTCAACCTCTATTTTGCCCTCTGGATCTAAAACATCAGGGCAGTTTTCCTTGAGAATTTCTTGAAGGGTGATTTCTAGGTTCTTTCCTTGATCATGGCTTTCAGGTAGTCCAATAATTTTTAAATTGTCTCTCCTGGATCTATTCTCCAGGTCAGTGGTTTTTCCCATGAGATATTTCACATTGCCTTCTAATCTTTCGTTTGTTTGGATCTGCTTAACAGCATCTTGATTTCTCATAAAGTCATTAGCTTCCATTTGCTCCAGTCTAACTCTGAAGGAATGAATCTCCTCAGTGAACTTTGAGATTCTTTTTCCATCTGGCAAATTCGACTTTTTAAGGCATTCTTCTCCTCATTGCCCTTTTGGGCCTCCTTTGCCATTTGAGTTAGTCTATTTTAAGGTGTTGTTTTCCTCAGTCAGGCTGTTGACCCTCATTTCATACTTTTCCTGCATCCTTCTCATTTCTCTTTCTAATTTTTCCTCCACTTCTCTTATTTGATTTTTAAAGTCCTTCTTAAGGTCCTCTATGGCCTGCAACCCGCTCATGTTTTCCCCTGGGGCTTTTGGAGCAGGACTTCTGACCTCACAGTCCTTTTCCGCTCTATGCCCCCAAAATAGGAGTCTAGGGTTGCATTTTTCTGTTTCCTTTGCCTTGGCATGTTGCCACTTAATTGCTTGACGTTTGGGCTTGTTGCCACACTATGGCTTTAAGGCCAGATAGAGGAATTTTCGTCCCAAACTTGTGGGGGGCAACTTCCGTTTCTGGAAAGCTGTAAACCCACCCACAACTTCCACCCTAGATCACAATCCAGATCCAGGGAGGTTAAAGCAAGAGCAATTACCCCCCAAGACTGATCGCTGGATCTCCCCACGATTTGTAGGCTGGGAGCCAGAAATGCCTATGAAAACTACACAATGGCGTGTCTCCTCAGCGGCTTCTAGCCCCCAGGGGAGGGAGCTGACGCATTCCCCAAATACAGGTCCCAAAGTCCATAGGACACTAACCTCTTACTTTGTCCTAGGCAAGTCTATGTTGATAATTCTGGGGTCTCCACAGTTCCTGGTGTTCTGGGGTTCCTCCAGCCGGCTGTTGGCCCTGCCGCCCTGGGGCTAAAACCTCGGCTCACGTGGACCTGGGCTCAGCTCGGCTCAGCTCCTGCGCTCTGCGCTCTGGGCTCTGCGCGCTGCCGGCTCCCAGACCGCTGCGCTGTTCCTTCCTGCAGGGTGCTGGGCTGTCCTCAGCGGGAGGTTAGCTTCTCTGTGTCGTTCTGTGGGTGCTGGGGCTCCAGAAGTTTTTCAGAGTCCTTTTTTACATAGTTTGTGGAGAATCTGGGGGCAGAGAGGCTTGGACGAGCTGTTTCTACTCCGCCATCTTGGCTCCGCCCCCTTGCTACTATGATTTGTATTATTGAAGAAATATCCACATCAATAACATCTCAGACCTATTTGAATAATTGTCTTATCCTATCTTCAAATTAAATGCTAGATATAGAAATAAATTAAAGGTTGTAAAATATTTCATAAATAGAGTGTTTCACAGTCCATTGGGGAGGCTTCTAATTGCCTTTTAATGGGGCAACTGTTGTAGAGTTGGACTTAACGCCATCTGGTGCCATGAGAATGAACATGCACTCAGGCTCAATATTGAAGGTTTTGGATTTTGAGATAGTGCATCTCAGCTTCATTTGAGGTGCAAGAGGATAACTCTAAGAATGTGCATGGGTCTGTATTAAAAAGCTCATGTGCTCAGTTCCATGGGAGGTGCTTCAGTTTGACAGATGAGAGATTCTCTGAACAATCTGGTGTGTAAGATGTCATCATTGTCAAACTTCATTCATTTATAGTTTATCATATTTCTCCTGAGTATCTGCCCCAACACTGTTACTGATTCTCCCCTCCCACAAATGTAAATTATCTATAGCTCTGTTGGTTGAACTAATCAATGTAGTGCAGTAAAAAGAATGCTTGCTTTAGATTTGTAAGATAGGAAATTCAATCCTGACTCTGTCATTTATATTTGGAATAACATTGACCACACTCAGACTCTCTGGGTCTTTGCTCTTTAAACACTAAAATGAGAGGGCTTCACTAGACAATATCAAATGCCCCTTCCAGCTCTAAAACTTTAAATCTATGAACCTTTTGTCACCAATATGGAATTAATTATTATAAGAACCTCCTATTACCAATCATGGATGATAATAAAAGAAATTCTCAACCCAGCGGGCATTAAAAGTAACCATAGCCTTCAAACCTAATGCATTTAGGCCCCAAAGTTTAATCTATAAAGCAGTTAAATTTAACAGACTAGGAATCATTAGTGTAGTGGAGTTTATACAGCAATCATCATTCTGAGCACATAGGACCCAAGTAGATGATTTTAGAACAAAAGCTTCTCCATGGTTCTTAAATCTGATTCCAATTTAAATTCATTTTTAATCATCTATACCTCTTTGTTGCATGTACAGATTATTGGTTTTGGAGATGCACCAAGATGGAGAAATCCACAAATTTGGAAGACAAAATATGTTAAACAGTCTTAATTGTGAGGCTCAGAATCATATGCCATAATAAAGGGTAATCAAAATGAAGCTTATCACAGAATTCTAGGAAGTTATGCATTTTTCATGGCTACTTTAAAGTCACAGCATTTATTTAACTTGCCATTACAACGTGTAGAAAAGATACAGGGCTACAATATATTACACAAGCATCTGGAAAAGAATAGTTTATGGATTGATGTATCCCAGAATCAGGTGCTGAAACTAGAAGCAAACAAAATTGTAAGATACATAAATCTTTCTCTGGGTTTACAAGTTCAAAATCACTTTAAGCTTTTCTACATCTTGCCTGATGTTTAAATACCTGTATGATGACATATTGAGGTTAGAGTTCCCAATGAAGCAATACTGTCTGTCTGACGGCAGTTGTATTGATTTTATCAGCAGATAGCAGCAATGTGACAACTGATGGATTGTAGAGAACACAGTTCGTTAACTTTGCATGCCTGTCTCTTGGCAGTAGACTTTTAAATTGCCTTACATTTTAACAGCCCATTCAATATTTCCTCAGGAAGGCAGCCTGATCTTACTTATATAGTTCAGAGTTAAGAAATCAATAATATTAATTACTCATAGAGCAGGATTAAATAAATTAAACAAAATCTAATTAGAAGTTCTTGTTCTTTTTAACAAGATTCCTTGTGGATTATAGATATCTTACTATTTAAATGTGGTAACTTTTACTTATCAGACCATCCTTTAACACATTCAAAGGAAAAGCACCTGTCTCCATACTTCCATTTTCTTAGGGTTAACAATCAGAATAACAAATGTGGTAACATGGTTTAATGGGGGGAAATATCACTGTATGTGGTGTTTGAAGATCAAATCCTGGTTCCACCTACTTACTAATTGTGTGAGATTTGACTAGTCTGAGATTTATGTGAGACTTGTTTTCCTCATCTAATAAATGAAGAGTTTGGAGTAAATGACTTCTATAATTTCTTTCTGACCTAATATATGATTTTTTCTAGAGAATAACTGTGAACAACACTGGAAAGAGACAGTATGGACTTAATGATTTCTGGATTGAGTGAAGAGAAAGTGCAGTAAGAAATGGAATTTTAACTGTTCTAACTACTGCTTTTTCGAATGTGGGTTGGGAGTGGTAAAAAAGAAGAAGTGTTAGAATAGAACATGTTGGAAAGAAAAACAAAGATAAGTATAATAATTGTGGATAGGATGAGGGCAAATTATTATAAAGTTAAAGAAAGTACAAAAATGAATCTGAAAGCAAATCCCAACAATTCATTATTTATGCCACATAAAAAAAATCCCTATGGCAATAGGAACTTGATTCCCCCATATCCACCCCCACTGGAGTAAGGCACTACTGAGTAAGACAACTCCATCTAGTAAAAATAGAATTTTCTTTATAACTTTTATTTTTAAACAGTTGCCTTGTTCACGAAATATTAAAAATAATTGTTTAGGGCCACATGGTATATATTAGAGGCGGTATTCAAATCAGGGTTTATTGATACTAGTAAGGTCAGTTCTCTGGTTACCACATTATACTGCCTTATATAAAGATTCCTATAGACCTGAATAATTAGGCATCTACTATGCCTTTGGAGAAAATAATGTAAGAGAAATAACCATCATCTGTGATAAACAATATTAAATACATACACACATAGAGATCATTAACATATATAATAAAAGAAAATATAATATTCCTAAAGTAACCCTATATATGGGTTATACATATATATGTATATATATATATATATAATATACAACAATATCAATTGTGTATGCACATACACACACATATACTAAGTGGCATGATATCTAAGCACTTAAAATAGCTAGTTCTTGTCTTTCATTCTCAAATAGGACCAAAATAATATCACTATGTTCAAGTCAAGATACAGTGTGTCCAACTGTGATTGAGCAGAGCAATATGAAATCAAAAGCTCTACCACAGGTTGGCCACAAATAATCCATAAGAACATATGGAGTGAATATGTCTCTAAATTTGAACATCTCATGTTTCTTTTAAGCTACTCTAACTCTGCTTTGCTCATAGAGAACATCTCCTTCTTTGACACAGGAATACCATGCTGGACAATCCTGTGCCAGTGTATGCCATGTTCCACAGTTGGTTGCAAAGGTCTTAAGAGAGACAATGTGATTGTCCTAGTATCTTCCTTGACTGCTGTTTGAACACTTACCTTGTGTGAGTTCTCTGTAAAATAGTTCTTTAAGCAAAAATGTTTGGCATTTGTACAACATGGCCAACTCATCAGAGTTGTGTTCTTTGCAATAGAGTTACATGCTTGGCAGTTTTACAAAGGCTGTTTGTCTTTCAAATGTACTGTATTTCTTGTTGTCCATAAATGTACATGCATTCCATGTATCAAAGTTGACCTTGTGGCTGGGCTCCCTGTGTATACTTTGTGACTACAGCTCCCAGTATGTCTACCTACTACTTTGTCACTTGCCTCTTGCCACAGGACTTTGAGGTAGGCAAAATTGTAAAATGGTATAGCTGATGTATTTTGATTCAAACATAATTTGAATTTAAGCAAGGCAGAGCTGTGCAAAGTTATTGGCCTCACTGTCTCCCAGGGTAAGACAAAGTCAAGATGACTGGTGATGGTTCAGGATGCAGTGGTTGGTCTTAAGGTTTCCTCAATACCTGCTTCCGTTGCTTTCATGGATGTTAGAACAAATTGTTTTTGTTTGCCCATTCTGCCAGGGGGAATCTTCACATGATTAGGATATAAATGCCACTAAATCCCCAAAGGTTTTGATACCCTTTAATTACGCTCAACCTGCTTTAGCCCATCTGCTGAAATGCTTTCCTTAGGTATGTCCATTGCACATGAGACAGCTTCTTGGAGTTACAGGTTTGACTTAGGTGAATTGGTTGGACACAAATGGTGGAAATCAGCCCTGAAAAGGGCTTGACAGCCCTCATACCAGAGGTGCTTATCTTGCTTGAACACATCCCACACCCCCTCACTTAAAATAAAGGTTAACTGGAAAACAATCATATCTGGAGAATTCTAGGCATTCCCTTTCAAAACAGTCAAATTTAACTTGAAAACAAAATATACGGAAGACCTGAAGAGAATATTAGAAAAAATTATAAGTGACATAACTTTGTTCCTATTGCATGTTCCTATTGCATTATAAATGAATATTGTAAACTAAAAATAAACATAAGAAATAAATTGAAGGAGTCAGATTAGACAAAGAAAAGACTAAGTTATTACACTTTGCAGATGATATGATAATATACTTAGAGAATTAAGTAAAATAGAAGTACTTGAGATAATAAATTTAGCAAAGTTACAGGAATATTAAATAAACCCACACAAATCCTCAACATTCCTATATATTTATAAACAAAAACAGTATCAAGAGATAGAAAGAGTAATCCCATTTAAAGTTACTGTAGGCATTATAAATTATTTGGGGGGCAGCTAGGTGGCACAGTGAATAGCCCTGGAGTCAGGAGGATCTGAGTTCAAATCTGGCATTAGACACTTGACAAAATTACTAGCTGTGTTGATTGTGACCATGAAAAATGATGATGTGATTATTTTATTATATTATTATAAAAATGTGATGTAGAAAAAAAAAATACTAGCTGTGTAATGTTGGGCAAGTCACTTAACCCCAATTGCCCTCCGCAAAGCAAAAAAAAAATATTGGGAATCTACCTGTCAAAACAAACCCAGGACCTATATGAACACAAGTACAAAACACTTTTCACACAAATAACGTCAGATCTAAATAACTGGATAAACATCAGTTCCTTGTGGCTAAGTCTAGCTAATGAAGTGGCAGTTAGGTTCCCATAGTGCTAGCTCCTACACAAGGCCTCTCACAAGGCCCCTCAGGGGGCCCCAGAAACCTAGCATAAAGGTATGACCATTGTGAAACCTCGCCCTATGCCTGCCTTATAACCAAGATGTAACTAAAACAAAGAACTGCCCCTTAGCTTGCAGCTCCCCCGCCCCCAACCTTAGTTTACATCCCTATGTAGCAACAGTTGTCTTGCTGACCACTGTTTGTTTCAGGAAGTACTTTTTACTGTATAAAAGCTTGCTGGACAGATTTCTCAGGGCTGCCTCCCCTTTTGGGGACAGCCGCAGGCTAAGAAAAGCACTCCCCAAAATGTTAATTGGCTCTGCCATCCTGTATCTGCACCAAATTGTCCATTACACTAACAGGATAAAAATTACTATTTTACCTAAATTCATTTTCGTATTTATTTTGTTCCTTTCTTCCCTTTATCAATTGAGTTCTTAACTTGTATTTTACATCATTCGTTTCTGCAAGATTTTGAGTAACCAAATTTCTCCCTGTTTTTCCCCTACCCACCATCCCAAAATAGTGATCCCACTAGATATCCCCTCCTCCAATCTACTGTCTCCCATATCTTCCCCATTCCTCCTCCAATTTTCCAGTAGGGCATGATGGACCTCTATGTTCCAGTGCTTGAATATCTTATTTCCCAGTTACATGTAAAATAATATTAATAATGGTATATATATGTAAACATTTTATTTTTATGCTTTCAATGCCAGATTCATTCCCTGCCTCCCTTGTTACCCACCCTTACTGGGAAGATAATCAATTCAATATAGGTTTTACATGTGTAACTATGCAAAACATTTCCATAGTGGATATATTGTAAAAGACTAACTATATTTCCCTCCATCCTATCTCAACTCCCACTTGTTCTATTTTCTACTTTGATCCTGTACCTTTTCAGAAGAGGGTGCTTCCAACTTCCCTCCCTCCCACTGTCTGCCCTGCTTTCCCTCACAACTCGTCTCATCCCCTTCCACCCTACACCCCTGTAGAGTGAGATACCCTATTTAGTGTGTATGTCATTACCTCCCTAAGCCAAAGTCAATGAGAATAAGCTGGACCCATTCCATTTTGCCTTCCTGTTCTTCCCTTCCATCATAACCATTTTGTCTTGCCTCTTCTATATGAGATAGTTAACCCCATTCTGTCTCTCCGAATCTCCTCTCATTATATTCCTCTCTCATCTCTTAATGTCACCTTTTGAATATCATCACTCCCTATTAAATTGGTCCTGTGCCCTCTCTCTATGTATACCTGTACCCATATGTATAAATGGATATATGTATTCATATGCCAATATACACTCCTATATAAATATATGTATGTATACATAGATAGATAGATAGATAGATAGATAGATAGATAGATAGATATAAATATATGAATTTCTACTCCCTTCAACTATTCTCATGCTGAGAAAACTTTCATAAGACAAAATTATCATTTTTCCATGTAGGAATGTAAATAGTTCAACTTTGAAAATTTCCTTATGATATCTTTTTCCCTGTTTACCTTCTCAAGCTTCTCTTGCTTCTTGTATCTGAATGTCAAATTTTCTATTCAACTTTGGTATTTTCATCAAGAATGCTTAAAAGTACTTTATTTCATTGAGTGACCATATTTTCCCCTGAAACATGATACTCAGTTAAGCTGGGTAGGTGATTCTTGGTTTTAGTCCCAGCTCCTTTGACCTCAAGAATATAATATTACAAGCTCTTTGATGCCTCAGTGTAGAAGCTACTAGATCCTGTGTTATCCTGATTGTGTTTCCACAATATTCAAATTGTTTCTTCCTGGCTTCCTGTAATATTTTGTCCTTGATCTGGGAATTCTGGAACCTGGTTATAATATTCCTAGGAGTTTTCTTTTTGGGACCTTTTTTAGGAGGGAATCAGTGGATTCTTTCAAATTCTATTTTGCCCTCTGGTTCTAAAACATCAGGGCAATTTTCCCAGAGAACTTCTTGAAGGATGATTGCTAGGTTCTTTTTTCATCATGGCCTTCAGGTAGTCCAATAAGTTCTTAAATTATCTCTCCTGGATCTATTTTCCAGGTCAGTGGTTTTCCCAAAGAGGTATTTCACATTGCCTTCTTTTTTTTTTTTCATTTCTTTGGATCTGTTTAATAATGTCTTGATTTCTCTTAAGGTCACTATCTTCCATTTGCTACCATTTAATTCTGAAGGAATGATTCCCTTCAGTGAGCTTTTGAGATTCTTTTTCCATCTGGCAAATTCAGCATTTTAAGGCATTCTTCTCCTCATTAGGTTTTTGTGCCTCTTTTGCCAGATGAGTGAGTCTATTTTTTAAGGTGTTATTTTCTTCAGTCAGGTTGTTGACTCTCTTTTCATAATTTTTTACATCATTCTCATTTCTCTTCACATTTTTTCCTCCACTTCTCTTATTTGGTTTTCAAAATCCTTCTTAAGATCCTCTATGGCCTGTAACCAGCTTTTATTTTTCTTGGAATATTTTGGTGCTGGAGTTCTGACTTTGTTGTCTTACTCCTGTTTCATACTTTGAGCCTTTTTGTCCCCAAAATTGAAGTGCAAAGTTGGGTTGCTCTGCTTGCTTTCCTTCTGTCATTTGTTCATGTTACCACTCAATTACTTGTCTTTTGAGCTTTTTGCCACAGTAGGACTCTGCTACCAGATGGGGGAGCTTTATCCCACAATCTGGAGCTGTTAATTGAGTGCCCTCTCTGAAGCCTCAACATGCTCTGGCAAGCTGTTCACACAGCCCAGGACCTCCACCCTAGACAGCAATCCAGATCCAAGCAGGTTAAAGAAGAGCAATTGCCCCTTAGGCTGATTGCTTGGTCCACCTACAATCTGTAAGCCAGGAGCTGAAGCTGCCATGTGTTGGTTGCTGCAAGCCACATCAACTCAGTGGCTTCTCTCTCCAGGGGATAAAGGCTGGACTGCACTCCTGTACTACTGAATTCCAAAGTTCACACTGCAATGACCTCTCACTTTTTTCTTAGCATCTATATGTTGATAATTCTGGAAACGTCCACAGCTGCTGGTGATCTGATGTCCCTTCATCAGGTGGCTGGTCAGGCTGCCCTGAGGCTAAAATCTCAGGTTTGAGCAGGGCTGGGCTTGGCTCCCAGAGTGCTGTGCTGGCCACTTCCTGCAGCCTGCTGGGCTTTCCTCAGTGTGAGGTTAGCTTCTCCGTGTCATTTTGTTGGTTCTGTAGCGCCAAAGTTTGTTTAGAGTCCCCTTTTACATGAATTGCCAGACGTGGAAGTTGGAGCCCCATGGAAGTCCTGTTTCTACTCTGCCATCTTCACTCCACCCCCTTAATTTTCGTATTTCATGCCACATCAATGAATCTCCCAAAATTTTTTGTAGTGTTAAAAATATAGTAACAAAATTCATCTGGAAGAACAAAAATGTCCTGAATATCAAGGGATTTAATGAAAAGAAATGCTAGGAAAAGTGGCCTAGGAATACCAGATTTTAATTTGTATTATAAAGCAGCACTCATCAAAACTGCTTGGTCTAGTGGATCAGTGGAATAGATTATGTACATGAGACTCAGCAGTCAATAACTATAGTAATATATTTTTGATAAAGCCAAATCCCCAGCTTCTAGGATAAAAAGTCATTATTTGACAAAAACTTCAGGGAAAACTAGAAAATAGTATGGAAGAAACCGGGCATAGATCAATATCATACACTGTATACCAAAATAAAATCTAAATGGGAGCACAATCTAGGCGTAATGGCTGATACTGTAAACAATGTTAGATTTATATAGAATGGAACATTTTATGAAAAAATCAATTTTAGAGAGCATTATGAAAGGTAAAATTGACCATTTTGATTACACTAAATAGAAAAGTTTTGTGCAAATAATATTAATGTAACCAAGATTAGGAGGGAAGTGAAAATGGGAAATCATTTTATAACTAGTTTTTCTGATAAAAGTCTCATTTCTAAAATATACAGGGAATTGAATCAAATCTATAAGAATACAATTCATTCCCCAGTCGATAATTAGTCAAAGGATATGAACAGACTGTTTTCATAGGAAAAATTAAAGATATCTATAAGCATATGAAAATGTTCTAAATCTCTATTGATTAGAGAAATGCAAATCGAAACAACTCTGAGGTACCACATCTCAGCGATTGGATTGGCTAAGATGACAAAAAAGGAAAATGATAAATGCTGGAAAGGATGTAGAAAAAATTGGAACACTAATGCATTGCTGGTGGAATTGTGAACTAATCCAACCATTCTGGAGAGCAATCTGCAACTGTGCCCAAACGTCTATAAAAAGTGCATACACTTTGACCCAGCAATACCACTTCTAGGGCTGTGTCCCAAAGTAATCATAGAAGTGGGAAGAGGAGCTGTAGGTACAAAAATACTTATGGCAACTCTATTTGTGGTGGCAATGAATTAGAAATCAAGGGGATGCCCATCAATTGGGAGAATGGTTAAACAAGTTGTTGTATATGAATGCAATGGAATATTATTGCTGTTTAAGAACTGAGGAGCAGATGGACTTCATAATAATTTCGAGAGACTTATACAAACTGATGCTGAGTGAAGAGAGCAGAACCAGGAGATCTTTGTACACAATTACAGATGCATAGTATGTGTGACAACTAACTTTGATAGACTTGGCTTCTCTCAGCAATACAAGGTTAAAAGACAACTCCAAAAGACTCAGGATGAAAAGGAATATCCACATCCAGAGAAAGAATTACAAAATTTGAATGCATACTACTTGCTCTCTTTTGTTTGTGTTTTGTTTTGTCCCTTCTTTCTCATTGTTCACACCATTGGCTATAATCCTTCTTTACAATTTGACTAATGTTCAATGTGAAAGTATTTGTAGAACCTATACATGCTTCCATGGGGGCAGGGGGCAGGGGTAGGAGGGGGAGAAAATGTGAAACTTAAGGGATTTTGGAACTAAATGTTGTAAACTAAAAGTAAATAAATACATTTAAAATTTTGGATAGTCAGATGTCCTGCACTGGCTAGGAGGCCTCGATTGGTTTGAAATCTTCAGTCTGACACTTAATAGCCAACTATGTAATGACAGGCAAGCGTCCTCACATTTTGGAGACTCAGTTTCTTTCAAGGCCTGGTTTCTGACCTGATCCATACATGGGGAGTGTTTGGTCCAGGATTTCTCCCAAGCCAGCTCCCAATGTAGGCTTGCCATCTTTCCCTGACTTTCAGGAGTTTAGAACGTGATAACTAAGCAATGACCCAGACATAGATGCATGCAAGGGAACAAGGACATTAATACATACAGATATAAGTAAATGAACAGGGACATTAAAAATTCTCTCATGGGAACCTAAGAGGTAATTGCTTTACCTTCATTATTTAAACCCTCCTCTCTGGTCAATAAATTGGAACTGCTGTGACAGAACTTGCCTGGCTTGCGTCCAATTATTCCACAAACTTTTGTCCAGTCCATGCCAATTTTGAAGCAGGCATCATTTCTTTGTCTATAGATTGTGCAAAACATACCATGTAGTGCCTACCTCACAGGACTGATGAAAAGAAAGGAAAACATTTAAGTGTTATATGAATAAAAACTCTCCATCTCAGTTTCTTCATGAAAAATGGGGATCATAACAGTATCTACCTCAAAAACATTTTTGTGATGTAGGAATCAAAGGAGCATTTATTATCATGTTCTATGTGCCAGGAACTGTGCTAAGCACTTTTTACAAATTTTTCACTTAATCTTTTCAACAACCCTGGGGATAGATACCATTATGATCCCTGTTTGATAGGTGAGGAAATAGAGATAGACAAGGTTGAGTAAATAATTCAGGGTCTCAGAGTTAGTTGTGTCTGGGGCTATATTTGAATTTAGTCCTTCCTGACTCCAGGCCTTAAATGCCATCTTCTATACCATACAGCTGCCTATAAGGATCAAATGCAATAACACATTTTAAGGATGTTTAAAACCTCATAATGCTATTTCTTTGTTAAGTATTATGTAAATGGCAACATTTATTATTTATTTTATTTGGTTGCAAACAATTCCATTGTGGGAATTTATGGTAGGAATGAGGATTTGCCAGTTATTTCTAATATAGAGGTTTTGAGAGATTCCTGGAGCTCTAAGAGGTTGTGTGTATTGCTCATACCCACATAGTCAGCATTTGCAGGATTTCACAGGTCTTCTTGACTCTAATGCTAGCCACATATTCACTAGGGCTTTATTAAATAGTTGAATTTTTATTTTATTTTTTTTCACTCTTCGCATTACCTTTTTATTTTATTTTTTTAAACAAATGCTTTATTAACTTCTGTTTTACACCATTCATTTCTGCCAGATTTTGAGTTACAACCATTTTTCCCCCATTATTCCCCTACCCAACCTCCCAGAATAGTAGTCCCACAAGATATCGCTTCCTCCAATCTGCTCTCTCCCATACCTTCTCCCATACCCCCATCGGCTTTTCCATTAGAGGAAGATGAATCTTTGTGTCCCAATGCCTGCACATCTTATCTCCCAATTATAGGCAAAAGAGTATTAATAATAGTATTTATATATATATTTGAAACATTTAATGTTACAACCTCGAATTTCAGATCCATTTCCTTCCTCCCTTGTCACTCATTCCCTCTTGGGAGATAAGTAATTCAGTATATGTTGTACATGTCTAGCTATGCAAGACATTATCATAGTAGATATATTGTATAAGGCTGCTAATAATTCCCTCCCACTCATCCCACCCCCCACCTGGTCCATTCCCTACATGATCCTGTCCCTCTTCTATAGTGGATACTTCCAACCTCCCCTCACCCTAAGGATGCCCTCCCATCCCTCATCCCTCCTCTCATCCCCCTTCCCCCTATCCTGCTGCAGGTTGAGATATCCCATTTAGTATGTATGTCATTTTCTCCCTGAACCAAATTCAATGTGAATGTGGTTTTGCCTTTTTATCCTTCTTTATTCTCCCCCTCCTTTGCAACCATTTCCCCTTGCTTCTTCTACATGGGATAGTTTACCCTACCCTGTCTCTCCCCATCTCCTCTTGCCTCTTGCTCTCTCCCCTCATAAATTCACCCCTTAAGTATCATCCCTTCCCAACTAATTCAACCTATGTCCTCTATCCATGTATAACTAAACATATACACCCATTCACATATGTATTCAAATGACCATACACCCTTCTTCTATTATTTTCATACCGAGAGTGGTTTCATCAGTCACAATTATTGTTTTTCCATATAGGGATGTAAATAGGTTAACTTTGATAAGTTCCTTTTGATTTCTTTTCCCTGATTATCTTCTCAGGCATCTCTTGCTTCTTGTGTCTGGATGTCAAATTTTCTATTCAACTCTGGTTTTTCCTCAAGAATGCTTGAAAGTCCTCTATTCCACTGAATGACCATATTTTCCCCTGAAACAAAATACTCAGTTTTTCTGGGTAGGTGACCCTTGGGTTCAGTCCCAGCTCTTTTGCCCTCTGGAATATCCTATTCCATGCCCTTCGATCCCTCATTGTAGAAGCTGCCACGTTCTGTGCTATTCTGATTGTGTTCCCACAATACTGAAATTGTTTCTTCCTGGCTGCTTGTAGTATTTTCTCCTTTATCTGGGGATTCTGGAACCTGGCTATAATATTCCTTGGAGTATTTTTTTTTTTTGAGATCTTTTTCAGGAGGAGTTCGGGGAATTCTTTCAACCACTATTTCCCCCTCTGGGTCTAAAACATCAGGGCAATTTTCCTTGAGAATTTCTTGAAAGATGGTTTATAGGTTCTTTCTTTGATAATGACTTTCAGGTAGTCCAATAATTTTTAAATTATCTCTCCTGGTTCTGTTTTCCAGGTCAGTGGTATTTCCCATGAGATATTTCACATTGCCTTCTATTCTTTTATTTGTTTGGATCTGTTTAACAGGATCTTGATTTCTCATAAAGTCATTGGCTTCCATTTGCCCCAGTCTCACTCTGAAGGAATTAATCTCCTCAGTGAGCTTTTGAGATTCTTTTTCCATCTGGCAAATTCGACTTTTTAAGGCATTCTTCTCCTCATTGCTCTTTTGGGCCTCCTTTGCCAGTCTGTTTTTTAAGGTGTTATTTTCCTCAGTCAGGCTGTTGACCTTCATTTCATACTTTTCCTGCATCCTTCTCATTTCTCTTCCCAATTTTTCCTCCACTACTCTTATTTGATTTTCAATGTCTTCCTTAAGGTCCTCTATGACCTGTAACCCACTCATATTTTCATTTGGGGCTTTTGGAGAAGGACTTCTGACCTCACAGTCCTCCTCCCGTTCTATGCTTCGATACTCTTTGCCCCCCAAATAGGAGTCTAATGTTGCATTTTTCTGTTTAATTTGTTTCCTTTGCCTTGGCATGTTGCCACTTAATTACTTGACTTTTGGGCTTTTTTGCCACAGTAAAGCTCTGCCACCAGCCAGGGGAGCTTCTGTCCCAGATGTTGGGGTCTTCACAACTTCTGGTTCTGGCAAGTTGGATGCCCACCCTAGACGCCCCCCCCCCCCCGATCCTAATCCAGGTCCAAGCAGGTTAAAGCAAAAGCTATTAACCTCAAAGACTGAATGCTGGATCTCCCTACAGTTCATAGGCCAGGGGCTGGAGCTGCCACTGAAACTTCAAAATGGTTTGTCTCCTGAGTGGCTTCTAGGCCCCAGGGGAGGAAGCCAAAGAGTTCCCCAAATACTGGTCCCAAAGTCCATAGGGCCCTAACCTCTCACTTAGTCCTAGTCATTTCTGTGTTGATAATTCTGGAATTTCCACTATTGAGGGTGTTCTGGGGTCCCTCCAGCAGGCTGCTGTCTCCCACAGTTCCCGCAGACTTGGATTTGGCTCCCTGCCCACTGTGCTATTTGCTACCAGAGTGCTGCACTAGCCACTCCCTGCAGGGCTGCTGGGCTGTCCTCAGCAGGAGGTTTGATTCTCTGTGTCATTCTGTGGGTGCTGGGGCTCCAGAAGTTGTTCATATTCCCCTTTTACATGGTTTGGAGGTGATCTGGGGGGAGAGCACCTTGGACATGCTATTTCTATTCCACCATATTGGCTCTGCCTCCTACCAAATTCTTTTTATGACACAAATATGGTACTGATACCTAAATCAGGAAGTGATAAAATGGAAGAAGAAAATTATAAACCAATTTATCTCATGAATATAAATGTAAAATTTTTAAATAAAACATAAGCAAAAAGACGATAGCAGCTTATCATAAGAATAATAAACTTTGTTCAGGTAGGGTTTATTCTGGGAATGCAAGGATGATTTAATTTTATGAAAAACGGTCAGAATAATTAAACATATCAACAATAAAACTATCAGAAAGCACATGCTTATATCAATAGATGCAGGAAAGGCTTTTGTCACAATATAACATCCATCCCTATTAAAAACACTAGAATGTATAGGAATAAATGGAGCCTTCCTTAAAATAAGATGTAGCATCTATTTAAAGCAATAAGCAAGTATTATATGTAATGGGGATAATTAAAATCAGGGATGAAACAAGGGTGTCCACTATCACCCCTCTTATTCAATCTGGTACTAGAATTGTTAGCAGTAGCAATTAGTGAAGAAAAAGAAATCAAAGGAATCAAATTAGGCAAAGAAGAGACCAAGCTATCACTCTTTGCAAATGATATGATGATGTACTTAGAGAAACCTAGAGAATCAAGTAAAAAATAACTACTTGAGACAATAAATAAATTTGGCAAACTTGCAGGAATTAAAAAAAAACCCACATAAATCCTCAGCATCCCTGTATATTTCCAATGAAATCCAACAGCAAGAGATAGAAAGAGAAATGCCCTTTAAAGTTACTGTAGACATTATGGAATATTTGGGAATCTACCTGCCAGAACAAACCCAGGACCAATATGATCACAACTACAAAACACTTTTCACACAAATAAAGTCAGGTCTAATCAATTGGAAAAAAAATCAATTGCTCATGCTTGGGTTGAGGTAATATCATAAAAGTGAAAATTTTATCTACATTAAATTTCGTAGTTCATGCCATAATAGTCAATTTACCAAAAAATTACTTTATAGAACTAGAAAAAATAGTAACAAAATTCATTTGGAAGAACAAAAGGTCCAGAATATGAAATGGTAGGGAAGGAGACCTAGCTATACAAGATTTTAATTTGTATTATAAAGTAGTAGTCTTCAAAACTACTTAGTACTGGCTTAGGAATAGAGCAGTGGATCAATGGAATAGATTGAGTACATGAGACTCAGCAGTCAATGACTATAGTAATCTACTGTTTGATAAACCTGAAGATCCAAGTTTTAGGGATAAGAACCCACTATCTGACAAAAACTGCTGGGAAAACTGGAACATATAGTATGCCAGATACTGGGCATAGACCATTTTATCTAACACCATATACGAAAATCAAGTCTAAATGGGTGCATGATAAAGGTATAAAGGCTGATACTATAAGCAGTCTGGGAAAGCAATATATAGTTTACCTGTCAGGTTTTTGGAGAGGGGAAGACTTTCTGACCAAATAAGAATTACAGAACATTATAAAATGCAAAATGGATAATTTTTAATATGTGAAATTGAAAAGCTTCTGTACAAACAAAGCAATGTAACCAAAATTATGAGGGAATTGGAAAATTTGGAAAGAATTTTTGCAACCAATGTCTCTGATAAATGTCTCATTTCTAAATATGCAGAGAATTGAGTCAAATCTATATGAATACAATTTATTCCCCAATTGAAAAATGGTCAAAGGATATGAACAGGCAGTTTTCAGAGGAAGAAATTAAAAGATATCTATAAGCATATGAAAAATGCTCTAAATCACTATTGATTAGAGAAATGCAAATCAAAACAACTCTGAGGTACCACATTTCACCAGTCAGATTGGCTAAGATGACAAAACATGAAAATGAAAAATGCTGGAGAGGATGTGGAAAAATTGGAAAACTAATGCATTGTTTTTGGAGTTGTGAACTGATTCAACCATTTTGGAGAGCAATCTAGAACTATGCCCTGACATCTATAAAAAAGTGCATACATTTTGACCCAGCAATACTACTTTTAGGGTTGTATCCCAAAGAGATCATAGAAGTGGGAGGAAGATCCATATGTAAAAATATGTTTATAGCATCTCTTTTTTGTGGTGGCAAAGAATCTGAAATTGAGGAATGCCCATCAATTGGGAATCCGCTAAACAAGTTGTGGTATTTGAATGTAATGGAATACTATTTTGCTATAAGAAACTAGGAGGAGATGGACTTCATATGTATCTGGAGAGGCTTATGCAAACTGATGCTGAGTGACAAGGGCAGAACCAGGAGAAATCTGTACACAATTAGAAACATAGTATATGAGTGAAGACCAACTTTGTTAGACTGGATTCTTCTCAGCAATGCAGGGTTATAAGTGAACTCCAAAAGATTCATGATAGAGAGAGATGTCTACATCAAGAGAAAGAACTAGAAAGAACTGAGTTTGGAATGTAGATTGAAGCAAACTACCTTTTCTCTTTCATATTCTAGTTTCATCTTGTTACCTCTTTCCCATTGTTCATTTCGTCTGATACAATCCTTCTTTATTACCTGACTACTGTCTAATGTGAAAGTATTTTCAGGTCCTATACTTGATTGTATGCTGCCATGGGAGGCAGGGGGAGAAAATTTGAAACTCAAAGGATTGTGGAATCATATCTTGTAAGCTAAAAGTAATCAAACAAATTAATAAAGTCCAAAATAAAAATAAAATAATGATCTTATAGTCAATAAAAATAATATAACCCACCTATATCTTGTACTTTCTTTTGAAGAAGATAATGCAGGTGTTCTTATGTTGCTAGGCAGCATAGTACAGGTAACTGTTGTGGGAGAGGATGCTATGATTCAGAGTCAGGCATGCTTAATTTTATTCTCCCTCCCTACCCAACATCAACTACATGGTTGTGAGCATAAGACAATCTAGCTTTATGCTGTGACACTAGCTATTTCTGAAAACTAGAATGATCTGCTCCCTTGCCTCTACCTCTTAGCTTCCTTTATGTCCCTCAAAATTCATTTCAAATTATATTTCTCAAATCAGATTTCTCATTACTTCCTTTCAGTGTCTTCCCTCTGAGATTACTCTCTACTTAAACTGTATATATGCTGTATGTATACTATTATTTACATATTGTTTCCCCTGTTAGAATGTGGGGTCCTTAAGAGTAGGAAACATTTGTGTCCTTTTATTTGCTTTAGGAACCACCCATTTGGCATTGTCATTTTTTGTTTTTCAGTTGTGACTCTTTAAAACTATACTTGGGATTTTCTTGGTAAAAATGCTTGGAATGGTTTGACATTTCCTTCTCCAGTTCCTTTTACAGATGACACTAAGGCAAACATGGTTAAGTGACTTGTCCAGGGTCACACAGCCAGTAAGTATGTGAGGCCACATTTGTACTAAGGAAGCTGAACCTTCCTGACTCCAATCCTGCCAGTCTATCTATTGCACCACCTAGCTACCCCAATAGTAGGCATTTATTTAATGCATGTTGAACAATCATCTGATTTATGGAATGTTATCATACAGACCAGAGGCAATTTGAGTTGACTTTCCCCCAAACAGATTGTCCATAAACTAAGCTATGGGTTTTTTGGTCATAGTTACAAAAGCTGATCTATATAATAAATGTAAGGCTTGTGAGACATCATTAAAGCTCCATGTGGCCTGCTCTTACACAGGGGTTACTACATAGATATTTAATGATTTTTTTTTAATTTGAAACCCCGGGAATTTAGTGGTCTGTTGAACTCAGTATAGAAACCTTCCTTGTTTGGAGATGGAATGTAGGCATACTGAACTGGCTCATAAAACACATGAGTTCAATTCCTATGATTAACCCCATAAGATATGATACTATGGACAAGTCCCTTAACTTCTCTAAACTTACTAAACAGATAACCTAATATGTACCTCATCTAGATGCTGAGAACAACTGAGATAATGTGTAGAAACTGTTTAAAAAATTAAAAAAGTAAACATATATATATATATATATATATATATATATATATATATAAAATGCTGTTACTTACTGTGCCCATTTTATAGATCAAGTCATTTGACTTTGGTAAGCCAGAGCTAAGTGGGTTGCCTAACAGGTACCTGGCAATAGATATAAAACTAGAACTCAGGTATTTTGACTTCAACTGCAGTGTTTTTCTCCCCTTCCACTTAACCCAATATAAACATTTTTGGCATTAAGAAATCAGTGACAAAGAACAGGATCCAAAGTCCTCAGGCTTTATTAGAATCAGAATGCTGACAATGCTAGATGAGTCAGTTGTGGTCTTGTGAAGTTGTTTAAAAAAATTTGAATAGCATTGGAATAATTGTGGGTGGGGAGCTACTTCTAGGATACATTGAAAATGTTATCAATGGTGAGCTTTATTAAATGCTTAAATCCAAGCCTGGTCCAAAGTAGTTGACTTACAATTCTAATTTTAAAAATTTAATTTGTTCTTTTTTTTAAGATATCATACATGGGGGGCTGAGTCAAAATGGAGGAGTTGAAACAGGAGTTCTTTGGGGCTCTGACTTCCACCTCCTCCAATTCATGTAAAAAGTGACTCTGAACAAACTTTGGAGCTACAGAACCCATAAAATGAAAGAGAGAAGCTAACCTCCCACTGAGGAAAGCCCGGCAGGCTGGCAGGTCAGCAGGAAGCAGCTAGCACAGCACTCTTGGAGCCAACCCCAGCCCCTCAGGAGCCAGAAGTCTTAGCCTCAGGGTGGCCACAGTAAGCCACCAGCAGGAAGGGACATCAGATCACCAGCAGCTGTGGCTGTTTCCAGAATTATTAACCCATAGATGCTAAGGACAAAGTAAGAGGTAAGTGTGGTTTGGACTTTGGTATCCAGTACTTCAGGATTGGGGTCTGGCCTTTATACCCCAGAGGAAGAAGCTGCTGAGGCATTGTGGCCTGCAGCCCCCACCACATGGCTGCTTCAGAGCTCCTGGCCTCCAGATTGTAGGGGGACCAAGCAACCATTCTTAAGGGTAATTGCTCTTCCTTTAAACTACTTGGATCTGGATTGTGGTCTACAGTGGATGTCCTGGGATGTGCGACCAGCTTGCCAGAGCATGTGGAGAATTCAAAGAGGACACCCAACTAATACTTTCAGCAATTGAGAAAACCCCAGCTATTAGGACATAGCTCCCCTGTCTGGGAGAAGAGTCCTATTGTGGCAAAAAAAGCCCCAAAGTAAAGTAATTGAGTGGCAACATGAGCAAATGACAGAAGCAAAGCAAGCAGAGCAGCCCAACTTTACACATCTATTTTGGGAACAAAAAGGATCAAAGCATGGAACAGGAGGAAGACAGTGAAGTCAGAACTCCTGCACCAAAAGCTTCCAGGAAAATATGAGCCAGTTACAGGCCACCTTAAGAAGTATTTTGAAAACCAAATAAGAGAAGTGGAGGAAAAATTGGGAAGAGAAATGAGAATGATGCAAGAAAATTATGAAAAGAGAGTTAACAACTTGATTGAAGAAAATAACACCTTAAAAATACAATAACTCTAATGGCAAAAGAGGATAAAAAAGGCAATGAGGACAAGAATGCCTTATAAAGCCGAATTTGCGAGATGGAAAAAGAATCTCAAAAGGTCACTGAAGAGCATCATTCCTTCAGAATTAGATCGGAACAAATGGAAGCTAGTGACTTTATGATAAATCAAGATAATATTAAACAGATCCAAAGAAATGAAAAAAAAAATAGAAGGTAATGAGAAATATCCCATTGGGAAAACCACTGAACTGGAAAATATACCTAGGAGAGATAATTTAAATATTATTGGACTACCTGAAAGCCACGATCAGAAAAAGAACCTAGAAATGAGATCCTTCAAGAAATTCTCAAGGAAAATTGCCCTGATGTTTTAGAACCAGAAGGCAAAATAGAAATTGAAAGAATTCACAGATCACCTCCTGAAAAAGATCTCAAAAAAGGAAATTCCTAGGAATATTATAACCAGGTTCTGGAATCCCCAGATGAAGGAGAAAATATTACAAGGAGTCATGAAGAAACAATTTGAATGTTGTGGAAGCACAGTCAGAATAACACAGGATCTGGCAGCTTCTACTCTGAGGGATCTAAGGGCTTGAAATATGATATTCTGTAGGTCAAACGAGCTGGGATTAAAACCAAGGATCACCTACCCAGCTAAACTGAGTATCATGTTTCAGGGGAAAATATGGTCATTCAGTGGAACAGCAAACTTTCAAGCATTCTTGATGAAAATACCAGAGTTGAATAAAAATTTGACATTCAGATACAAGAAGCAAGAGAAACATGAGAAGGTAAACAGGGAAAATAAATCATAAGGAACTTATCAAAGTTGAACTTTTTACATTCCTACATGGAAAAATGATGATTGTAACATATGAAAGTTTTCTCAGTATGAGATAGTTGGAGGGAATAGAAATGTACACAAACACACATACACATACGTCTATATAGGAGGGTATATTGGCATATGAATATATATGTCAATTTGTGTATATATGGGTACAGGTTTACATAGAGAGAGGACATAGGATCAATTTAATCAGAAGGGATGATACTTAAAAGGTAAAATTAAGAGGTGATAGGAATGTAATGAGAGGAGATGGGGTGAGACAGAATGGGATAAACTATCTCATATAGAAGAGGCAAAGGAAAATGGTTACAATGGAGGGGAAAAACAGGAAGGAAAAAGGGAATGACTCTACCTTATTCTCATTGAATTTGGCTTAGGGAGGGTATCACATACACACAAAATAGGGTATCTCACCCTACATTAGAGTAGGGGGGAAGGGGATGAGAGAGGGGATGACAGAAGGGAGGGCAGGCTGGGGTGGGGGGAGGGAAGGTGGAAGCACCCACTTTTGAAAAGGGACAGGATCAAAGTAGAGAATAGAACAAGTGGGAGATGGGATAGGAGGGAGGGAAATATAGTCATTCTTTTTCAATATATCCTCTATGGAAAAGTTGTGCATAGGTACACATGTACAAATTTTATTAAACTTCTTTTCTTCCCAGTAAGGGTGAGTGACAATGGAGGAATAGAATGAATATGGTATTCAAAATATTAAAATCAAATGTTTAAAATACATACATATGTATTATATATATAATGTATGTATATATTTGTATATATATACATATATTATTAATAATATTTTACACAGGAAATAAGATACACAGGCACTGGAGCATAGAGATCCACCATGCCCTAGTTTAAAGTTGGAGGGGGTATGGGAGAAGATATGGGAGAGAGCAGATTGGAGGAGGTGATATCCAGTGAGACTGCTATTTCGGGGTGGTGGGTGGGGGAAAATGGGGAGAAAATGTGTAACTCAAAATCTGGTGGAAATGAATGATGTAAATTAGAAGTTAATAAAGCATTTGATAAAAAAAAAGGATTTGGCCAGAAAAAAAGTAGATATCATATATGATGTCATATATGAATGAAGTTCAAACTTTCTGTTACTCAGATAAAATAATAATATTTTTACCTAATTACTTAAAATATTCCAAAAGTTAAAAAACTATCTACCAACCAATCCAAAGTGTTCAGATTTAACAAAAATAAATAAATGCTAAATCCAAAGAACTAAGCCTCTCTACCCATTGGCACTTTTTGCTATTGCCTTGTCAAATAAACTAATTGCATCATTGGACTTAATTAGAAAAAAATAAGATATTGTTCTGTAAAAACTTTGAAGAAATGACCTTAGAATGAACACAGCAGGTGGAACAAGAAAATTGTCTTTTTCATCTAATGAAATCTTTTTTTATGAAAGAAGAATTTATGCAATTACTGAGTAGCAATGAAAAATGCAAAGAGAACTTCTCTGTATCATAGCCCCCAGCTGCTGTTGCACATTCCTAGAAAATAAACTACCTCTATTATGAACCTGGCACATAGAATAATGTCTGAGAATTTCAATTAATGTAAGTTGCTTGAACTTATTCTCCATGCTTTATGACCAGTAACCTACAGGTGAATAGACTAGTTTACTTTTAAGGCTTATTTCATAATTTGGAACTAATTCTCATTTTACATCTTACCAACATACTTTAGTATTCTAGACATCACTTCTTCTAAATGGGGACTGGGGGGAGAGAAGTTATAGAGTCATGAATTTTAAGATTATATGTTAAAGTCTCTATTTTCGTTTTACTTATTCATGCACCTGAATGTCATTATTAAATCAATAATCCAAAAGTAGGATGGGCTATATTTCTGTAATTATTGGTTCCTTTTCCTATAATTAGCAAAAATGATTTCTCTTTTACCAAATCTTAATGATGAAATAAATAATAAAAACTTTTTATAATTTGACTAATAATTCTATGATTAAAATAAGAATTTTAAAAATGTCACCTATACTAGAACTATTCCTTGGAATGATTGGTTTTCAGCTTTGTAGTATGTCAAAATTATAATGCATTAATATTTCATATTGTATTAAATAAATTTGAACTATATATGTATATATATATATGTATGTAATCTTGATAAACACCATTAAAATATTAGCAGAGAAATGTAAGAAGGGAGACTCTGTATCTGAGTCAGTGATTCTTCAGAATATTTTATTTAGTTTGTGATTTTATAGTTGCTTAAGGTCTTTCACAAACACAAATCAAGTAAAGTAGTCTTCATTCATAGTAATTGCAATATTACCATGTTTAATAATAGTAATTACATGGTAATTCAGCATATTGGAATATGTAGGTCATTCTGTTTATTCATGTTTGGATATTTCTTTTGCATGTCCCAGTATTTCTCTCTAGTACCCATTACCCTTTTTCCAACTTTCATTTACCATTCCATCTTGACTTCAATACTGCTAACTCAAATATTATGATTTATATGAAATTAATTTTTCTTCCAGTTTTCCCCCCTAGCATCCAAACTCTGCTTGGAATATCAAAGGGTTCCAAGGATAGAGGACAGTGATTACTATTCTTGAAATTCTTATTGATACCTTGAGCAATGTAAATTAGTCTTCTCTTTTCTTAAGAATATATCCCTTAGAAATATAATTTACTCCTCTAATTTCAGCTCTCTGTATAGATGATTGCCAAATTTGTCTCTTCTGTTCTGACCTCTACATTATCCCAAGCTCAAGTCTTCGGCATGGACTATCAATAATCCACTCTCTCTCATGGATCTTCAACTTCATCTGGATCTTCAGCATACATATATGCTCAAGACTCTCTTGTAATTACAAACAATTAAAACATGCAAACCACAAAGCAAACCAAACCCCTATCCTTTACACTCATATTACTTGAAGTGATCATTTTATTTCTTAAAAATATCCATAACAAATGGGATATATCTGTTTGTACGTACTTACAACACATTCCATCCTCAATTCCTCACACTGTGTTTTGCATCCTCATAACTCTATGAAAATAATTCCAAGATGATCATAATGGCCTTCTATAGAATGTTGTATTTGTTTATTTTATTTTATTTTATTTTTTATAGCAGTTAACATCCTTGACTTCTCCAAATCATTTTATTTTTCTTTTTGGAGGGCAATTGGGGTTAAGTAACTTGCCAAAGGTCACATGGCTAGGTTTGTTGTTGTTGTTGTTGTCAGTGTGTGCTAAGTGTCTGGGGCCGGATCCGAACTCCGGTCCTTCTGACTCCAGGGCTGGTGCTCTAACTCACTGCGCCACCTAGCCGCCCCTTTCTCCAAATCTTTTGACCACTGCATCATTCTTTCCCTTGATGTGTGCTTCTATTTTCTAGAAGTTTATAGATGATTTTGGAATATCTAGTAATGGGTTTATTTAGGACATGAATAATGCATATAAAATAATCATTATTTATAAGGGATTGCTTATGCTTGGTTTGTATCTATTAATATTGTTGGTTTAAAAAACTGAGCACAAAATAATTCACAATCTCATAGCTGGTGATGGAACTGGATTTCCTGATTGCCAGTGATAACAGATATTTTAAAAGAACAGCAAGTATTTACCCAATGCTAATTTGAACACAACAACATTAAGTCAAAAATCAATGTATTTTTTGAAGGAATAATCTATTCATTGGAAAGCCAAGTCAAAAAATAGTAAATTGATTAGACTGAAGCATCAATACACAATTGTCAAAATCAGAAAATTCAGCAACGAAATTGGTACCACACTGATTGAGTGATTGCCATCTATGTCAGGAGTCTGCAATGAAAGGTGAAGTATTAAATAGAGGTCAAAATTAGATTGTCACATTTTACTGAAATGGTACCTGAAAACTCAGGCCACTTGGGTATATTGGGTATTAGAGAAATGTAAAATTATCACATTTTTGAACGTGAGACCTTTTTTCAGTGATTGGCAATTTTCATAATTCAAAATGTAACTTTAAAAAATAGTCCCAGAAAAATCATGCATATTTTATCTTTATTAGTACTTAAGTGCTTGATTTTTTGTGCTTAGCCAAGGGATAAAATTGGGCTTTCACATTATAAATGAAGGATATACTCATGCAGTTATTATATTTCCTCCTTCAAGCTCATTCTTAGGATATTTTAGATATAATTATAGACAGCAGATGCAATGTCTTCTTGTTGTTGCTTTTCTAAGAGCTTAGCTTATTTTCAGTCTGTGGCCACAGAAGTAAAATGGCAGTTTTCTCATTTAACTGAGAATTGATTAAGTAGAGTTTTGAAAATATATCAAGCATTATTTTCCTTTAATATCTTTATAGTGCCTTCATTCTTCCATCTGTACTTTCCTTCCTTCCTTCCTTCCTTCCTTCCTTCCTTCCTTCCTTCCTTCCTTCCTTCCTTCCTAAATTTTTGTAGAATGTAATTTCCATAACTATTTAACACTTATGAGCACATTTTCATTTAATCGAGAACTATTATAATACTTTTTTAGGTAAAAGAAACACATTGGCCAGAAACATATATGACTAATTAGAATGCAACAAATCAAATGTAAGATTAATGATATCAGTAGTTGTGGTAGAGTGGAAAAGATCACATATCAGAGAATAGATATAAAGAAACTGGTTCTAAATCTAGTATACTTTTCTTTGCAACATGCTACTTCTCCTTAAGCAGTAGGCTAATTCTTCAACTTCCATTCCATGCCCTTCGATCCCTCAATGTAGAAGCTGCCAGGTCCTACACTATCCTGATTGTGTTTCCACAATATTGAAATTGTTTCTTCCTTCCTGCTTGCAATATTCTCTCCTTGATCTGTGAATTCTGGAACCTGGCTACAATATTCCTAGGAATTTGGGGGGGGGGATCTTTTTCAGGAGGGGACTGGTGGATTCTTTGAAATATGATAAATTTATTGCTTATTTGAAAGGAATAGCAAGTTATACATGATAGATTTTTCAGTTTCATGAACAAAAAAGAAAAGAAAAGAAAATCTTACTATGGTGACAAGAAAGACCAAGACATAAACTTAGAAGAAAACAATGATAAAACATCTATAAGCAAAGCATCAAAGAAAAATACTAATTTGATCCAAAGCCAGCAATAATTCCTGAAGAGTTAAAGAAAGATATAATAGTGGTAGAGGAAAAGATGGGGAAAGAAAAAAAAAAGATTTGCAAGAAAAGTATAAAAAAAGTATAAAAGAATTAACAACTTCATAAAAGAAGCACAAAAAATGTTACCTAATGTTTTTAGTCATAGCTTTTCTTTTTTATATCCTTCTTTGTAAGAGAGTTTGGGTCCCCTAGTTGGAGACCTTACATTAGTCTATAATGATTATTCAATATACTTCCCAAATTTTAGTTTTTAAAATAAATATTTAAGGGGGTGGCTAGGTGGCACAGTGAGTAGAGCGTCGGCTCTGGAGTCAGAAGGACCTGAGTTCGGATCCGACCTCAGACAATTAACACACACACAAAAAAAAAAGCCTAGCTGTGTGACCTTGGGCAAGTTACTTAACCCCGATTGCCCTCCAAAAAAAATATTTAAGAAGTTCTATTTAGTTAAAATCTTTTGCCCTGTATGTTCTTTATCTTGATATAAGCTGCACTGGCTCCTCAGGGGCTTCTCGCCCCCAGGGGAAGAAGCTGACACACTCTCCCAACCAGTCCCAAAGTCCATAAGGCACTGACCTCTCACTTTGTCCTAGGCATCTATGTGTTGATAATTCTGGAAACACCACAGCTGCTGTAGTTCTGGGGTCCCTCCAGCCTGCAGCTGGTCTGCCCACCCTGGGGCTAAATCTGCACCTTAAGTGGGCCTGGGCTCAGCTCCCAGAGCACAGCACTGCTGGGCTGTCCTCAGCAGAAGGTTAGCTTCTCTGTGTCATTCTGTGGGTTCTGGAGCTTCAGAGGTCATTCAGAATCCCCGTTTTATATAATTTTGAAGTGGTGTGGGCTGGAGCTCTGTGGAAGTACTGTGTCTACTCTATCACCTTGACTCCGCCCTGTACTCCACACTCATATTTTCAAGGTACTTAACTATAGTTACCAAAGTGGCCACTGGGCCTTGAACCCAAAGTACATTGCATTATCACATCAATTCAAAACAAGAGTCCAAATAAAGTTCTCTTGGGAGGAGGGGGGGTGTCCTTCCCATAACACTGCTCCAGCCCCTGCTTCCAAGTCCAGAAAGGGGGCTGGGCAACAAAACCAACATGGGGTTCTTGGGGTTCCATGGCACTTTACCCCACCCGTCCTCCCCCTGTGTCCCAAACTGTGGGATGCATCAAGGAAACTCATTCAGTGCCCCTGCTTTGCCTCACAGTCCTCATCTTGTCCAGTGGCTGAATTCCAAACTCCTGGGTTCCTTCTCCTCCCACAGAAGGCAGCCATCACAAAGTATCAAGGGTGGGTGTTCCTGAAATACAAGCCTTCCACCACAGGCTCCAGGTTCACTTAACCTAGGGGCAGGGAGGATCTTTAAATTTCATTTCCATTACAGTCTATGAACCATTCTAGCAATCAGGCTAGTATTCAGTTAGTGCTGAATGTTTATAACCTACAGGATTACATTAAAGAATTCTATTATTTTACTAAATAATTTGCATCAATCACTAAGTCCAAGTGTCTTAAGGATAATGTTTCTATTATTTCTAGTGGCAATATAGGACTGTCTATTGAGAGCTATAAGGGACATTGGAGGGCTTCTAGTCCAATCCTTTCATTTCATGGATGACAAAACTGAGGCCCAAAAAGAAGTGACTTTTATGATGTCATTTAGATGACAAGCATCACATATGGGATTTATACCTAGGTCCTCTGATTCAAGAGTCATTTATCTGCTTTATGCTGCTTCTTGCTTTGAATTCATCAAAATCCCTTCCTTTTCTGTAAATAAATCCACATGACTCACCCTACAGTTTAATGTCCCTGTTTTTTGACAGTGTTGTCTGAGTTCTTGCAGATATCTTTTGTTGTGGACTGTTGTTTTCTTAATATATCCCTACAGAATGTTGCATATGATAAATATTTCATAAATTCTGTTCAATTTATGACTTATTTTTTTACAAAAATAAGTATTGAAGTGAAAAATAGGCTCAGAAATACCATGAAGTTTAACATAATTTGAACACCTTTACATATCATGCATATTATAGTTATATTAATAGTTTAACCTGCCAGCAATCTGTAAACTTATCTTAACTAAGATATGTATCCCCCTAGCATCTACTACTCTACTAAAATGCCATGCATATAATAGGAGCTCCATAAATGTCTTTACCATTTCTCTTAGTTTCCTTAATTGTCAAGGTCTCATGTTAAACATACGTTTCTGTACTGACATCCAAAGTATCACATTATATGGTTTGAAAATAAATAGTAATATTTCCTTTACCCTTTATAATCTAATATGTGATACTGTTAATACATCAAAATGTAATGGGAAAGGAAGCCCTATGTTAAACAAGAAAAAAAATCACAGAATTGTTGAAAATTACAGTTAACTGGCCTCGAATTTATTTGAATTAAACATTCAAATGTGTCTAATTAACTCATTAACCTTTGCATTAACAATTCTATTTCATACTGTGTACTACACTGCTGCTCATCTGTGGTTCATGTCCTTCTTAATTAAAGCTAAGGCCAAGATAGTTATTTAAAGATTCCCTATTAATTCAAGTATTATAAATCCACAAAATTATAATTGGGATATATATGTAGGA
Source organism: Gymnobelideus leadbeateri (assembly GCA_011680675.1). Lineage (NCBI taxonomy): Eukaryota > Metazoa > Chordata > Mammalia > Diprotodontia > Petauridae > Gymnobelideus > Gymnobelideus leadbeateri. The sequence goes on from WOXC01007416.1 coordinate 64,339, forward strand.
AAGTACCTTGTGATTAATTTGTGGTTAGATGTTATGTATTATCTAAAATTAACTTACTTTTGATCATCAAACTATATAACTTCATTGTATTAATTTGGAAACCTACCTTTAAGCTATCTTAAGTAACTGATCACATTTAATTTGATGCTTATAAGCTACCTATTTCTTTATGATTCTGTTTATATTTGTAATGTTGACAGAACTGTGATCTCATAGAAGCATGTACTCCAGCAATGGAAATACTAAGCTTTCTGCGTGTTCATTCTCTATTACTTCATTGTCTATGGTATCTTTAACAAGATGTAGTTTCCTTCTTTATTTCTTTTAAGTAGATTTAAAAAATTACTTTGAGATAAGATTATTACTCCTGTTTTTATTTCCCTTCAGCTGAAGCATAATATGTTCTGCTCCATCCTCTTACCTTTTCTCTGTGTGTGTCACTCTGTTTCAAATGTATTTGTTGTAAACAACATATTGCAGGATTCTACTTTTCAATATATTTTGCTATCCACTTCTGTTTTATGGGAGAGTTCATCCTATTCACAGTCACAATTATGATCACTAACTGTGTGTTGTCTCCATCCTATTTTCCCTATTTAATGCTTTTCTGTCTTCTTTTACCCTGTCCCTCTTCACTAGTGCTTTGCTTCTGACTACCTTGTTTCTCAGTCTGCACTCCTTTCTATCCATCCCACTCCCTTTTCTTTCACCTTTCTCCTCTTACTTCCTTACAAAGTAAGAAAGATTTCTAAAGCCAACTGAATGTGTATATCATTCCCTCTTTGAGGCAAATCCAATGAGAGTAAGGTTCCAGCAATGCTAACCCCCTACCATCTTTCCTTCTTCTATAATAGCTCTATTGTGTCTCTTCATGTGATGTGATTTACTCCATTTACTCCATTCTGCTTCCCCCTTTCCTTTTCTCCTAGTAGAATTCTTGGTTTAGCACAATTTAATTAATTCTTTTATCATCACATCAAAGATAACTTATGCCTATACTCTCTGTCTATGTATACCCCTTCTAAATGCCACAATTAAGATATACTTCACAATAATTAAAAAGTATTACCTTCCCTTGTAGGGATGTAAAGAGTTTAAACATATTGAATAATACCTGTTTTTTCTTTCCTTTTTACCTTTTTATGCTTCTCTTGAGTCTTGTATTTGAAGATTAATATTATTTTTTTTCTGTTCAGCTTTGGGTTTTTTCATCAGGAATGATAGAAATTCCCTTATTTCATTGAATGTCCATCTTTTCCCATAAAATATTATGCCTGGTTTTGCTGGTAAATTAATTCTTGGTCATAATCCATGCTCCTTTGCTTTCCAGACTATCATATTCTAAGCCCTCCAATCCCTGAATTTAGAAACTGCTAACTCCTGCATAATCCTGACTGTAGTTCCATGATATTTGTTTATTTTCTTTTTGATTGCTTTATGATTGCAGTTTATTTTCTTTTTAGTTGCTTTTTGATTGCAATATTTTCTCTTGACCTGATAATTCTGGAATTTGGCTACAATATTCCTTGGAGTTTTCATTTTGAGATCTGTCTCAGGAGGTGATGAGTGGATTCTTCCAATGATTATTTTGCTCTCTGGCTCAAGGATATCAGGCAAGTTTCCCTTCATAATTTCTTGAAAGACACCATCCAGGATCTTTTTTTTTTTTTGGTATTATGGCTTTCTGATAGTCTAATAATTCTCAGATTCTCTCCTGGATCTACTTACCAGGTCAGCTGTTTTTCCAAAGAGGTATTTTACGTTTTCTTTTTTTCATTATTTTGTTTTTGTTTTACTGATTCTTGATGTCTCATATCATCATTTGGTCCACTTGCCCAATTCTAATTTTTAAGGGATTATTTTCTGCAGTTAACTTTTGTACTGCCTTTCCCATTTGGTTAATTCTACATTTTAAGGAGTTGTTTTCTTCAGTGGACTTTTTTTTTGCATTTGTCCAATTCTATTTTTAAGGAATTCATTTTTTTAGTCAATTTTTGTCCTTCCTTTTCCAAACTGTTTTACATATCTCTCATTGCTTTTCTCAGTTTTTCTTATACCTCTATTGTTTATCTTTTAAAATTATTGAGCTTTTCTATGGAGGTTTTTTGTGAGTGAGACCAATTCATATTCACCTTTGAGGTTTTGGATGTAGGTATATTGAAAATGTTGTACTCTTTTGAGTTTGTGCTTTGATTTTCCCTGTCAGCATAGTAAATGTCTATGACCAATCTTTATTTTTGCTGCTTGATATTCTTTATTGAACATTTCCTGGCCTTTAAAGTTAAGCTCTCCTGCTAGACTACATGGGCACTGTCCCAAATTTCTTGTGCTAAAGGCCAGGGCACTGGTCACTGACTTTGCATGCTGGGACCTCACTTGCTGGCAGTTGGAGTATGTAAGGGGTCTTGCAGTTTATCTGATGCTGAGCTGGCATTCTAATGCTGGTGTTGGGCATGTGCTAAGCCCAGGTGGTGTTTTTCTTCATTTTTCTGGGGTACATAGAAGCACACAGAAGTCTGGCCCCAAGAGGTTGCCTATTTGTCCTGGGCTAAGGTGAAGAACCTGGAAGTTCAGCAGCCAGAGGCCACCTACCTGCCAAGGGATGTGCTGAAATCTGTGGTGGTCCTCTGAGCTGGAATATGTTGGTTCCCCTGGCTATGCTAAGACATGTGGGGACTTCTGCTGTTGTCATTTGCCTACTCCAACCCCCTGGAGCTCAGGATCTCCCACTGGTTTGATGAGGAGGGGGATTCAGCTAGACAGGGGCTATCCTAAAATATGCTTGCCTTTTATTTGAGTAAGACTGATATTTCTTGCCACTGCTCCTAGTTTGCTGGGTTAAAAGGGTGCTCTACCCTGTCTTTCTGCTGGCATTTCTGTTCCAGGATTTGTTCTGGGGTATAATTTTGTGGTTCTCTTGAGGAGAATATTGGAGAGCAGCAGCAATTTTCTGCTTATTCTGCCATCTTTGCTCCCAAAAGTCAATTTATTTTTCCAAGATAAGATAATTTCAGTATTCTAGTTCTGCTTCTGGCAATCTATTGATCCATTTTATTTAGATGAAAATTACACTGTGACAAAATTTGACAAAAATGATCCTTATATTTTTTGATGGGTGATTATATATAAAGTTATTTTTTTAATTTTGAGTTCCAAATGCTCCCTCTTACTCCCTGCACTTCCTCTTATTAAAATGATGAGCCCTTTAATATGTTAAATACATGAAGTCACGAAAAGATATTTCCATATTAATCATGTTGCAAAAGAAAGCACAGAGGAGAAAAAACACCAAAAAACAAAAATAAATAATTTAAAAGAAAAGTTAGCTTCAATCTATTTCCAGACTACTTCAGCTCTTTTTTTTTTTCTGGAAGTGGATAGCATTTTTCATTGGCATTCATTTGCAATTGACTTAGATTATTGTAGTGGTGGGAATAGCTGTCATTCATAGCTCATCATTATAAAATATTCCTGTTACTGTGTAAGCTATTCTCATTTCACTTTGCATCAGTTCATGTAAAACTTTCCAAGTCTTCATGAAAACTTTTTGCTCATTATTTCTTATAACAAAATAGTATTCCACAAAATCATGTAAAACTTGTTTAGCTATTCCTTAACTGATGGATATTCCATCAATTTCCAATTCATTGCCACAAATAAAAGAGTTGCTGTAAATATTTTTGTACATATATGTCATTTTTAAATTTTCTTTGTAATTAGGCATAGTGTCATGAAGGTTGCTAAGTACCTGCTACCTTCGCTTAACACAAAGGGATCTTAAAATTCTAATCACAATTACCATTACAATCAACAGTACAGGGAATAGTTTACCTATCAGACTTATGGAGAATGGAATAATTTATTACCAAACAAGAGATAGAGAGCATTATGAAATAGAGAATGGACAATTTGGATTACAATAAATTGAAAAGGTTTTGTATGAACAAAGCCAATGCAAACAAGATTAGAAAGGAAGCAGCAAACTGCGAAACAATTTTTACAACCAGTCTCTTTGATAAAGTCCACATTTCTCAAATATATAGAAAACTGAGTCAAATTTGTAAGAAAAGAAGTCATTCCCCAATTGACAAATGGTCAAAGTATATTTTTCAGAGGAAGAATTTAAGACTAACTATAGTCATAGGAAAAAATGCTCTAGATCACTATTGATTAGAGAAATGCAAATCCAAAAACCTCTGTGGTATCACATCACACCTATCAGATTGACTAACATGACAGAAAAGGAAAATGATAAAAGTTGGAGAAGATGTGGAAAAATTGGAATACTAATTCATTGTTGGCAGAGTTGTGAACTGATCCAATAATTCTGGAGAAAAATTCTGAACTATATCCAAACCACTATATCCAAACAACTATATAAAACCATGCATACTCTTTCGACCCAGCAATACATTTCTAGGTCTATATCCCAAAGAGATCATAAAAATGGGGCAAAGTACCCATGTTTACAAAAGTTTTTACAGTGGCTGTTTTAGTGGTGGCTGAAAACTGGAAATTGAGGGGATGCTCATAAATTGGGAATGACTGAACAAGATATGATATATGAATGTAATAGAATACTCTTTTAATAAGAAAAGATGAGAAGGAAGATTTCAGAAAAAAAATGGAAAGATTAACATGAACTGATGTTGAGTGAGGTGAGCAGAACCAGACAACATTTATAGTAACATTGTGTGATGGCTAACTTTGATAGACTTATCTCTGCTTAGCAATGCAAGCATCTAAGACAACTCCAAAAGATTCATGATGGAAAATTCTATCAACATTCAGAAAAAAAAAGAACTATGGAGTCTAAATGCAGATTGAAGAACACTATTTGCTCTCTCTCTGTCTCTCTCTCTCTGTCTCTCTCTCTCTCTGTCTCTCTCTCTCTCTGTCTCTCTCTCTCTCTCTGTCTCTCTCTCTCTGTCTCTCTCTCTCTCTGTCTCTCTCTCTCTCTCTGTCCCTCCCAACCTTCCCCTTTTGTTTTGTTGTTTCTTCTTTCTCTTGGTTTCTCCCATTGATTCTAATTCTTCTTTATGACATGACTAATGTGAAAATGTGTTTAATATGGATTTATATGTAGAGCCTATATCAGATTGCACACTGTCTTGGGGTGAGGGAAGTAGAGTGAAGAAGAGAAATTTTGGAACTCAAATCTTATGGAAGTGAATGGCGAAAAAATTATATATATATATATATATATATATATATATATATATATATATATATATATATATATACACATGTATGTATGTATGTATACACATACCAAAAATAAAAAAGTTTCAAATATCAAGGTGTGGTAGGCATATGATGAAAATAACATTAAATTAACATTTGAGAATACTGATTTATTAAGCAATATATGTCAATTGTTCAAGAAACTAGAAACAGGCCTCCTCAGCTTTAGCATGAATCCAATTACAAGGTGTAGATAGATTTCTATACATTAAAACATTAATCAAATAAGATAAATTAATTAAAATAAAGCAATTAAGGAAGATAAAATATTATGTAATCTGATTTCTAACTGGAAGAAAGTTTGGAACTTTTTAATTTGGGAAGGGTGGAATGAACAGGTACAATTTGCTGAAATCAGAAAAAAGAGGTAACCCACTCCTTTCAAGTGTCTCAATGCAAGGAAAGGAACATGTATACCATAAGTAGTTTATCACAATACATCTAACTTTCAGATAAGACATAGGTTGCTTGAGATGTATAATTGTGAGAAAACTTTTTGCATCAATCTTTTGCTTTTTTTATTTTTGGTTGGGGAAACGCAGGGCAATTGGTGTTATCACTTGCCCAAGGTCTCATGGCTGGTACATTTTAAGTGCCTGAGGCCAGATTTGAACTCCGGTCCTCCTGACTCTAGGGCCAGTGCTCTATTCACTGCACCACCTAGCCACCCTGCATCAATCTTTAAATCAGAGCAGGTTCCTGGTGAGCATAACTTTGTTCCTTATTTAAGGGTTTCTAAGCAGCAGGTTGAGATAGTCCAACTTCTCAGACATATAAGTGTAGGTTCAAATAAGACAACAACATCCTCGCACAGTTCCCACAATTGGCTATTTTTTTCTCAAAAGACATAAATTGGACTAAATGCATAATTAAATAGAAAAAGGAATTGAGCTAGATACAGAATTGAGTCACAAGATGGAGTCATTGTGGTTCACTCAATTCCCATTATTACTTAGTGTTCTAATCCCCCCCCCCCCCCGCCAATTACTTCAATTACCTCAAAGGAAATCAATGAAAAAATGTTAAGGAAGGTAGCCTAGCACTATATAACAAAGTAGCAATAATCAAAATGATCTGTTACTGGCTAAAAAATAGAATAGTACATCAGTATAATAGATTAGGTTCATAATATGAAGTAATGCATGATCATAATAATCTAATGTTTGATAAATAGATCAACATCTCACTCTTTATAGCAAAATAATATCAAAATGAATAATTGATTTAGACATTTAATGTTATACCATAAATAAATCAGGGAAACATGGGAAATATACCTGTCAAATCTATGGATTTGAGAGGAGTTTATGACAAAACAAGTAATAGGGAGAAACAGAGCAAACGAAGTGTATCATCTTGAACTCATGGAAATTTTTGCATAAAAAAAAAACAATTCAGCCAAAAGTAAAACAAAATTAGGAAACAGGGCAAAGTTTTACAGCATATTATTTCTGATGAAGACCTCATTTCTCAAAGATAAGGAAATGAGTCAAATTCATATTTTTAATTGAAACTATTCCCAATTTTGTAGATGATCAAAGGATATGAACAGGCTGATTTCAGAAAAAGATATTGTAAAACTCATTAGCACCCCAAAATAATAATAATCTTTTAAGTAACTCTTTAATAGACAAACGCAAATTAAAACAACTCTGAAATACTACTTAACACCTGTCAGATTGGTTAACATGACAGGAAAGAATTGGGAGGGATAGGAAAAAGGAGATACAAACGAAATAAAGATCAAGAATAGAATTTATTAAGGGGAAAAAGGTAGGTGTAGTAATCATGATCCCAGGCAAAGTTAAAGCTAAAATATATTTGATCAAAAGAGAAAAATAATGAAACGACACTATATGCCAGTCATTTTAATCAAAATTGTTTTAGATATTTAAAATAAATAGTATGAAGTTGGAATATTGCTAAAAGGTAGGAAATGATGAATTGGTTGATTTAGAAAAATGTTGAAAGATTTGGGTTTATGATAGAAGATGTCGTCCAGGTTCAGAGAAACTGAGCACAAATGTGTACAGTACAATTTTACATAAATGCATATGAATACATATATGTATGTATATGTATGATAATAGATATCTATGAATAGATATGTGTATGTAAGTGTAGGTATGTGTGTATATACATACACATGTATGTCTATAGGCATATCTATATGTGTATATAGATATATATGTGTATACATGAAACATATATGTGTGTGCATGTATGTGAATCTGTGCTTTACTGTGACCTTTTTGGGGGGGAGGAAAGGGGAAAAAGAATAAAGTAAAAAGTGCACAGCCAGGATCAAAATATAACCTATAAGGAAGTAAAGAAAAAATGTACAGCTTTGAACATAATGTGTAGTATTTATTGTATATGCTTTCTTGAAATGAAAATTTATTGCTTTATATTTTTAATTCTCTTCTATTTTCTTCTATACAAAGGGTAATGCTTTTCTTTTGTTCTTTTGTATTTGTTTTCATGTTTAAGTGTGTGTTTTTTTCTTTTGTATTTATTTTAAATTTAAAAATTACCAAAAAAAGGATACCAGTAAGTGCTGGATGATATAGGGACAGTATTGAACTGTTTTTAGAGTTGTAAACCAGTCCAGCTCTTCTGGAGAACAATTTTCAATTACACCCAAAGGACTATAAAACTGTGCATTCCCATGACTCATCATTACCACTATTAGGACTATTTTCCAAAGAGAGCAGAGAAAAGGGGAAAAGGACATTTTTTTACAACAATATTTATAGCAGCGGGCGGAGCCAAGATGGCGGAGTAGAAACAGCTCGTCCAAGCCTCTCTGCCCCCAGATTCCCCACAAACTATGTAAAAAAGGACTCTGAACAACTTCTGGAGCCCCAGCACCCACAAAACAACACAGAGAAGGTAACCTCCCGCTGAGGACAGCCCAGCAGCCCTGCAGGAAGGACCAGCACAGCGGTCTGGGAGCCGGCAGCGCGCAACTCGCAGATCGCAGGAAGCAGAGCCAAGCTGAGCCCAGGTCCGCATGAGCCAAGGTTTTAGCCCCAGGGCGGCAGGGCCAGCAGCCAGCTGGAGGAACCCCAGAACACCAGGAGCTGTGGCAACTCCAGAATTATCAACACAGACATGCCTAGGACAAAGTAAGAGGTTAGTGTCCTATGGACTTTGGGACCTGTATTTGGGGAATGCGTCAGCTCCCTCCCCTGGGGGCTAGAAGCCGCTGAGGAGACATGCCATTGTGTAGTTTTCATAGGCATTTCCGGCTCCCAGCCTACAAATCTTGGGGAGATCCAGCAATCAGTCTTGGGGGGTAATCGCTCTTGCTTTAACCTCCCTGGATCTGGATTGTGATCTAGGGTGGAAGTTGTGGGTGGGTTTACAGCTTGCCAGAAACGGAAGTTGCCCCCCACACGTTCGGGACGAAAATTCCTCTATCTGGCCTTAAAGCCATAGTGTGGCAACAAGCCCAAAAGTCAAGCAATTAAGTGGCAACATGCCAAGGCAAAGGAAACAGAAAAATGCAACCCTAGACTCCTATTTTGGGGGCATAGAGCAGGAAAAGGACTGTGAGGTCAGAAGTCCTGCTCCAAAAGCCCCAGGGGGAAACATGAGTGGGTTGCAGGCCATAGAGGACCTTAAGAAGGACTTTAAAAAATCAAATAAGAGAAGTGGAGGAAAAATTGGAAAGAGAAATGAGAAGGATGCAGGAAAAGTATGAAATGAGGGTCAACAGCCTGACTGAGGAAAACAACACCTTTAAAAATAGACTAGCTCAAATGGCAAAGGAGGCCCAAAAGGGCAATGAGGAGAAGAATGCCTTAAAAAGTCGAATTTGCCAGATGGAAAAAGAATCTCAAAAGTTCACTGAGGAGATTCATTCCTTCAGAGCTAGACTGGAGCAAATGGAAGCTAGTGACTTTATGAGAAATCAAGATGCTGTTAAGCAGATCCAAACAAACGAAAGATTAGAAGGCAATGTGAAATATCTCATGGGAAAAACCACTGACCTGGAGAATAGATCCAGGAGAGACAATTTAAAAATTATTGGACTACCTGAAAGCCATGATCAAGGAAAGAACCTAGAAATCACCCTTCAAGAAATTCTCAAGGAAAACTGCCCTGATGTTTTAGATCCAGAGGGCAAAATAGAGGTTGAAAGAATCCACCGATCACCTCCTGAAAACGATCCCAAAAAGAAAACTCCCAGAAATATTATAGCCAGGTTCCAGAATCCCCAGATCAAGGAGAAAATACTCCAAGCAGCCAGGAAGAAACAATTTCAATATTGTGGAAACACAATCAGAATAGCCCAGGACCTGGCAGCTTCTACACTGAGGGATAGAAGGGCATGGAATATGATATTCCAGAGGGCAAAAGAACTGGGAATGAACCCAAGGGTCACCTACCCAGCAAAACTGAGTATTTTGTTTCAGGGGAAAATATGGTCATTCAGTGGAATAGAGGACTTTCAAGCATTCTTGAGGAAAAAACCAGAATTGAATAGAAAATTTGACATCCAGACACAGGAAGGAAGAGATGCCTGAGAAGGTAATCAGGGAAAAGAAATCAAAAGGAACTTATCAAAGTTGAACTATTTACATTCCTATATGGAAAAGCAATATCTGTGACTGATGATATCTTTCTCACTATGAAAATAATGGAAGAAGGGGTGTGGTCATATGAATACATATGTGAATGTGTGTGTATATGGTTACAGTTATATATGGATAGAGGGCATAGGTTGATTTTGTTGGGAAGGGAGAGTACTCAAGGGATGAAATTATGAGGTGAGAGAGGAAAGTGGCAAGAGGAGATGGGGAGAGACATGGTAGGGTAAACTATCTCATGTAGGGGAAGTGGGTGCAAAGGAGGGGGAGAATAAGGAAGGCTAAAAAGGCAAAACAACATTCACATTGAATTTGGTTCAGGGAGAAAATGACATACATACTAAATGGGATATCTCAACCTGCAGCAGGATAGGGGGAAGGGGGATGAGAGGAGAGATGATGGATGGGAGGGCATCCTTGGGGTGAGGGGAGGTTGGAAGTACCCACTATAGAAGAGGGACAGGATCATGTAGGGAATGGACCAGGTGGGGGGTGGGATGAGTGGGAGGGAATTATAAGCAGCCTTGTACAATATATCTACTATGATAATGTTTTGCATAGCTAGACATGTACAACATATACTGAATTACTTATCTCCCAAGAAGGAATGGGTGACAAGGGAGGAAGAAAATGGATCTGAAATTCGAGGTCGTAACATTAAATGTTTCAAATATATATAAATACTATTATTAATACTCTTTTGCCTATAATTGGGAGATAAGATGTGCAGGCCTTGGGACACAAAGATTCATCTTCCTCTAATGGAAAAGTCGATGGGGGTATGGGAGAAGGTATGGGAGAGAGCAGATTGGAGGAAGCGATATCTTGTGGGACTGCTATTCTGGGAGGTTGGGTAGGGGAATAATGGGGGGAAAATGATTGTAACTCAAAATCTGGCGGAAATGAATGATGTAAAACAGAAGTTAATAAAGTATTTATTTAAAAAAAAAAGAAAAACAAACAAAAAAAAATAGACTAGCTCAAATGGCAAAGGAGGCCCAAAAGGGCAATGAGGAGAAGAATGCCTTAAAAAGTCGAATTTGCCAGATGGAAAAAGAATCTCAAAAGTTCACTGAGGAGATTCATTCCTTCAGAGTTAGACTGGAGCAAATGGAAGCTAGTGACTTTATGAGAAATCAAGATGCTGTTAAGCAGATCCAAACAAATGAAAGATTAGAAGGCAATGTGAAATATCTCATGGGAAAAACCACTGACCTGGAAAATAGATCCAGGAGAGACAATTTAAAAATTATTGGACTACCTGAAAGCCATGATCAAAGAAAGAACCTAGAAATCACCCTTCAAGAAATTCTCAAGGAAAACTGCCCTGATGTTTTAGATCCAGAGGGCAAAATAGAGGTTGAAAGAATCCACCGATCACCTCCTGAAAAAGATCCCAAAAAGAAAACTCCCAGAAATATTATAGCCAGGTTCCAGAATCCCCAGATCAAGGAGAAAATACTACAAGCAGCCAGGAAGAAACAATTTCAATATTGTGGAAACACAATCAGAATAGCCCAGGACCTGGCAGCTTCTACACTGAGGGATCGAAGGGCATGGAATATGATATTCCAGAGGGCAAAAGAACTGGGAATGAACCCAAGGGTCACCTACCCAGCAAAACTGAGTATTTTGTTTCAGGGGAAAATATGGTCATTCAGTGGAATAGAGGACTTTCAAGCATTCTTGAGGAAAAAACCAGAATTGAATAGAAAATTTGACATCCAGACACAAGAAGCAAGAGATGCCTGAGAAGGTAATCAGGGAAAAGAAATCAAAAGGAACTTATCAAAGTTGAACTATTTACATTCCTATATGGAAAAGCAATATCTGTGACTGATGATATCTTTCTCACTATGAAAATAATGGAAGAAGGGGGTGTGGTCATATGAATACATATGTGAATGTGTGTGTATATGGTTACAGTTATATATGGATAGAGGGCATAGGTTGAATTTGTTGGGAAGGGAGAATACTCAAGGGATGAAATTATGAGGTGAGAGAGGAAAGTGGCAAGAGGAGATGGGGAGAGACATGGTAGGGTAAACTATCTCATGTAGGGGAAGTGGTTGCAAAGGAGGGGGAGAATAAGGAAGGCTAAAAAGGCAAAACCACATTCACATTGAATTTGGTTCAGGGAGAAAATGACATACATACTAAATGGGATATCTCAACCTGCAGCAGGATAGGGGGAAGGGGGATGAGAGGAGGGATGATGGATGGGAGGGCATCCTTGGGGTGAGGGGAGGTTGGAAGTACCCACTATAGAAGAGGGACAGGATCATGTAGGGAATGGACCAGGTGGGGGGTGGGATGAGTGGGAGGGAATTATAAGCAGCCTTGTACAATATATCTACTATGATAATGTTTTGCATAGCTAGACATGTCCAACATATACTGAATTACTTATCTCCCAAGAAGGAATGGGTGACAAGGGAGGAAGGAAATGGATCTGAAATTCGAGGTCGTAACATTAAATGTTTCAAATATATATATAAATACTATTATTAATACTCTTTTGCCTATAATTGGGAGATAAGATGTGCAGGCATTGGGACACAAAGATTCATCTTCCTCTAATGGAAAAGTCGATGGGGGTATGGGAGAAGGTATGGGAGAGAGCAGATTGGAGGAAGCGATATCGTGTGGGACTGCTATTCAGGGAGGTTGGGTAGGGGAATAATGGGGGGAAAATGATTGTAACTCAAAATCTGGCAGTAATGAATGATGTAAAACAGAAGTTAATAAAGCATTTGTTTAAAAAAATATATATTTATAGCAGCTCTTCTTGTGGTGGTAAAGAATTGTAAACTGAAGTGATGTCTAATAGTTTGGGATTGGCTGAACAAGTTGTAGTTTTTGATTATGATACAATATCATTGTGCTATAAGAAATGTTGAGCAAGGTCGTTGTAGAAAAACCTGGAGAGAGTTATATGAGTTTATAAAAAGTGAAGTCAGGCATGGCTAGGTGGCACAGTGAGTAAGAGCACCAGCCTTGGAGTTGTGATGACCCGAGATCGAATCTGGCCTCAGAAAATGAGCACCCACACATAAATAATGACTAGCCTTGTAACCTTGAGCAAGTTACTTAACCCCAATTGCTTTAAAAAAAAGTGAAGTCAACAGAGCCAGGTGACACTGAACACAATAATAGTAATATTATATGTATGATCAATTTTAAATGAATGAGCTACTCTCATCAGTACAATCCCAAAGGACTGAGGATGAAATATATTATCCACCTCCAGAGAGAGAACAAATGAACTTTGAATGAAGATTGAAGTGTGCTTTTTTAAATTTTATTTTAATTGTTCTGCTTTATTTGTGCTTTTTTTGCAATATGACTAATATGGAAATGTTTTTCATGAGTTCAAAAGTAGAATCTATATCACACAGTTAATGCTTTACCTCTGAGATTACCTGTGATAAACAATGTGTAGTAATTGTATATGTATATCATTATTTGTTTGTTGTCTCCCCAGTTAGAATGAGCTATTTGAAGAAAAGGACCATGTTTTATAAGAGTTTATTAAATGTTTATTGACATTGCTGCACAAGTGAACATGTTCAAATAAGCCAGTCCAACAAATGAATACACCTTGAATATATTTAACTATAAAGTACTTTCTAATCATGCTATTTAGATAATGGATTTAAAAATGAAAGGGAACTCAGAGTTCATCTAGTCCAAACCTTTATTTTAAAATGAGAATGCCTGGTCAGTCAAAAGAGATCTTGGTGAAATGCATATCTAAAGCAAGTACCTCCTTCCACTATGCTTCACTTTCTGTTATACCTATGGGTCATTTCAATTTCATTAACTGGGTAAAATATACTGAAGCATGTCAATAAAAAAAGTAAAATAAAATATAATTAAATTAATTCAAAAATGTGCACTCAACATGAGTTGACTTCTTCAGTAGTCAAATTAACCTTATTAAAAGATAATGTTAACTACTTACCTTGGATATCTCAAGAGTAAGTACAGCACAAACTATTCTGCAAATAAACAGATCTGTTATATGAGAGCAAATAGCCAGATCAATAATGTATCAGTAACCTGATCAATTATAAAATACTATGGGTCATTTTCGGGAGGGAAAGAGAGTTGACTGGATGCAGGGATTGGGGCACAGTGACAAAATTGCAGTATTGTTAGTTTAGGAATCTCATGATTTAGAAATCTGCTCCACTGATATATTTGTACTTTCTTATTTTAGAGAGATCCTTGGAGGCAAAGATATATGACTTGTGCAAGGATCAGACATGTGTGAGAAAAGAACTTGAACCCAGATTTTGTGATTCTAAGGTAAATTTTCTATCCACTATGCTATGCTTGTTTCAATTCATCCTTCCAGTGACCTAAAAACAAATTGACTCTAAATGTCATGTTTACTGTATTGTAAACACATCATTATTATTATAGAATTGAAGAATTTTAACATCAAAAGGCATCTTAGATATCATATGACCCAGTCTCTTAAATGTAACCATGAGGAAACTATGGCATATAACATATATAAATTTACTGTGTCAATAGTGAGCTTCATTTGAATATGAGTAGCTGATATTTAAATAATGTTGTAAAGTTTAAATGCGACTTTCACATATATTATGTCATTTGATTAGTATTAAGTTACAAAAAGTTTCCTTTATGAAATAATGTTCATAATTGATTTAAGGTTATCATGCCTTTTAGGATGTATTTTTCTTCTCACATTTCATTGATGCAATTGCCTTTACAGCATATTTTCCCACAGATATGAAATAATTTTAATATAAGCCTACTAATAAAACTTGGCTCTTCTGATTCTTTTTATCAGTAGAAAATATATCTACAATGATTTCCAGTAAGGAAGCTTACACTGTGTTTTGCTCAGCTGTGCTCAAAGGTCTTATATCATTGATGGATAGTACATCAAATTACCAATCTCGAAATCTACTATATGGTCATCTTAAAAATACACCAGCTATTGTGCCACCTTTTTCACATTGTGTTTTGTCACTCTTGGATTATGTTATAAATAAACAAATGCATTGTAACTTCTGGAAAAATAAAATGCAGTTATATAATTATTTGAATGATCACAACATGCTTTCTTCTTTTTAATAAATGCAATAAGAAATAACCAAAAATATTTGGTATTTATCTGAGTTTTCCTTATTTTCAGACTTCTAGTTCACATGAGCAAAATACAGAGGACAAAGTCTTATAAAGTCCTTATAAACTCTCAAAACTCCCCTAATAGGCGTTGTATAGAAGTAATAAAGTGATTACAGCTGTCTCTACAGATCAAGATAAAAAGGAAGCCTAAAAAAGAAAGGACTTCAAGAATTAACAGTATAGACAGTTAATGCTTAAGATATTTTCTCTATATATACACCTCTCCAGCTTTAACCACCTTCCATGTTCTGATAATGAACACAACACAACTCATAAGTCTGTGCTCTGGCATCCTCTTAGCAATTCCCTTGTTCTAATTTCTACCAAAACACCTTGACCATATCCTTACCTCATCATTCTCTGGCAATAACAACAGATCTCAAATTTGCCCACTAATTTCTTGAGGAAAAAATAAGTATAGGAAGGAAATTTTTTTGGAGGGTGGGAAGGCAGGGCAATTGGGGTTAAGCAACTTGCCCAAGGTCACACGGCTATGAAGTGTTAGAGGAAGGCATTTTTTTATGACAAAATTAGATCTATACTGCAATGCAAGTATTCCTTAACAGAAAGAAAACAAATATTCATATAAAAACCAAAAATATACCAAATATTATGATTATCTCAATATATGTAAAAAGCTCTTAAATTAATTAATTAATTTATTAATTATTTATATTTTATATAATTTATATATATATTTTATATAATTTATATATTAATTATTATTAATTTAATTAATTTATACTTGTAAATAACCCACACACATGCAGAATGCCTGCATACACACACAAACATATATGTAATGAATAATATGGAGAAATCTCATTGAATATCATAAAATATAACTATACCACACATAGACTCATACATTTTAAGCTTATGCTATATGTGTGTATATACAACTATATGGTATAACATCCACATATATATATACATGTATGCATGTATGTATATATGCATGCAACATATAGTGTATTTACATGCACATATATACAATATATAGTATAGGCTTAACGTATTTTATTGACTATCATAAAACATATCTAAAACCCAAAGCAAACATCATATATAATGGGGACAGATAAGAAGGTTTACCAGTAAATACATTAATAAAACATGATGCCAAATATCTTTGCTTTTATTTGGTAATGTATTTAAAATTCTAGCAATAGCAGTAAGACAAGAAAATAAATAGAAGTCATACATGCAGAAAATATTTAATTTTCCCTATTTGTTGATGACTTGATGGTTTCCTTAAATAATGCTAGCTAAGATACTGCTGGGGTGGAGCCAAGATGGCAGAGTAAAGTTAATATTACAATGAAGGACTGCCAACCTGTCTCTCATAGTAATTTTAAAATAACATCAAAAATCAAATTCTGGCGTGAAAGAGACAAAAAAGCTCAGTGTGAGACAGTTTTCCAGTTGAAAGAAACTTAAGAGGTTAGAAAGAATGTTCTGGGTCACTGGGGCAGGCATTGGACAGGAGAACCCATGGAGGGTTCTCTCCACATGATGTGGAACTTGGCAACACCAATAGTAGCACCAGCAACTTCAAAAGCCCTCAGTCCAGAGATGGCAACCAGTCAGAAATAGATTATTGAAGATCACCATGTGAGCACTGTTTGGCAAGAGACTTTGATTATCAACTTCATTTTCCAAACCAACTTCAAAGTCACAGTTTCAGGGTAGAGAGGATATCTTGTGGTTTCAAGGGAGCAAGGGCTCTGGGTAGGAATATTGTCTTTGTTGATGTTGTTGGATTTCTGTTTTTTTTTTTTAATTTTTTTATTTTTTTTTATCAGAAGGGAGCAGATAGTTCCTGGGTAAACATCAGAGAAAAGACCAGGAGAGCTGTAACTGCACCTCTCCTCAGGTCATACCACCAAAACACTGTAACTAATATTAAAAATGGGAGTACAGGGGCGGCTAGGTGGTGCAGTGAATAGAGCGCCGGCCCTGGAATCAGAAGGACCTGAGTTTGGAGCCGGCCTCCGACACTTAATCCATACGAACAAAAACCTAGCCGTGTAACCTTGGGCAAGTTACTTAACCCCAATTGCCCTAAAGGGGCGGCTAGGTGGCGCAGTGAGTAAGAGCACCGGCCTCGGAGTTTGGATGACCCGAGATCAGATCCGGCCTCAGAAAATGAGCACCCACGCATAAATAATGACTAGCCGTGTAACCTTGAGCAAGTTACTTAACCCCAATTGCTTTAAAAAAAAAAATGGGAGTAGGACAAAAGCTAAAGCATGGCAGAATTCCCTGAATCTCAGGTGAACAGAGTCCAATTTTATCAGAATGTTCAAAATATATGGTGGAAAAATGAGCAAAATAAAGCAATATAAAAAAAAAAATCTGATTGTAAGAAACTTGTATGGTGACAGGGAAGATCAAGAACAAACTCTGAAGACAATGATGTAAAAAAAAATAAAAGCAAAACTTAAAATAAAAATGTGATTTATACAGAAAACTAACCAGAATTCCTTGAGGAGCTTTATAATGCATTTGAAAATTAAGCAAAATGGTAGAAGAAAAATTGGGAAAAGACATAGGAAAAATGCAAGAAAATTAAGAAAATATAATTTTAGCTTGGTAGAAGAGGCAAACCCCCCCCCCCAAAAAAAAACAACAGCATAAAAAGAAAATTAATGAAATTCAACACTTAAATGAGACCTAGAAAAGGAAATGAGGAGTGATGATGTAGTTGTTTGTCCTTCCTTCTTGAAGAGAGCCATGACATCAGGGGGAAGTGATGCCATGACACTGAAGGGGCTGTGCAAAGTTACCAAACTCACTCTCTCATCCAGAGCCATCTGGGTTCAATGGTGAGATATGGATCAGGATGACTGACCCTGGATGCAGAGGGTAGCTTGGCCTTTTTAAGCAAAAATCTTTAACAGATCTCAGTTTGAGGCAGTACCCTTTTGGCCCTTTTCCAGAAGGCCAAGGGATTAAGTATTCAAACCAAGAATAACCTGCCCAGAAAAACTGGGTCAAATTATTTAGGGAAAGTGGATATTTAATGAAATAGAGGACTTCTGAGTATTTCTGGTGAAAAGGTCATATCTGAGTAGGAATTTGGACTTGAGAAACACAAGGGCCTCAATAAAGTTAAACAGTTTACATTTCTTTATGGGAAGATGATACATGTAACATCTAAAACTTTATTAGGGCAGTTACAAGTCTAAATAGACAGAGGGAACAAGATTAAATTAATTATGTTGCAATGATATAATAAAGATAGGTGTAATAAAGGAATGCACTGGGAGAATCGAGAAGATAGATAAAGTTTTAGGAAAATTTCAAAGAAAAATGTTTAAGGAAGAGCTTTTATGGTATAGAGAAAATGGGGGAGCATGGATAACACTTGAAACTTACTGTCTTAAATAATGGATCAATGATAGATGGAGACATTGAAAAATATTATATTTAAAATAAATACAGGCAATAAAAAATACTTGGGTTCATCCCTGGCAAGATAAACCTAGGAACTGTATTAAGACTTTTCTCACAAATAAAGGCAAATATAAATAACTGGGGAAATATTGATTGTTCAAGGGTAGACTGAGCCAATATGATAAAAATGGCAATTCTTCCTGGATGAATTTACTTATACATGGTCATGCAAATCAAACAACCAAAACTTATTTTATAGGGATAAAAGAAACAACAAAATTCTAGTGAAAGAACAAAAGGACAAAAATATAAGTAGTTAATGGAAAGAATGTGAAGGAAGGCAGTTCAGCAGTACCAGATTTCAAACTACATTTACAAAAGGGAAATCATCAAACCAATTTAGTACTGGCTAAGAAATGGAGTGTCAGATCACTGCAATAGATTAACTACACAATAAACAGTACTAAATGACTGTAGTAATAGAGTGTTTACTAAATCTGATGTTGCAAGGTTTTTTGGATAAGAACTCAGAATATAACAAAAATTTCTTGGAAAACTGTAAAGCAGTCTGGCAGAAACTAGTTATAGAACAACATCTCATCCCATATACTGAGATAAGGTCAAAATAGGTATATGATTTAAGCATCATAAGCAAATTAAGGGATTTTGGAAATTTTTATTTTCAAATCTATGGATAAAGAAAGAATGTCCAAATGTGTGATAGAAATTATCATGGAGGCTTCAGAGATGCCACCCAACTAATACCTCCAGAAGTTGGGAACACCCCAGCATTTGGGATGGAAGCTCCTCTGTCTGGTGGCACAATCCTACTGTGGCAACAAACCCAAAAGTCAAGTAATTAAGTGGCAACATGCCTAGGCAAAGGAAACAAAATAAACAGAAAAATTCAACATTAGACTCCTATTTTGGGGGCAAAGAGGATCAAAGCATGGAACAGGAGTAGGACTAGGAGGTCAGAACTCCTGCACCTAAAGCCCCAAATGAAAATATGAGCTCTTTACAGGCCATAGAGGACTTTAAGAAGCAGATAAGAGAAATGGAGGAAAAATTAGGAAGAGAAATGAGAAAGATGCAAGAAAAGTATGAAATGACAGTCAACAGCCTGACTGAGGAAAATAACACCTTAAGACTGACTCAAATGGCAAAAGAAGCTCAAAAAGGCAATGAGGAGAAGAATGCCTTAAAAAGCCAAATTTGCGCTTTCAGTCCTAAATGCTGTATTTCTAGGTGATACAGAGTAAAGAAAGTAGAACCAGAATAGGAACATTGATTATAACTTTTTTAAAAAATCCATCAAAATAAAATCTCATAAGCACAGCAGAGATTGTTTCTATCATAATTGTATTTTTAAAAGCTAATGTACTGGGGGAGAAGCCAAGATGGCGGAATAGAAACAGCTAATCCAAGCCACTCTGCCCCAACATTCCCCCCAAACGATGTAAAAGGGGACTCTGAACAACTTCTGGAGCCCCAGCACCCACAGAACGACACAGAGAAGCTAAACTCCCGCTGAGGACAGCCCAGCAGCCGTGCAGGAAGGACCAGCGCAGTGGTCTGGGACCTGGCGGCGTGCAGCACGCAGAGTGCAGGAGCCGAGCCGAGCCGAGCCCAGGTCCACATGAGCCAAGGTTTTAGCCCCAGGGCGGCAGGGCCAGCAGCCAGCTGGAGGAACCCCAGAAAAACAGGAGCTGTGGCGACTCCAGAATTATCAACATAGACTTGCCGGGGACAAAGTAAGACCTTAGTGTCCTATGGACTTTGGGACTGGTATTAGGGAATGCGTCGGCTCCCTCCCCTGGGGGCTAGAAGCCACTGAGGACAAACGCCATTTTGTAGTTTTCAGAGGCAGCTCCCACTCCCAGCCTGCAAATTTGTAGGGAGATCCAGCGATCAGTCTTGGGGGGCAATCACTCTTGCTTTAACCTCCCTGGATCTGGATTGTGATCTAGGGTGGAAGTCGTGGGTGGGTTTACAGCTTGCCAGAAACGGAAGTTGCCCCCCACACGTTTGGGACGAAAATTCCTCTAGCTGGCCTTAAAGCCATAGTGTGGCAACAAGCCCAAAAGTCAAGTAATTAAGTGGCAACATGCCAAGGCAAGGAAACAGAAAAATGCAACCCTAGACTCCTATTTTGGGGGCATAGAGCAGGAAAAGGACTGTGAGGTCAGAAGTCCTGCTCCAAAAGCCCCAGGGGAAAACATGAGCGGGTTTCAGGCCATAGAGGACCTTAAGAAGGACTTTAAAAATCAAATAAGAGAAGTGGAGGAAAAATTGGAAAGAGAAATGAGAAGGATTCAGGAAAAGTATGAAATGAGGGTCAACAGCCTGACTGAGGAAAACAACACCTTAAAAAACAGACTAACTCAAATGGCAAAGGAGGCCCAAAAGGGCAATGAGGAGAAGAATACCTTAAAAAGTCAAATTTGCCAGATGGAAAAAGAATCTCAGAAGTTCACTGAGGAGATTGATTCCTTCAGAGTTAGACTGGAGCAAATGGAAGTTAGTGACTTTATGAGAAATCAAGATGCTGTTAAGCAGATCCAAACAAATGAAAGATTAGAAGGCAATGTGAAATATCTCATGGGAAAAACCACTGACCTGGACAATAGATCCAGGAGAGACAATTTAAAAATTATTGGACTACCTGAAAGCCATGATCAAGGAAAGAACCTAGAAATCACCCTTCAAGAAATTCTCAAGGAAAACTGCCCTGATGTTTTAGATCCAGAGGGCAAAATAGAGGTTGAAAGAATCCACAGATCACCTCCTGAAAAAGATCCCAAAAAGAAAACTCCCAGGAATATTATAGCCAGGTTCCAGAATCCCCAGATCAAGGAGAAAATACTACAAGCAGCCAGGAAGAAACAATTTCAATATTGTGGAAACACAATCAGAATAGCCCAGGACCTGGCAGCTTCTACACTGAGGGATAGAAGGGCATGGAATCTGATATTCCAGAGGGCAAAAGAACTGGGAAGGAACCCATGGGTCACCTACCCAGCAAAACTGAGTATTTTGTTTCAGGGGAAAATATGGTCATTCAGTGGAATAGAGGACTTTCAAGCATTCTTGAGGGAAAAACCAGAATTGAATAGAAAATTTGACACCCAGACACAAGAAGTAAGAGATGCCTGAGAAGGTAATCAGGGAAAAGAAATCAAAAGGAACATATCAAAGGCGAACTATTTACATTCCTATATGGAAAAGCAATAATTGTGACTGATGATATCTTTCTCACTATGAAAATAATGGAAGAAGGGGGTGTGGTCATATGAATACATATGTGAATGTGTGTGTATATGGTTACAGTTATATATGGATAGAGGGCATAAGTTGAATTTGTTGGGAAAGGAGAATACTCAAGGAATGAAATTATGAGGTGAGAGAGGAAAGTGGCAAGAGGAGATGGGGAGAGACAGGGTAATGTAAACTATCCCATGAAGAAGAAGCAAGGGGAAGTGGTTGCAAAAGAGGGGGAGAATAAGGAAGGCTAAAAAGGCAAAACCACATTCAAACTGAATTTGGTTCAGGGAGAAAATGACATACATAGTAAAAGGGATATCTCAACCTGCAGCAGGATAGGGGGAAGGGGGATGGGAGGAGGGATGATGGATGGGAAGGCATCCTTGGGGGGAGGGGAGGTTGGAAGTACCCACTATAAAAGAGGGACAGGATCATGTAAGGAATGGACCAGGTGGGGGGTGGGATGAGTGGGAGGGAATTATAAGCAGCCTTGTACAATATATCTACTATGATAATGTTTTGCATAGCTAGACATGTACAACATATACTGAATTACTTATCTCCCAAGAGGGAATGGGTGACAAGGGACGAAGGAAATGGATCTGAAATTTGAGGTTGTAACATTAAATGTTTCAAATATATATAAATACTATTATTAATACTCTTTTGCTTGTAATAGGGAGATAAGGTGTATAGGCATTGGGATGCAAAGACTCACCTTCCTCTAATGGAAAAGTTGATGGGGGTATGGGAGAAGGTATGGGAGAGAGCAGATTGGAGGAAGCGATATCTTGTGGGATTACTGTTCTGGGAGTTTGGGTAGGGGAATAACTGGGGGAAAATGATTGTAACTCAAAATCTGGCGGAAATGAATGATGTAAAACAGAAGTTAATAAAGCATTTGTTTAAAAAAAAAAGCTAATGTACTACACTTTTCTGCAGCAAATTGTAATTGGTTTGGACTTTATGGCTTTATGTATTATTTCATTTTAATTTTTTATGGTTACTAAGTTTATAACATGAAAAATTAAAGGAAAGTGAAACTCTAAAAAAAAAAAGCCAAATTTGCCAGATGCAAAAATGAATACATCTGGAGCAGCTAGGTGGCACAGTGAACAGAGAACCAGCTTTATGGCTTTGTGATTTTGCAACTTTGGGCAAGTCACTTAACCAGAATTGCCCTCCCCCCCCAAAAAAAAACCCCAAAACGAATACATCGCCAATAAAAATGAAATTAAAACATGACTGGGAACTCTAGCTATGGCTTAGGAATGTACAGGAGAGTCCAAGGCTGAGTCCCAAGTCAAGTCTCATTAACACCAAGAAGAACCTGAGCTTTGGGCATTATTGCCCCTGCTGCCATGCTAGAACTTAATCACACCAATAGCTGCTAAAAAAGAAACAGATAAAGAAACAAACAAAAAATATGTAAAAATGAGCAAGCCGAGGGGAAAGACATCAACCACTGATTATTACTATTGGGATAGAGAAGATTTGAGTTCATATTCAGAGGAAGATAATGCAGTGAAAAAAGTTGCTCCTTTTTCAATAAGAAACATTAAATCATCCCAAGCACAAAAAGAGTTCTTGGAAGAACTCAAAAAGGAGCTTGAAAAACAAATAACGGGGATTGAGGAAAATTTTTTGAAAAGGACAATCCAAAGAAATTATAAAAAAGAAAATCAACTAACTTGAAATATAGAATAAAAAACTCAAGAAGGAAATAATTCATTGAAAACTGGAATTGGGCAAAAGGATGCTAATGACAATCTAAGACATGAAGAAATAATAAAATAAAATCAAAAGAATGAAGAAAATAGAAAAAATGCGTAACATCTTATCAGAACAAAAAAACTGATCTTGAGAACAGATCTAGGAGAAGTAATATAAGAATGTAAATGGTACAAATTTGCCTACAAAACAGAAATGTGTATCAGATTAAAAAATTTAATTGAACTATATGTTGCTTTCAGAAAACTTTATAAAAATGAGAGATATATACAAAGATAAAATAAAGGGTAAAAGTAGAATTTAGTATGTAAAAAATCCGAGATGATGACCATGAGCTCAGACATGGTTAGTAGGTAAAATAGATTTAAACTAAAGTGAAAAATAGAGAAACTACACTGTGGGTCAGCAATAATATTCAATATTGTTTTAGATCATCTAATATACAGACACACTATAAAATACCTGAGCCAGAACAGACACAGGAACTATATGAGCATAAATATAAAACACTATTTATACAAATAATGTTAGATCTAAATAATTGAAGTTATGTTTAATATTCATGAGTAGGTAAAGCCAAAAAGTGAAAATTTTGCCTAACTAATCTATTCTGTCTTTCCAATGAGATTACTAAAAAAATACTTAGAAAAAATAATAAAGTTTGTTTGGAAGAACAAAAGGTGAGGAATGTTCAAGGAACCAGGGAAAAAGATGTAAAGAAAGGATATTAAGCTGTTTCAGACTTTAAACTATATTATCATTGTCGAAGTGTAAAAAAGATAATTTTATCATTTTAGATTAAAATGTTCTTGTATAAATTAAAATATGTAGCAAAGAATAGAAGGGATACAGAAAATTGAGAGGGGAACTTATAGTCAGTCTCTCAGACTGACAGTGATAGGTTTGAATAGTGTATAAGAAATGGTGAATTGGTTGAAAAAAACATGGAAAGACCTGGACTTATTAAGGAAGAAGCCATCCACCTTCAGAGATACAGATGGGAGAATAAAATAAGCATGTTATTAATATACTAATTAATTTTAACTTTTTTTAAGATTTTAAGTTACAATTTCTCTCCTTCCTTCTATGACCTCCTTCACCCATTGAGAAGGTGAAGCAACATGATATCATTTATACATGTAAAGTAATGCAAAATATATTCCCATATTAGCAATGTTTTCAAAACATATATTAAATACATTTGTATGAGTATATATGTGTATGTTCATAAATATCTATGTATGTGTATATATGTCCACAATTAATTACAGCCTTCTTTAGGGTATTGAGGGTAGGGAAAATAAAGTAAAAAGTACACAGAATAAAAATAAAATGAAACAAAGAAGCAAAGAGCTGGGCCATTTTGAAAATAAGGTGTAATATTTCTTATATAGGTTTAGTTGAAATGGAAATTTGTTATTTTATAGTGAATCCTGTCTTATGATCTGTTGTGTATATGTCAATGACTCTTCTTATTTTGTATTTACATTTAAAATTTAAAAAAAAATTAAGAGATTATTATACACAGATTAATTGTAATGATGATCAACTGTGAAAGATTTGAACAATATATTTGTCAAAGATAATTCCAAAAGACTTACATATTTAAAAAATTGTATTCACATCTAAGAAAAGAACTGATGTTCCAAAAGAACTGAGTTCCAAATGAAGTATACTTTTTAAAAGTTATTTTATTTTTCTTCTTTTTTTGGAAATATTGCTAATATGAAAATATATTTTTCATGATTTTAGATGTTTAATTGATATGCCTCTTGCCTTCTTGATGGGTGAAGGAGGTCATAGAAGGAGAGAGAGAATTTGAAACTCAATGTTTTTTTTAATTTTAAAATTAATTAGTTTTTTAAAAAGAAAATCCTATGCATTATCCAAAGAGAAAAATTCAGATAATGGCTTCAGCAAAGTTGCAGTCTGTGTTCGTGGATAAGTCATGTCAATATAATATATACACTATTACTAAAATTGATTTTTAATTTTAATTGTGTAATAGCAAATGACCAAATGATACTTACAAAACTTTATTTTAAAAAATCCTTTAGAGAGACAGAAGAACATGAATATCAAGTGGAATAAGAGAGAGAAAAAATAAAAATGAAGGTTAAATAGAACTTCTAGAATTCAAATTGTATTATGAATCAGCAATCATCAAAACTGCTTGGTATTAGTTAAAAATAGAGAAATAAATCAGACAAACATAAGGAAGAAATGAAGGAAAGAAGAAGAAAAGACAAGTCATCTTGAGGAGGGACAATTAGTTTCTGGAACCTGAGAAGAGATGAAAATATTGGTAATGTTTATAAGTGTGTCAGTGACAGCATTTATATAATATTTTGAATCCATTTCAGGTTAGTAAGCATCAATTTGTCATGTATCCAACTCTCAAAATAAAATGTCTTCTTCTAAGTAGCCTTTGAGAAAAAGATAATAGGAGCAGAAAGTTAGATTAGGTGTTTTGTTTAAAAAAGAAGAAGAAGCAGGGTCAGAAAATCCATGCTCAAATCTGACTCCAAGACTTCTAGCTTACATGTTAGATACAGTGCAGTACTTGGAGCTAGGAATCCCTAAATATTAATTCAACTATAGACACATATTAACTCTGTAACCCTGGATAAGTCACAGCCCTTCTCAATCTCATTTCCAATGTAAGTCAAATGGAGATAACCATAACACCTACTTCATAAAGTTATTTTCATGAAGATCAAATGAATTATCATATCTAAAGTACTTTGTAAATCCTACAATTTATATGAATTCTAGCTATACTCATTCTCTCTTACTTTCAACAAGTTACTTAACTGAAATCATTCTCATTTTCCCAATATATTTATAAAAGAGATTGCATCAGATTGTATTCTGAATAGTTGCATGAGATCGTCTATCAAGTCTTCCAACCATTAATCTATGATCTCATAATAATGCCATAGTTTGAGTTATCCAGGGTTGCAGATTAGAAAAATACAAGTAGGGGCGGCTAGGTGGCGCAGTGAATAGAGCACCGGCCCTGGAGTCAGAAGGACCTGAGTTCGGAACCGGCCTCAGATACTTAATCCACACAAACAAAAACCTAGCCGTGTAACCTTGGGCAAGTTACTTAACCCCAATTGCCCTAAAGGGGCGGCTAGGTGGCGCAGTGAGTAAGAGCGCCGGCCTCGGAATTGGGATGACCCGAGATCAAATCCAGCCTCAGAAAATGAGCACCCACACATAAATAATGACTAGCCGTGTAACCTTGAGCAAGTTACTTAACCCCAATTGCTTTAAAAAAAAAAAAAAAGAAAAATACAAGTAGCAGAAAGACAATGTTTAAGTATATTGACTCTCAGATTAAACTATTTGAATTCCATTTCCACATAACAATCAATTCTTAAAGTATCTTAAGGCAATTACTTTATTATCCATTTTCTGCTCTTCTATAGGAAAAGTATCCATTTATCCTCCAAAATACCTTAAAGTTTAAGTTTTTCTAGTTTCATAATTCGAGATTCTCTTCCTTCTCTAGATTCACTCCAGCATATTGAAATTTGTAAATGTGATTTCCAGATTTGGAAACAATATTTCAGATGTAGTTGGACTAAGCCAGAATAAAATATTGCCTCATTTTTTGAATAGTATTCTTTTATTAATGTGGCATGAGACTGAATTAACTTCTAGTAGAGTGGAAAGAACACTATCTCAAAATAAGAGGGCCTAACCCCCTTCTAGAGATGACTATATCATGTGGTCTATGGCAAGTCACACACTCCCCTGGATCTCTATTTCTTTATCTGAAAAATGGGAAGTGTTTACTAGAAGACCCTACAGATACATGATTCTATTGCCTTTTATAGCTGATAGATCACACTGCTAACTATGATTTTTTTTTACATGAATTACATTTTAACTTTGTTTAGATCTCCTTACGCTGGCACAATTGGTTCTTGAATCCAAATGCAGGACTTTGCTTTATTCTCTATTAAATTATTTATTATTAACTTCAGTTCTCTATTTTTGTCTATTAACATTTTTTTGCATCCTGATTCTGCCATTCAGTATTTTAGCTATTCCTACCATTGTGTCCTTTCATTGTTGAACAGCTGTCAGGGAATTTTTTTTGCAATAATGGAGAATATAACTTTCAAGAAGAGAAAAGCCTTTTTGTGATCATATTTGATGAGCATACTGTCAAACATTAAAAAAAAATGTTGAGAACAGGGTCATGGTTACAGTCTGGTAGATAGAAATTCCCTTTCATTATAATACTGACCAATAGTGTTTAACTTTAATCATTCATCTAGTTTAATACATTTAGTACATTCAGTACAATTATTTGGTGCATTTAAGAGCAATAATGAAGTGCTCACTATATTCAAGCCATTATGATCAGTGCTGGGAATGCAAAGACAATAAGAGAACAGGTCCTGGCTTCTGGGAAGTTATATTCTAGCACATATATAGAAAATTATATTTTAGAATATGTGACTGATCTTAGAGTTTGAATTAGGACAGTGGCATATTATTATAGAGAGGATGGTGAATGCTAATATTATCATAATACCTGGTTTCATCTTTTCCCAAAAGAAATTGTTAAAAAAAATGTGAAATGCAATGATTCAATATTATATCCATGATTATTCCTATAATTCCCTGTGGTATTTTAGCAACATTGTATAAAAAGGCAAGGAGATTGGTGTGAATGACTTTTTTACATTACATATTTGATGACTAAAAGCAATCACTTTTTACCTGTTTAAATGTTCATAAATCCTCATTTTAATTATGTACTCTAGGATTTTGAGAAGAATTGATATCAAATTTATTGCTCCAAACTTTGAAGTATCAATCTTCTTCCTCTTTTAGTGAATAAGGACAAAATTTTCTTGCCTCCTGTGGGTTTTTTAATATATATGCACCGTAATTTTATAGAGAATATAATGCTGTTCGGCAATCATATTCATTTTTTTTCAGGCTTCCATGAATGTATTTAGGCCTTGACTGGTGATTATATCTGGGCTTTTCAAGTTACTCTAGAAATTAATGGCAGATAACTTGGGAGGTGTTGTGTCATAGTTTTAGCCTTAGGCTATTTCAGGTAGACATTATCCA
This sequence comes from Gymnobelideus leadbeateri, assembly GCA_011680675.1. NCBI lineage: Eukaryota > Metazoa > Chordata > Mammalia > Diprotodontia > Petauridae > Gymnobelideus > Gymnobelideus leadbeateri. The sequence continues at coordinate 92,838 of WOXC01007416.1, forward strand.
TAGAACAATATAATAACAGAAAATTGACTGTGCAGTCAATGGAGAAGAACAAAGCCTACATACTACATACAGGATGATCAAAGAGAGTGGCAACAGAAGAAACATATTCCCTCCCTGATCATTTTCCTACAGATCTATCTTCCAAGGGACACACAACAATATAACCATATTTTAAGCTCATATATTTTTTGAGCATCTTGTGGAAAAGATTGACATAGCTGCAAACAAATTACTGGTGAGGTCAGTGCACTTTTCTCATTTTTAATTGAACTCTATACCCTTCCCTTCTATGTCTAAACTTGTGGACCTGTCTCATAATACTGACTTACCTCTGAGATTTTAGCTACCCTACCACAACTAGTCAGGCTATTAACACAAGAAATTTGAAATCTCTCAAAATTTTAATACTCGCTAGGAGTTTAATTACCTGTTAGTTATTTTTTGATTATCCTCATCAATTTAAAGATCATTCTTCTTGATAATGAATAACAAAATAGGAATATGATGGGAGTTAAGTAGTTTTGCTTTCACTTTATCATATAATATAATCTTCTTGTCTACAATGCAGGATTCCTATTTTTTTCTTCCTCCCCCCTCTATAAATAATGGTTCCTCTCCTTACAAATGAAAATTATTTGAATTGTATTTAACATGTAGTATTTGAAGGCTAAATGAATTCTGTTTAGCAATCTGTGTACTATCTTTATAGAACCTTGCTGCTCTTTATTGAAAAAATTATACTTATTTACCTTCCATTACTGCTATAATTTCTTCATAGAATCATGTCTATTAAGACTTACAGGTGTGGCCCGGGATCGGATCCGGCCTCAGAAAATGAGCACCCACACATAAATAATAACTGTCCATGTAACCTTGAGCAAGTTACTTAACCCCAATTGCTTAAAAAAAAAAGACTTATAAGGGAACTAAGAGGTCAATGAGGAGAAAAAAATCTGAATCACAGTAATTTAACTATTAGTTGTTTTACCTAGGAATCATATGAAGATCTTTCTCTCTCCATCTCTAATATTGTCTCCACTATAGAAGAAGTATCAGATATGTGCCTGGGTGCAATGCATAATACTCTTGACTGGGGCCTAAACTAAATTAAAATGTAATCAGGAAATGTTTAGTAAGATTAATGAAATATAATAAAACTTAGATAATATTAATATGTAAATTTAGGTTAACATGTGATGCCCCGGGGTCCTCATATGAAGTGCAGTGGCCCCCATTTTTATTTGAATTTGAAACCACTGCATTTACATCATATTAAAAGTTACAGGTTGAATCCAGTTACTGTCACTTCAGAATGTGTGCTCCTTCAACTATACCAAACTACATCCTTGAAACAAGTTCATTAACTGGTTTAAGAAATCCTGTTTTCAGATACAAGTTAGAAGAGACATGGAACAAATAACTCTCTATGACTAAAAGCCCTGAATATTTTAGAGGACTATAGGGAAAACCCAATTTAATTTAACTCTGTCAGTGAGTTTTTTTTTTTTTAACTACAAAAACATAAAACAGGTTACATGAACGAAATTACAGTATCTAGAGTGAAGAAGATTTTGCCCTGATCATTTTACTCACGGAATAACATACTCAATACTAAGTACTACTTTTTAAGAGGGATATTGACAAAATGGAGTGAATCCAGATGAGTCCAAAAAGGATGTGAGATTTCTGGACACTATTTTTATTCCATTGTGACCTCCCTCCTTACTCCTTAAGGGCAGGGATTGTCTTTCATCTCTTTTTGTATCACTAGAGCTTAACTCAGTAGCTAGCATATGTTCTTATTGTCTTTTAGTAGTGGCCAACACTTCCAGACACCATTCAGGGTTTTCTTAACAAAGATCCTGCAATGGTTTGCTATTTCCTTTTCCAGTTCATTTTACAGATGAGAGAACTGAGGCAAGTGCCTTGCTCAGGATCATGATATTAGAAGTGTCTGAGGGCAGATTTGAACCCATGAAAATAAGTCTTCCTGATTCCAGAAGTCAGCACTCTATCCAGTATACAACATAGCTGCCTGGCACACAGTAGGGCTTTAATAAGTGTTTATTGATTGAAGGAAAGTGGTCATACTCATTGAATTGGACACCATCCCTCTTTTCTTGCAATTAGTTGCCCTAACTTAGCTGTAGGTGCTGTTTCTACCTTTTTTGTATTCAAATGACACTATTCTAATGTTTGTTTATTAATTTTTGTGTTTGAAAGACCTATATCCAACTATATACTTTAGATTATATACATGTTTACTGACTTTTTTTTCTTTTTAATGGTATCCGAACTATCACATGAGAAAAAAAAATCACTTCATTTATGCCTAATCAGAAGTAAAGTTCTTAGACTCATACGTTTACACAGTTCTAGATGAAATAATACAATTATATATAAAACATTTGGAACCTATCATGGCAAAGAAGGAGGACATTCAGCCTTAATGTACTTTGCAGAACCACATCTATTATAATTATTTAGTAAAATATAACAATTATCTTCCAAGGTGTTTTATTCATAGAAATGTATGGGATCATTAACTTTAACAATGTCAATGTGTTCTTACTATCCCATTTACCTTCACTGGTGTAGTCACTATTTTTAATGTTGTATTTGGCACTGAGAACATGAAACACAATTTTCATGGACAATAAAAGGCATGCTGCAATGGATTTTGTACCTCTATACTGAGAGTGATTCAGAATGGCCTAAGAATAAGACGGAAGGGAGGAAGAAATTGAATAAAAATCCTGGGGAGTGGGGAATAAACTGCATGACCTTCTGTTAGGAGCAAAATACATGTTTTCTTAGTAAGTCATACTATTTATTAACCTAGAACTAATCTTTTACTTGAAGCAGTATGGTCCAGTGAAGAGAAAATTTTGCATTCAGCATCTGGAAGACTGAGATTCAAATTCCACTTCTGCTATTCATTAGCTGGATGATAAAAGGCAAGTCACTAAACCTTTATTGCTCAGTTCCCTTGACTATAAAATGGAGATAATTACACCTGCAGTATCTACCACACAGCTATTGTGAAGTTTAAATAGTATTACTTGAAAGAAATGAGAATGTTTAGTTTAATGAAGAGGAAAATGAGTTGGTGGGTGGGAGTCAATTTTTGTCAAGTAATTGTAGCTATTTAAAGAGCTGTCATGTGGAAATGAAATAAGATTTGTTCTCTTTGGCCCCAGAAGGTCAAGAGTAATAGGTGTAAATACCAAAGAGCGATGTTTAGGTTTGATGACAAGAAAAATCTCCTAACCATCAGAACTATCCATAAGTGACAAGGCTTGCTCCAGTGATGGTTTCCATCATTAAAGAATGTCACATAAATCCTGATTGACAGTTTGACAGATATGTTATAGTATGTATGCATTAGACCAGAAAGCTATTGAAGTCCTTCCTTCCAATTTTAAAATTATTTATTTATGAAAACATATACAGTGTTTTGCAGACCTTTAGGTACCATAAAATGCCTGTTGTAGTTTATCCCTATTTCTCAGACTATTAACATATACATATGTTAATATATGTGTGTGTGTGTGTGTGTGTATATATATATATATATATATATATATATATATATATATATATATATATATATATATTCATGTGAGTGATAAGCACTACTGGTTAAAAGTCGCCTCCTAAAAATCAGGGTTTTAATGACGTGGCCAAATCAAACACTCTTTATAATTACAGATCATCACTAACAAGTCAATTTGCTCATGTAGTTAGTGTCATAACATCACTGAATCAGCCCTGCTATTGTCAGGGTGCTTTGGCCTTCTACATAACTAAATTAGACTAAATTTTCTTGTAACAGATAAAAGTCATGCAATGATCGTAATATACCTACCCTCATTCTCTTTTTCTTACATTAAAAAACTGAAAATAGTTCATGTAAATATCTGAGATTCCTTTAGGGTTCTCTCTATGCAGGTTTAAAGGGGGAATACTTGCAAGTGAAATGATCTATTCTGCTTAGTCCCAATCAGATGCAATTTTTTTGTTATTTCTCAAACAGCTACACAGCTGTGCAGAGCTTATTGCTACAGATTGAAGTCCCATATGTTCATTTTAGTACATAACAGTCTTTCCCTCTACAAACCAGAGAATGATAGATCTAAAAACATTGTAATAAATGCCTACCACACAGATTTCAATGATGTCACTTTTGAAGATTTTCTTCCATAATATTATAAATAGAAATAATATCTAGTTATCAAATTTCATATTTATGTAAACTATTTACTGAGATGTAATAAAGCAGCTTTGCTGTCATGTCAGAATATGAAGATTTCTTCCCATATTTATGCGTCTTAATATGCATGTATAGCTTCCTGGAAAACACAATTTTGTTTAATATAGTGAACTATTATGCCTTGCTACTTCCTGGAAACTCCATTCAAACCCACCCTGGGGCATCTGTCATAAAACACAAAGCCCTATCCTTAAAGCTCTTCACTTTTGGCTCCAGGCTCTATTTCCAATATGATTTCAGTTTTGTTCCCATCACACAATGCATATTTGAGGCATCCTGGACAAATAACCTTTTCTTTCTGACATTGGATGTCAGAATATGACATTGGATCTCCTGCCAACATTCTTTTGTACATTTTATCCTCTATATCTGAAATGCATTCCCTCCTTACCACTCTTGTTTAGATGTTGTTTAGAATGCTTAGCTTTCATCAAGATAAATCTCAACACCCGCCCCTACCACCACCACCATAAGAGATCTTTATTGATTCTTTCCTTTGGTAATGCTTCTACCCTTGAAATTATTTTGTATTTACTTTGCCTTTTCTCTGCAACCTTTATCTTAATGATCTAATCAGATCCCATGCACTCCTTTATTTTCTCTATTCAAGCAATCACCAGATCTGTATATGTAGCCTTAGACTCTCTTCAGAGGTCTACTTCCATATCACTGAGTGCCTTGGTAATTTCCAACTGACTCAGCTATAGGCAAACTCATCATTTTCAAATTAAGATTCATCTTTCTTTCACCAAATACACTTTTACTCCAAACTTCCTTTTCTTTCTTTTGAGATTACCACATTCCTACCAATCATAGAGCTTTAACAACTCCAATTCTCTGTAATTGGTCAGTTTCTTTTGTTCTTAATAACCAACTAATAATCAAGTTATTGTTTTTGCCTCCAAAACCCTTCTCTCACATAGCAGATACTCCTTCCCTCACATGACTGTAATTCAGATTCTCATCACTTTCACCCTTAGACTATAGCAATACCCCTTAATGTATATCCCTGACAAAATTTCTTCCTCCTTCAATCTATTCTCCACAAACTGCCTAACTGATATCACTTAAAATGACTTTCCTCTACTCAAAAAGTTCTATTTACTATTGCCTTTAGGACCAAGTGCAAACTCCTCTTTTTCATTTTAAACTTACTTCTATACAATTTGGCACTAGCTTACCTTTCCAAAATTATTTCATATGACTTTCCCTCATGAATCAAAGGTCTCAGGCAAACTGGACTATAGTGATTTCTGTTCTTTGCATATGCTAATTCATCTCCTGCCTATATGCTTTTGCACAGACCATCTCCCATGCTTATAATTCTTTTCTTCTTTCTCCTTCTCTCACAGTATCTTGTTCAAATGACACTTCTTACATGATCCATTTCCTGAACCCCCTTACTCATAGATCCTCTTTTCTTCAAAATTTCTTTAAATTTGCCTTGTGTATGTTATGTATAAAATATTTGCATACAAGTTTAATTCTATCAATAGATAATTAGTTCTATAAAAGCGTGATGTGTTTCCGTTCTGTCTTTGTATTCCTCAAGGCCAAGCATAGAGTGGGTCAAATGAGTCAACATATGTAAAGACATCTGCAAATGTTAAAACCGTATAAAAATAGTTATTCATTTATTATCATAAATAATAATAAATAATTTATACATTACAATAAATTTAATTATAATAAATCATAATATCAATAATAAAAATCATTAAATTGATGTTAATATTTACATTATATTTATATCATATTTTAAGTAATCACTACATAAATTATAATTCATAATAAATAATAATAATGCTGAATCACTCATGTATCTGTGTACATGTTTAGAATGTAATATCTTATATGTTAGGGATAATAGTTGTTGTTGTTTTTTTTTAATATCTACTACCCAGGATAGTGCCTTGGACATAGTATACACTTAATAATTAATGTTAGTTGAGTTGAATATAGATAGTTTTTAGTAATATACTGAAAGAGAATGGATAGCATTCATATTTTTAGAATTGATCCAGTTATAGTAATTGTAATAATAATAACTTATATTCAAATAGCACCAAAAAGAAATGTAGCCAAGTTCATAAGGAAAACAGAAAATTAGGGTGGAAATTTATAGAGTTTCTCAGAGAAAGGTGTCACATCTCAAATATTCAAAGAACTTTGTAAACCCTATAATAATATGAGTTATTCTCCAATTGATAACTAGTCAAGGGATATGATATGAACAGGCAGTTTTTAGATAAAGAAATTAAAACAAATTGTAGCCACATTAAAAAATGCTCTAACTCATTAATTGGATTAATGAAACTTAAAATAATCTTCAGATATTGTTTTATACCTCCCACATGGACTAAAATAATTGAAGGGGAAAACAAGAAATGTTGGGTTAGATATAGAAAAACTGAGACACTAATTCACTATTAGTGGAATTGTACATTGATCTAACCATTTTGGGGAAAAAAATGAAATTATGTCCAAAGGGTTATTAAACTGCCTGTACACTGGGGAGTCGGAGACAAGATGGCAGAATAGAAAGGAGCATTTCCAATGTGCTCTGCCCCACACAAATTTCAAATAATGTGAAAGGGGACTGCAAACAACTTCTGAAGCCGCAGCACCCACAAACAGCACAGAGAAGCTAACCTCCTGCTGAGGACAGCCCAGCAGCCCTGCAGGAAGCGGCCAGCGCAGTGCTCTGAGAGCAGGCAGCTCAGCGCACTGGGAACCGACAGCCCAGTGCGCAGAGCTGAGCCCAGGTCCTTGGTTTTAGCCCCAGGGCGGCCAGACCTTCAGCCAGCTGGAGGGACCCCAGAACACCAGCAATTGTGGCAATTCCAGAATTATCAGCACAGATATGCCTAGGACAAAGTGAGAGGTTAGTGCCCTATGGACTTTGGGACCAGTATTTGGGGAATGTGCAGCTGCCTCCCCTGGGGGAGAAAAGCTGCTGGAGAAAAACAGCACAGAAGCCATTTTGCAGCCTCAGTAGTGGGTCTAGCTCCTGGTCTGTGAACTGTAGGGAGATCCAGCAATCAGTCTGGGGGTTAATCGCTCTTGCTTTAAACTGCCTGGAGCTGGATTGTGGTCTGGGGGGGGGGGGAAGTTTGGGGTGGGTATCCAACTTGCCAGAGTGGGTGGAGGCTTTACAGAGGCCACACAACTGGCAGAAGTTGTGAAGACCCCACGTTTGGGTGGAAGCTCCCCTGTCTGGTGGCAGAGTCCTACTGTGGCAATAAGCCCAAAAAATCAAGTAATTAAGTGACAACATGCCTAGGCAAATGAAACAAAATAAACAGAAAAGTTCAACATTGGACTCTTATTTTAGGGGCAAAGAGGCTCAAAGCATGGAGGAGGACTGTGAGGTCAGAACTCCTGCACCAAAAGCCCCAAATGAAAACACAAGCTGGCTACAGGCCATAGAGGACCTTAAGAAGCAGATAAGAGAAGTGGGGGAAAATTTGGGAAGAGAAATTAAAAAGATGCAAGAAAAGTATGAAATGACAGTCAACAGCCTGACTGAGGAAAACAACACCTTAAAAAATAGACTAACTCAAATGGCAAAAGAGGCTCAGAAAGGCAATGAGGAGGAGAATGCCTTAAAAGGTCAAATTTGCCAGATGGAAAAAGAATCTCAAAAGCTCACTGAGGAGATTCATTCCTTCAGAGTTAGACTGGAGCAAATGGAAGCTAGTGACTTTATGAGAAATCAAGATACTATTAAACAGATCCAAACAAATGAAAGAAGAGAAGGCAATGTGAAATATCTCATGGGAAAAACCACTGACCTGGAAAATATATCCAGGAGAGATAATTTAAAAATTATTGGACTACCGGAAAGCCATGATCAAAGAAAGAACCTAGAAATCATCCTTAAAGAAATTCTCAAGGAAAATTGCCCTGATGTTTTAGACCCAGTGGGGGAAATAGAGGTTGAAAGAATCCACTGATCGCCTCCTGAAAAAGATCCCAAAAAGAAAACTCCTAGGAATATTATAGCCAGGCTCCAGAACTCCCAGATCAAGGAGAAAATACTATAAACTGCCAGGAAGAAACAATTTCAATACTGTGGAAACACAATCAGAATACCCCAGGACACTGAGGGATCGAAGAGCATGGAATATGATATTCCAGAGGGCAAAAGAGCTGGGATTGAAGCCAAGGGTCACCTACCCAGCAAAACTGAGTATCTTGTTTCAGGGGAAAATATGGTCATTCAGTGGAATAGAGGACTTTCAAGCATTCTTGATGAAGAAACCAGAGTTGAATAGAAAATTTGATATTCAGACGCAAGAAGCAAGTGATGCTTGAGAAGGTAATCAAGGAAAAGAAATCAAAAGGAACTTATCAAAGTTGGACTATTTACATTACTACATGGAAAAACAATAACTGTGTTTGATGAAACCTTTCTCATTATGAAAATAATTGAAGAAGGGTACACGGCATATGTTCACAGGTATACATGGATAGAGGGCACAGGTTGAATTTGATCGGAAGGGATGATTCTTTTTTTTTTTTGTGGGGGGGGAGGGCAATTGGGGTTGGGTGGCTTGCCCAGGGTCGCGCGGCTGGGTTTTTGTTTGTGTGTTGGGTGTCTGGGGCCAGATCCGAGCTTGGGTCCCTCTGACTCCAGGCCTGGCGCTCTGCTCGCTGCACCACCTAGCCACCCCAAGGAAGGGATGATTCTTAAGGGGTGAAGTCAAGAGGTGAGAGAGGAAAGTGGCAAGAGGAGATGGAGAGAGACAGGGTAGGGTAAACTATCTCATGTAGAAGAGGCAAGGGGAAGTAGTTGCAGGGGAGGGGAAAAACAGGAAGGCAAAAAGGCAAAAGCATATTCTCATTGAAGTTGGCTCAAGGAGAGAATCACATACATACTAAATGTAATATCTTACCCTCACTCTCCTGAGTAGGGGAAAGGAGGATGAGAGGGGGGATGATGGAGGGGAGGGCATTCTGGGGGTAGGGGAGATTGGAAATACCCACTATCAAAGAGGGACAGGATCAAGGTAGGGAATGGACCAGGTGGGAGGTGAGATGGGTGGGAGGGAAATATAAGCAGTCTTTTACAATATATCTACTATGGTAATGTTTTGCATAGCTATACATGTACAACACATACTGAATTGCTTATCTTCTCAGAGGGAGTGGGTGACAAGGGAGGAAGGGAATGGATCTGAAAATAGAAGTTCTAAAATTAAATGTTTCATAAGATGTCCAGGCACTGGGGCCCAGAGATTCACCTTGCCCTAATGGCAAAGTCGATGGGGGTATGGGAGAAGATATGGGACAGAGCAGATTCGATGAGGGGATATCTAGTGGGACTGCTATTCTGGAGTGGTGGGTAGGGAAAAAATGGGGGAAAATTGTAACTCATAATCTGGTGGAAATGAATGATGTAAACCAGAAGTTAATAAAGCATTTGTTTAATTAAAAAAAGAGGATCCTGAAGAGCAATTAAAAAAAAAAACTGCCTGTACACTTTGACCCTTTGATACCACTACTAAGTCTATTTCCAAAAATGATTAGGAGGAAAGGAAAAGAACATATATGTTTTAAAATATTTATAGCACCTCTCTTTGTGGTGGCAATGGATTGGAAATTGCAGGGGTGACCATCAACTGGGAAATGAATGAACATGTTGTGGTATATGATTGTGATGGAATATTTCTATGCTATAAGAAAAGTATATTAGAAAAAACATGGGTAAAGTTCCATGCAATAATGAAGCATGAAATGAACAGAACCAAGAGAGTGTTTTGTACAGTAACAGCAATATTGTTTTAAGAACAACTTTGAGCGACTAACTCATTTTGCCTATTATAAATATCCTAATTAACTACAAAGTACATATGGAGGAAGATGTTGTCTACATTGAGATAAAAATTGATAAATAATTGCATGTATAGAATGAATATGTATAAATGTATATATGTATAATAATATATAGATATTTGTACAAATGTATATATGTATAACAATATATACATATTTGTATGAATGCATGTATATTTGTGTCTAATTGTAGCCTTCTCTAGGACTGGGTAGAGAGGGGGAAAAAAGAAATTTACAGGATAATGTTAGAATATTTTAAAAGGCATAGTATAACCCATTCTATTTAGAGCCCCATAGTATATTAATATACACAAGACTTCCCTATGTTGATCATTTCTTGAGTGATTCAGGGTTAAGTAACTAGCCCAGGGTCACACAGCTAGTAAGAATCTGAGGCCTTATGTGAACTCAGGCCCTCCTGACTCTACGGTCAGTAATAGTGCTATATTCACTACACCATCTCAATGTCCCTTTCTCACCTAAATTCAACAAATAATTGCTATGCATTTCTGTACTAGGTTAAGAACATCCATGATGACAGGATCTCTAATGTATGAGTACATCTTGAAGAAATGTTTGTGATATATTGATTGCTTACTCTTTTCAATAGCTGGTGGCATTTTGTAGGAGGAGGCTTTTTTTTTTTTTTTGCTCAAGAACGGACATAGCACTGTGCTGACTTTAGACTCAGGACAACATTGGTCCACATACCATCCCTGTCCTTATAAATTATGTAATCTTAGGTAAGCCACTTAGCCTCTATCTTCCTAGGATTTACCTACTAAATTATCAATCTTCTAGCTGCTGCACTGGCAGAAAGAGTTCTCATGTCAACAGCTACCCACTCTGACAACATCACACATTTTTCCCCATAATTACCTAATGTTAATATAGAGGAAACAGAGAAAAATAGAAATATTATTAAATGAAATAGAGAACCAAACTATAATTAATAATTTACTATCTATAAGCCAGGATGTCGTACAGTCAGCTTAAACAGACTACTAAGGGTTGACTTTAAAATTTTCAGGGCCAGTATTTTCTCCCCAGAAAAATTGCAAATTTCCTACAAATTTGGGCATGGTTTATTGCTTTTTGGCTTTCTAAACATAAGAAAGTAATAAGTAATATCTTTAATATTCATATTAAATTTAAAAGTGTCACATGAACATACTTCCCCAAAAGTTTGTTGTTAAACATATACCAGCACACCCTTCAATTATGCTCAAATACACTAGTGATAAAAGTGCTCATGCACTTGAGACAAAAAGATAAAACATTTTTAAAAGCTATTTTTCCTTGAGAAATTTATCTTTCAATTGAGAGATAAAATATTCACCTAGAAAAGTGATATTTTGGTGAAAAAAACAGATAGATTACATTTGCATAAAACTATAGAATGCTACTTACTTTTGCTAAATATTGCTATATTGATTTCCAGATATACAGAGAGAGGGAGAAAAAGTCCTGGAATAAGATATTTATTTTCAGAAACCATTTCCTGGCCATGATGTCTCCCAGGCAATTATCTATGAATTTTTATTGGTTGCCCTTTTTATATGAAGAAAATAATTTGCAGAGAAGATAATATACTGGGAAATACCATGCATTTATTTTAATTAACTAAATCTTAAAATAAGTAGGCAAAACACAAATGCTTTTTTCAGTAGTTTGAATTAAATCTGATTTAACTAAGTAAATTTGGAATAGCATATCTGAACATGACATTCATAAATGAGGTTATCCAAAGGTGTATATATTCAAAATCTTGTCAGGAAAACTAGCAAAACTAAAGAAAATGTCAATTCATTATTATGTGCTAACACTTCAAAATTTTTATAAATAGACTGCCAGATTATTCTTTGTAAACACAGGGCTCCAGAGCTTCTGGATGTCAATTGTGCTTTTTTTTTTTTAATTTGTCAATTTATTTTTTGTTTTGAATTATAGATTGGAATCTTCAGAGTAAAACATCAACTTGATTGTAGATTTAACATTAACTTTGAAATAGCAGGCATAGGAGTCATGTCCAAAAGTAGCTTAGATTATCTTTCCCCCCTCACAAATGTCCTGGATAAAGAAGAATAATTCAGACCCCCTCATAAATATCCTGGATAAAGAAAAATAATGCAGACATTCATTCACTTTTAAAGTAATGACTATTTATTAAATTAAATCAACACATTAATCCAGATACCAGAAATTGGTTGGACAAAAATTGCTTTTGGCATCCCAGTGTACTGTTTTGTTTTTCTTTTTTTTTTTTTGGTGGGGAGGTTCGAAGGCAGAGCAGATGTTTTGAATGATCAGGTTTAGACATGTAAAGGACGATAGAAATTATCTAGCTCAAATCCCATCCTTTAGAAAGGTAGCATGGTATAGTGTCCATTGGTATGCCACATTTACCTCAAGTTAAACCCCACCACTGATATTTACAACATTGTTACCATAAGCCAATCATTTCAATTTTCAGAGCTTTGCCTGTAAAAGAAAAGATAACAGCATACCTGTTAGAGGGTAGTTTTGTGGCTCAAACAGATAATCTGTATAACGTTCAATATCAACATCAGTGATTCTTTTATAGATGCCCAAAGAGTTTATGTGACTTGCCCAAAGCATCATAGCAACAGTTGTAGTTGAGCTGAGATTCAAATCTAGGCTCTTCCCATGTGAAATTCACATACTCTTGCATATACCATGTTATCTATCTGTGTCTTCACTGATGCAACTGTTACTTATTTATTATTTAGCTTTGGGAATACTGAACTTCTTTGTCTTTTCCCATACAGATAAAATTGTTTCTATTGCTGTTATTTTTGTTACTGTTTCATTGCCCAAATTTTTCAGATTTCTATGTGAAATCTGGGTGTGAGGTAGAGAAGAGGGTGTTTTATGTGTGATGCAATGAACTGAACTTTCATATTAATTTATACATTGAATGACAGAAAAATCTGAGCAATATATGTCCAAATATTTGATTTCTAGAAGTTAAAAGAAACTGGTTAATTAAAGAGTTGTCCATTTGGCACTCAGTGCCTTCTGTCAGTATTACTCTTCATTTTTGCCCAACATTGAGATACAAGAATTATCTAAATATCCTATGATGTTTTTTGAACATCCTGGGAGGTGATTCAAAAAAGTTTTAGACACATTTGTGCATCGGACTATTTATTGTTGCATCCACACAGTCTTCAATCCCGTGATTCTGGCTTCCTTACTGTCCCATGAATAAGACACTCTATATTTTGACTCAGTACATTTTTTCTTGTTATCTGCCTTGCCTAGAATATTCTCCTTCCTCATCTTCCCTCATTGCCTTCCCTGGTCTCCTTCAATTTTCAACTAAATCCCCACCTTCTACAGGAAGTATTTCCCAATTCCTCTTAATTCTTGTACTTTTCCTCTTTTTAATTATTTCCCCTGTTGCCTTTACATGTCTCATTTGTATATCTTTTTTGCATGTCTCCCTTATTCCATTGTGATTTCCTTTAGGGAAGGGACTGTCTTTTGCCTCTTTTTTGTTTCTCCAGCACTTAGAACAATGCCTGGCATATACTATACATTTAATAAATGCACACAAGTGCGGGCATGCGCGCGCACGCGCGCGCACACACACACACACACAGGGAGAAAGAGATCTATATAGAGAGATGATAGATAGATAGATAGATAGATAGATAGATAGATAGATAGATAGATAGATAGATAGATAGAGATATAGTCTTCTATTCTTAGCTCTAAGATCATGAAGTTTATAGTTAATTTTTAGATTACTAGAAATAATTATCCACCTTAAATGACATGATATGGTATACATAATTTAAGTAAAATTTAATTGCTTTTAAACACTAATATAGATATTACATTAATAGCCATGATAATAGCTTCAAACTGCTACAGGTATTCCCATTTTAAGGGAGTAGGAAAAAAAACCCTAATTAAAAAGAACTATAATGTGCTCACCCAGTGTGTGATGTAGCATATTATAAATTCATACTCATGTTAATTCGGCATAGTTTTTGTGGTCTCAAGATTAATAATTAGGAAGAGTGAAAAGAAATGAAGGTAATTTATTTGCTCTTTCTCCAGTACTGACATTTTTCACATTAATGAGCACTTAAAATGTAAATTATACAGTCAGCTTTAAAAAATAGAACAGAGGGAATGTGTGTGAAGTGCTGGCTTTTTATTTGTGTTTGAATTAGATAGAATTATGAAAAGCTTTTCAAATGTGAGTGTCACCCATTGACTTGTCCATGTTGCTGGCAAGAGGGAGAAATCATTTGGGGATTCCAGAGATTTTCAATAAACTTCAGCAAATGAATCTGTAGATCTCATTTTAACTTGGTGCTTGAAATGTTGTGTTTTTCTGGTGGCAGAGACAGGTGACTGTTACTTGTAATTCTTGATACTTGACATACTTCTAAAGAAATAGGGGGAGTTACTGATCTTCCTTTTTATATTAGGCTTTTTGCTTATTTTGTATAATATTTATAAGACTCTGGATACCATTGTTTGCAAGTAATTACTCGTTGGAATATGTAGTGTTTGCTATGTGACTGCATAAAAGAATTCTAGAAAATAAGAACACTATCTATTTGTTATGATTCATTCATGTGTAGTGAGGTAGAATAAAAATGAAAGGTCCTGGCTAAGACACTAGAAGTACAGTCTTGGGTTCAAATTCTGCCTCAGACATTTCTCCAAACATGGTAGTCAGTTTTTCATTTTCAATGTAAGTGATTCATTTACATAACCTAAAGGCATTTATTCTGATGGTCTCTACATGCCTTGTGTCTCTAAAAATAAGATCTTATAAAATAATTAATTTCATTTTGCTTCTAGGTTTTATTACTTTAAAAACTCAGGCAGACCACTCATGCATCTTGGCTATTTCAGGGGTGAGGAAGATAATATAGAAAGGGATGCATGCGTATTTTTTTTTTCACAAAATGTTAACTTTTGCAATTGTTTAACTTCAAGATCAGACAAATCATTAAGTTTCTGTTATGTGATATTTATCAGTAAATCAAACTAAAATTATTTTGATTGTTGTTTCCCAATTAAAGAAGTATGAAAAAAGCACAGCATGCTCAAGTTTGACTTTTACATGGAACTAAAAAGGTGGAGAATTTTGTAGGAAATAACATTGGAAAGGAACATCTTATTTGTAACTCAAAATGTATTTATTGCTGTTTTCCTTCTTTTAGTCCTTCCTTCCATACACTCAGAGACAATTCTAGTGGGGGCATCTGAGGGGGAAACAAAAAATGAGAAATAGCATAAACCTGCCCAGATTAGAAGTCATTTGACAGATGCAGAGATAGGTTCAAAGAGATTACGTGACTGATCCAATGTCATACAGCCAGAGTAGAAGTTATCACAATATTAACAATGCTAAAGACATGTTTAGTAGATTTTATAAAGCATCTTTCCTTCACATATAAATTTAAATATTCTCCATCGATAGAACATTCTTTTTGAATTGTGTTTCCAGAAATGATTGCATTTTCTATGTGTCCCATCTTTATCCTTGTGCTCATCTATGATCATGATAAAAGGAATAGATATGTGAGCTGGCTAACAGGAGATAAGAGAGCAGTGGGGATGCAATCCATTATCCTGGTCTCATTATCACCTTTCTTGAACCACTTGTTATAATGAATATAAAACTATTAAATTGTGTAAACATTGTACCAGAAAATTATGTGAAGCTTAAGCAGTAAGTTTAGTAGTTACACAGCAGGCTGTAGTAGTCAGAGAAAGAGAGAGAGAGAGACAGAGACAGAGACAGAGAGACAGAGAGAGAGACAGAGACAGAGAGAGACAGAGACAGAGACAGAGACAGAGAGAGTGTACATACATACATACATATGTCTATATGTGTATATACACACATATACATACACACATATAAAATTTAGAATACTCTGCCTCTTCAAATCTGCATGGTAGAATCCCTTGCTCCCTTTTAGACTCAGTTCAAATGTTATTTCTAGTACAAGCCTTCTGCAGTATTTAATGCATCTTTCTCCAAAATTATTTTAAACTTTATTTATTGCATCACCTATAAGACTAGTTGCTTGACAACTTTAGTTCTGCATTCTGAACTGGACTTGTTTAATTTTTTAAAAGACTCACAGAACATGGCAAGTCATACATTTAATATCTTTGATTTATTGACTAATTGAAGATAGATGCTATTACCGGATAAAGGTATCAGGACTAGACAATTTTGTTATTGCTTTTAAATGGGGTTAGTGATTAATAGTTGTGATCAAACACCACCTTAAAATAGGATTAAGAGTTTATAAAGCATCATGTAGCCCACTCCCTTCATTTTAAACATTAAAATTGAAATCCAAGAGGGGAAATGATTTTATCAAAACATCACACTGAATTTCAACCTTTCCTAATCTTTTGTAGATTAGGAAACAGATATCCCAAGAATTTAAAAAGAAACAATCCACATTTTTATTGCAGTTTATGAATTGAAAATGCCTTTACACATTTTATTTCATTTGATCAGCCCTCTTTGGGAGACTGCTTTTCTTATATCATCCTCACTTTATAATAGGTAAAGAAGCTCAAATTGAGGGAGACTAAGTTACTTGTCAAGGAATATAGAGCAAGTTCCTGGCTTTAATTCCAGAACTCTACAATGTACATGGCATTTCAAATAAAAGTCTTTTTGGTTCAGAGGGAGCAAAAAGTATACTTTATAATTAACTCAAGTACCATATATTTATTTCGCATTTTTTTATTTTTTAATATCATAAAACATCATTTTCTTGATTACTTAATAGTTTTCATTTGATTGCTTAGTCACATTATGCCTTTCCTTCTTGCTTCTTCATTGAAAAGAAATATCTATTATGGGTAAATTTTCAAGGATCAACAACTCATGTTTTATATCAGTTTCAGCATTGAAATAGATTGTTTTTTTCCCTAAAATTATATGACTAACATGATGAGGAGGAATGAATAATCTTTGAATCTGATCGATGTTCTCATTTCTAGCTTGACTGAGCTATCTTAAGTCCTCCTGATAGAAAGTTATTTGTGTACTCATGAAATCAATATTTATGGGCCAGGGAACCATTAGCAGTCTCCACAATTACTTGTGATATATAATTGTGTAGCTTTTCATTATTCACATCTGTTGATTTCTTATTAAAAGTAATTGAACAGGGTTATTTTTCCATTGCTTCTTGTTCTAAAAAATCCATTATGTTATATTGTGCTTCAGAAACCCAGTTATTTGTGAAAGGTCAAACTTTGTTTTTATTGATAGACATATTCTGCAACTAATCCATGGAAATTCCTGGCCATTATTATATTGTATCTGTGCAAGAACTCTCTTCCCTCTTCTTTGTGCATTATCATTTACAGCCAAAATTTTATCCCCATGCAATCTACATGGTATTGTGACTTTTTTTCTTAAATTATTCCTTGTCAATTTTGTGCATTCATCAGTTGGGCTATATTGACAAAGTCTGATTCCAAAAATAAAATTGTGTTTGTTCTGCTAGATACCAGCACCCTCAAATAGTTTATTCATGGTTGACTAACATTTGTGCTGCCACTGTATTATCACTGGCAGACACATGGCCCAATACACAAATGCTGATCTGAATTTCCTCAAGCTTCCTTCCCAAGAGGGCCAAGAAGGAAAAAACAAAATGAACAATATAGAATTTGGCCTGATAATTTCAGGGAAATTCTAATTACAATTTTATTTTCTAAAGTCATAAATCAAACTTGATCTGAAAGCATGTACATATGAGCTTAGATATAAGTGGAAAAAGTAAAATCATAACCTACTTCATGTTGTCATACAGTTACTGAATAATGTTTACACAAAAAGTGAAACATTATTTTTAAAAAATTTCTTTAAATAAAAAATTATATGCTAGAATAAAGCTACTAAATACAAAACATGTTCTTTTAATGGCATATATGCACCCACAACTGAATATTAGCTTGCTCAGAAATATAGGAAGCAGAAATATGGATAATACATTATTATATTATAACATGTCTTATTATATTTTATAATATTATATTATTAGATTGCTGAAGAGAATAGAAAACAGAGGAACATTTAAACTTACATAAAAGACCTTCAGCTTTGAATTTTTGAGATCCCCTGAGAAGTCTAACTCTAGAACATCTTGCTGTTTTTCTCAGATTCAGTATGAGATGTTCTGAGTACTCAGTTATTCAAATCATAGCCCAAACCTCTCATCAGTATTTTTCGTTCAGAAATAAAATAAGATTAACTAATCACTTTCGTTCAGAAATAAAATAAGATTAACTAATCACTTGTTGAAGTACTTAAAAAAAGAAAATTAGAATTATAAATCACAAAAGAATTGTAAAAGATAATAGATATAACCTCTGTTCTATAGGAAATTATGTGACTAGTAGTTAAAATAGGATTTTAGCAAAAACATTGAGAGCTCCATGTGTTGTATTTTTCTGAACCCAAGACTGACATATATGATACTGACTCTTAACTACTCAGGCTCTATAACCCCAAACAAAAATAATTTCAATGTCAACTTATTTTCTCCAACTATACCCCTTCTCCTTTACAGAGAAAAGATTTGAAGTGAGGAATAATTCTGTGTTTTAGAGACTTTTCAGAGGAATTTTAGATGTATTAAGGCTGCCCTATCATCCTTAGGCTATATGTGAATATTCTGAAATAATATAAATATAAGTAAAAAGTTTGCACTGAATCCATAGAGAAAACACAAGTAATGATAGCTGCTCATATCTCTTGAAACACTAATATATGCATAATATACAGTACTAAATAACATACCATATGGAGTAATAATTTGTAACTAAAAAAAATAAATCAGGCAGCAGAAAGTTCAAACTTCCTTGTAATGTAGAGAAATATCAAGAAATGCATATAGCAGGAATGCTTAAAGAAGGTTTGTGTCAAAGTAATTGGAGCATTTCAGTGGAGATTCAGTCAGTTTTGGCCTCAACACATTGGACACATGAGAAACGTTAGCATATATATATATGTGTGTGTGTGTGTGTGTGTGTGTGTGTGTGTGTGTGTGTGTGTGTGTGTGTGTGTGTATGTATACATCAGAAGGCTCTGAGTAGGGGTACCTCAGGAAATACATTCATGGTGAGAAGGAAAGGACTTCTTGGATATTAATTAATAGCAATGCATAGCCAGCTGTGGAATTCAAGTGTGCCACTTTGTGAGTGCCCAAAAATTCCAGTTCCATCTGGGAACTTTGGGAACCAGAATGATGGTTCATATCAAACTGTATGCCTGAGACATACAAGATAGAAAGACAGAGACTGAAAGAGGTGGCTACTGACATTCACCAGGGATAATGGGTGGGCAAATGCTTGGAGAAAACTGACAAGTAGAGCATTACTTTCACTGAGATTTTCAATTCCTTTTCTACTACTGGGATTTCCTCTAATAATAGGAGCAGTAGGTCCAATTTTTAAGATATTATTAAGAATCAGTCATTCAGTGTTTTTTAAAACTATATCTTCTAGCATGAACCTCCTTTACTTATAGTTTGTCTACTCTTGCTAGGCCTTTTTTGTTCATTTTTATTTTCCTTGACCCCATTTTTACTTCTTAAAGGTTCACATAGGTGATCTCTGAGTCCAAATGTGATGGTATTGTTGTGTTTGGTAGTGAAATGAATTAAAACTTTTTCTAAAAAGTAACATATAAATATACATATATATATATATGTGTGTATATATATATATATATATATATATATATATATATATATTCCCTTTTTTGAGGGGGAAGGGAATATTCTTTCCAGTTTCATCATTAAATGTCCTCAGGGTGACTTTGCTTAGTTGGACCTCTTGCCATTATCTTTTTAAGCTTCTTTTATCTTCACTCTATTTTATGCAGAATTACTGCTCATAATGTACTTCTTCATATGATTTTACAAATTACTTACATTCTAAATTAGTTACCTTTGGCTGCCTAAATGTTTTTCTAGGGAGATTAGGTGTTTCCAGCAACTGATTCATATAAAATTTTGTATAAAACTTTTATAAAATCATCAATGCGTTTTCCATATTCCATATGGAATTCCAATTCCAATTCCATATTCCATATCTATCCATACCCATTTCTTTATATAGGTAACTAATTTGATTTAATTCAATAAATTTAAAATTAATTTAATTTAAAGAGGTTAGGTTAGGGTTAGTTCCACATCAGTAAGTCATTTTTTTCTTTTAAATCATAATTAATTCTATTATTGGGTTATTTGTTTGTGTTCTGCATATACATTGATTGATTCTTTAATAAAGAAGGTATTAATGAAGTAATACATGTAATTTTTTGTTTAGTCTATATGTATTTATACTTTCTCTTCCTCAAACTTGAACCATATTTTTCAAAGTTTTTTTAACCATTTTTGAAAATGGCCATTTTTTTTCTTAGATAAAACTAATAACAAAGCATTTGTAAATATCCTTTTGAGGTCTTTATTTACCTATTCGTAGAACTTCATTCTTTTTTTTTTTTGCATAAGTTGTTGCAGGTAAGGTTATTATTACTTTTCTTGCTAGTATTTATTTCCAAGTAATCACCATATAAATGGCAATAATGATGACCAAGTTTGACATGAAATGATGTCCCCTGATCCATTTGAATCACTACAAAAACAGCTTTATAAATTTCTTTATTTGTGTCTCCAAGGAGAACCTTTGAGCTATTCTGTTATTTGCCTGTAACTTCTTTTTTCTCTGTTGGATTTGTTGATATTCTTTAATTCCTTTTGCAGTTTATGATTGGAGCCAGATCTCATTGACAACTAAATTAAGGTTCCTACATAGTCTCTAACAATAATTCCCAGTGATCTTACCTGTCTTTTTCCTAACACTCTGTTACCATCACTGAAGTAGAAGAAAGCTATATAAGACTGAGGACATTTTTACATTTTATTATTTTATGCATTTTATGTTTATGACTCTGTAATATATGGGGTAATATACTGCTTTAAATATGCTTCATTAGGTCTTCTGCCTAGACCTGCAAGATAGAAAAGAAAGAAGTTATTTCAACTATTGTACAGTTGAAAAATTGAAGCACAGAGAACCGAGGTGACTGATAAGCTAACCATGAAGGTGCATTTTGACAAGAATAGGAAGTAAATATGGGGGAAAAATTCATAGGGCTGGGTTTTGGTGTCCTCAAAAGAAAAAATGGAGATTAATTTAAAACTGACATAATGGGACATAATGAAGAACTCTACCTTTAAATTGTTATCATGAAAGTAGAGCTTAAGGAAAATGAATATTCCAGTGATATAGAGAAGAGATTGAATGAGAACAAGCCTTAATTTAGGAAGGTTGATTCAGAGACTTTTTTCTAATAAATCAACAAATCTGAAGCTAAATCTTATTCACAACTATATCGAACTTTTGTTTGATTAGTTTGTTGTTCTCATCTAACAAAAATTATCTGAAATTACAAACTTACCACACACACTAGGTGGGTTTACATAATTTATTCATGAATTGAATCAGTTCCTTTTATTAAATCAGTTGTATTGATAAGTTTTTTTCTCTATATAAGTATTGAAATAGGGAATTGGGATGACTCTTTTATAAAAAGAACAAAATTAGCAAACATTCATCACTAGGAAATCTAATATGTTAGTGGTGCTTATTATTTAAGCTTTATTCTCTATGGTGTAAGGATTAAAAATGTTCATTTTCATTAAAGTAAATATTTTATTAGCAAATATAATTACATTCCCCTCCTCAGAGAATGAGGTGATATGTAAGGGATTAAGCACCATGTGTTAAAGGAGTAAAATTTTATATTTGTGACTAAACCTTTGCAGAAAATATTTCTTTACAAAATTTAATCATGAGACTTCCAGGAATGGAGCTAAGATGATGCAGTAAAGAAAGCACTCAGCGGAGTCCCCCAGTACCTCCGTCCAAATAACTTTAATTCCTCAAATACAATTCTAGGGTGGCAGAAGCAAGAAAAGGTCTCAGAGTGAGACCTTCTTCTAACACAAGATAATTTAGGAGGTCAGAAAGAATAACACAAGGATGGAAGATAGCCCAGAGCCCACAAATGGTGGGACTCGATGGTGGCAACAGAAGCAACAACAGCTTCTAGAGGTCTCAAGTCAGCTGCAATAAGATGAGAGGGTAATTTGTCAGAATGAAACAATAGGGAACCTCCCTGCTAACATTGGACAGAGGATGAGATGTTGTTTGATAACTCCATTGCCTATATCCACTTTTGATTAATAGTTTAATGGCAGAAAAAATACTTTAGACTAAGAGGGAGTAGCAATCCCTGAGGAACAGTATTGCATTTGATCACATGGCATCAGGAGTCTATCCTGGGTAAATACTAGAGTACATAGCAGTACAAATCAGACTACTTTAGAAGAACTGAATGGGGTAGCTATATGGTGCTGTGAATAGAGCCCCTACCCTGGAGTCAGGAGGACCTGAGTTCAAATGTGACGTTAGATACTTAACACAAAAGTAACCATATTACCATGGGCAAGTCACTTAACCCCAATTGCCCTACCTTCCCCCCTCTAAAAAATAACAAAAAAGAACTGAAAACTTCCACACCCCCAAAACTAGCTCTGTAAAGGATTATTTGAAAAACTCTGAAAGTTTTGAGAATGATTCTCCCCTACCCCATCTAGATAAATCTCCACTTTAACAAAAATTTCAAACAGTGAATGTGAGTAGAATGAACTTCCCCATAGCACAGAAGTTGAAAGTAAAATGGAACTCAAAATGGAATCCAGAATCCAAAAATATGTTGTTTAACAAAAAACACACTTGAAAGAGACACAAAGAGAATTAAAATAAAGGAGTGAAACAGAATTTATAATGCTTCATGGGAAATAAAAAAAGTCAGGGATAGCAATTCTGATTTCAGAAAACCAAAAATAAACCTACTTAAAAGGGATAAGCAGGGAAGACACCATAGAGAGTGAAGTAATGATGATATATGTAAATGTATATGTACATGTATATATGTATATGTATGTAAAATAATAATGACAGCAAATGTATAACATACAAAATCTCAAAGATAAAGTTAAATGAATTATAAGAAAAAAATGAACTTTTTCCCTCTCAGAGCTGGAATGAATATGAGTATACCTTTTTCTCAGCTTTACATTTCACCTTCACAAAAATTGATCATGAATTAGGACATACAACATCACAACAAAAAGAAAAAAAACCCACAAATATTAAATGCACCCTTTTCATGTTATAGTGAAATAAAAATTACATTCAATTAAGGGCACTGGAAGAATGAACTAAAATTAAAGAGAAACCTGTTTATCTAAAGAATGAGTCAGCCAAAGAATAAATCATAAAAACAAGCAATAATTTCCATATAGAGAATCCAACAAAGAGATGACATTCCAAAATTTCTAGATGAAGCCAAAGCAGTTCTTAAGAATTTATATCTCTAAAAGGAAATCAATAACAGAAAGGAAGAACAGAAACATGTTTGAATATGTAACTAAAAAAAATTAGAAAAAGAACAAATTACAATCCCCAATTAAGGATGCAATGAAACTCAAAACAGACCTTAATAAAATTGAAATAAACAATAAATAATACCAGGACCTGTTCTATATAAAAAAGATACAAATAAACCATTAGTCAATTTGATTTAAAAAGATAGAATAAAACCATATTACAAGTCTCAAAAATGAAAGGATGAATGAACCATAAATGAAGATGAAATTAAAGTAATAATTAGGAGTTCCCAATTATATGCCAATGAAACTAACAATCCAGGTTAAATTACTGAACTTTTATAAAATTAGAATCTGCCCAAATTAACAAAAGAGGAAATAGAATTCAAGGCATCAGTGAACTCCTTAAAACAATATCTTCAGGAATAGATGGATTTACAAGTGAATTCAACCAAATATTTAAGGGAAAATTTATCCCAATACTACATAAAATATTTGGAAAAGATAGGTAAATAAAGAGTTCTACCAAATTTGTTTTATGACTCAATTTTAGTTTTGATACATAAACCAGGGTGAGCCAAAATAGAAAAAAAAGAACACTGTAAGTCAGTTTCTTTAATGAATATTGATTTAAAATAATAGCTTGCTTGCAAGGAGAGTACAGCAGCATATCAAAATGATCATATACTATGATGAAGTGAGTTTTATGGGGGTGGTACAATATTAGGAAACCTATCAGCATAATTGACCATATCAATATTTATAACAAAAATATATCATATAATTTTATCAGCAGAAGCAGAAAAACTTAAAAAAACACATTATCTATCCCTATGAAAAACACTAGGAGGCACAGAAATCAATGGAGCTTTACTTAAAATGATAAGTAGTGTGCATCTAAAACCCAAAGTTTGCATTTTACATAATCGTTATAAAGGTGAAGCCTTTCCAATAAGATCAGTGTGAAGCAAGGATGTCCATTAAAATCACTGTTATTAAATATTGTACTAGAAATGATAGTTATACCAATAAGACAAAAAAAGTAATTGAAGGAATAAAAATAGGCAATGAGGAAAAACAAAACCTCATTCTTTGTAAGTAATATGAGAGTATACTTAGAGGGTCCTAAGGAATCAATTTAAAAATTGCTGAAGTAGTTAAAAATTCACTAAATTTTCAGAATATAAAATAAACGTGCATAAATCATCAGTTATGTCCACATAGTACTAATAAAATCTATCAGCATGTGATAGAAAGATAAAATGCATTAAAAATAACTGCAAATAATCTAAAATACTTGGGAGTCTACCTGCCAAGAAAAACCCATGGATTATATGAATAAAATTATAAAACACTTTTCACATAAATAAAGCTTTAACAACTGTCCAGATATTAATTATTTATGGGTAGACCAAGCCAATATAATAAAAATTACAATTCTACCAATGTTAATTAATTCCATGCTATAGTAATCAAACTACCAAAGAATTATGATACAGGAAGTGAACCTGTAAATGCATTTATATAGAGAAATTTCAGATGAGGTAACTCTCTATCAATGCAGAACTCTACCTTTTCTGCCTTAAAAGTAGTTTAGGACACTGAGAGCCTAAGGTTAAAAAGAAAATTGGCATGTTTCCGAGGTAGAAAATTAACCCCCAATCTTCATTACTCCAAGCTACCTTTCTATTCCCTACCATTCCCTTTCTTTGAAGTGATTATATAGATATATAATATATACATATATACGGAGAGAGAGAGAGAGAGAGATTTATCTCAGTTTTAAAATGTCTTCAATTAGAGAAGTACATGGAGTTCAGAATGCTTCTTTTTCTGAACATAGCTTCAAAATATGGCCAAAAATTTCAGCCTCAGAGATATGATAACTTTTAAAACTTATGTCTGTAGATTTTATCTATTTCTGTCATTTGAATGTTTTAGACTGTTTTATATGAGGACTGAAACTCAAAATATATTTCCCCAAGCTTTGCATTCCTGCCCTAATTGAGATGTTTTACTTTTTAACCTAGGTCAGTATATTGTGTCTGAGAAGAGATGCCCTGAGACATAGAGGGGTGTGTGTGTTTAATTAATGGCTGGAAAGGCCAAGTAGAATAGAGGTTTTTCCATTATGTGCATAGCCAACAAGCTCTTGTTGTACATGTATATAATCTCACATATTTGCTTTTATTTTTAAAACTAACTTTATCTTAATGAGGGTTATAGTTCAAGAGTAATTATAATCTAATTTCTCATGCATACAATTGGGTTTATGAGTTGAACTGTGAACCTTCTTCCTCCTCACTTTCACTTCAAATTGACATCCCTGAAAAAGTCATCTCATGTTTCTTCTACTAAATTAAGTGACAAAGATTGAAATTTATCTATTGATCATGATTATACTAAATTGAACTTCACTGTGTTAAGTAAGTTGCCCTCTGAGGGCATCATACTCTGTAATTATCTTTTTTTTTCTTTTTAATACAGGAAGTAAATATACATATGGATAATCACTGTTTTCTGTTTATTGATATATGTATATAGATTGTGATACAATAATAAGAACTAAAACCCAATACAGTAATAATAGCTGTCATTTCCATATCATTTTACAGTTTGCTAAGCACTTTGCATACATAATCTCATTTTATCCTCACAACCTTGGGGCATAGGTACCATTATTTATCTCTAAGTTAAAAGTGAGAAACTGAGGCAGACTGAAGTTTGGTGATTTTCCCATGGTTACATAGCTACAAATGTTAGAATCTGGCTTTGAACTCAGGTCTTTCTGATTCCAAATCAAGTGCCCTATTCGCTATACCACTTAATGTTCTAGTTCTACATAAATAATGAGACAATAATACTTATAATTCATTTAGGCTTTGAACTGGAAGAGACCTTGGAGGTCATTTGGTACATATTTATAATTTATTTCAATTTTGAACTTGAAATGACCTTAGAAGCATCTGGTCCAACCTTCTTATTTCATAAATGAGAAAACTAACACCTATACAGGGAAAATAACATGCCTAGGTCTACTCAACTGGAAAAGCAAAGAGGCAAAGATTTAATACAATTAATCATGACAACATTCTGTATAAATTAAAAATCTTTAAAATGTACTTATGTGTCTATCCTGTAACCAAATAAAAATATATCCTTTGTTCCAATTACTTGAAGGTCCCATCACTGTTTCCCTTCTCCACCTCTCACAGAGCCTATTGTGTATCAGGATGAAAGAGAACCAAACTGTTTTCTATTGCACAGAGCACCCTGCTGCTGTCCTGCCCCACTACTGCCTCTCAGACCTCAAGAACGTTAATCTTGGACCCTTCTGCTTTTATTCCATGTTGCATTGTCTGATGTTGCATACTTTCTTATTTTTTTATTAAACAAATGCTTTATTAACTTCTGTTTTACATCATTCATTTCCGCCAGATTTTGAGTTACAATCATTTCCCCCCCATTATTCCCCTACCCAACCTCCCAGAATAGCAGTCCCACAAGATATCACTTCCTCCAATCTGCTCTCTCCCATACTTTCTCCCATACCCCCTTCGACTTTTCCATTAGAGGAAGGTGAATCTTTGTGTCCCAATGTCTGCACATCTTATCACCCAATTATAAGCAAAAGAGTATTAATAATAGTATTTATATATATTTGAAACATTTAATGTTAAGACCTCGACTTTCAGATCCATTTTCTTCTTCCCTTGTCACCCATTCCCTCTGGGGAGATAAGTAATTCAGTATATGTTGTATATGTCTAGCTATGCAAAACATTATCATAGTAGATATATTGTACAAGGCTGCTTACAATTCCCTCCCACTCATCCCACCCCCCACCTGGTCCATTCCCCACATGATCCTGTCCCTCTTCTATAGTGGGTACTTCCAACCTCCCCTCCCCCCAAGGATGCCCTCCTATCAATCATCCCACCTCTCATCCCCCGTCTCCCTATTCTGCTGCAGGTTGAGATATCCCATTTAGTATATATGTCATTCTCTCCCTGAACCAAATTCAATGAGAATGTGGTTTTGCCTTTTTGCCTTCCTCTTCTTCCCCCCCTTATAACCACTTCCCTTTGCTTCTTCTACATAAGATAGTTTACCCTACCCTGTCTCTCCCCATCTCCTCTTGCCACTTTCCTCTCTCATCTCATAATTTCATCCCTTGAGTATTCTCCCTTCCCAACAAATTCAACCTATGCCCTCTATCCATATATAACTGTAACCATCTACACACACATTCACATAGGTATTCATATGACCACACACCCTTCTTCCATTATTTTCATAATGAGAAAGATGTCATCAGTCACAATTATTGCTTTTCCATATAGGAATGTAAATAGTTCAGCATTGATAAGTTCTTTTTGATTTCTTTTCCCTGATTACCTTCTCAGGCATCTCTTACTTCTTGTGTCTGGATGTCAAATTTTCTATTCAATTCTGGTTTTTTCCTCAAGAATGCTTGAAAGTCCTCTATTCCACTGAATGACCATATTTTCCCCTGAAACAAAATACTCAGTTTTGCTGGGTAGGTGACCCTGGGTTCATTCCCAGTTCTTTTGCCCTCTGGAATATCATATTCCATGCCCTTCGATCCCTCAGTGTAGAAGCTGCCAGGTCCTGGGCTATTCTGATTGTGTTTCCACAATATTGAAATTGTTTCTTCCTGGCTGCTTGTAGTATTTTCTCCTTGATCTGGGGATTCTGGAACCTGGCTATAATATTCCTGGGAGTTTTCTTTTTGGGATCTTTTTCAGGAGGTGATCTGTGGATTCTTTCAACCTCTATTTTGCCCTCTGGATCTAAAACATCAGGGCAATTTTCCTTGAGAATTTCTTGAAGGGTGATTTCTAGGTTCTTTCTTTGATCATGGCTTTCAGGTAGTCCAATAATTTTTAAATTGTCTCTCCTCGATCTATTTTCCAGGTCAGTGGTTTTTCCCATGAGATATTTCACATTGCCTTCTAATCTTTCATTTGTTTGGATCTGCTTAACAGCATCTTGATTTCTCATAAAGTCATTAGCTTCCATTTGCTCCAGTCTAACTCTGAAGGAATGAATCTCCTCAGTGAACTTTTGAGATTCTTTTTTCATCTGGCAAATTCGACTTTTTAAGGCATTCTTCTCCTCATTGCCCTTTTGGGCCTCCTTTGCCATTTGAGCTAGTCTATTTTTTAAGGTGTTGTTTTCCTCAGTCAGGCTGTTGAGCCTCATTTCATACTTTTCCTGTGTCCTTCTAATTTCTCTTTCCAATTTTTCCTCCACTTCCCTTATCTGATTTTTAAAGTCCTTCTTAAGGTCTTCTAAGGCCTGAAACCCGCTCATGGTTTCCCCTGGGGTTTTTGGAGCAGGACTTCTGACCTCACAGTCCTTTTCCTGCTCTATGCCCCCACAATAGGAGTCTAGGGTTGCATTTTTCTGTTTCCTTTGCTTTGGCATGTTGGCACTTAATTGCTTGACTTTTGGGCTTGTTGCCACACTATGGCTTTAAGGCCAGATAGAGGAATTTTTGTCCCAAACATGTGGGGGGCAACTTCCATTTCTGGCAAGCTGTAAACCCACCCACGACTTCCACCCTAGATCACAATCCAGATCCAGGGAGGTTAAAGCAAGAGTGATTACCCCCCAAGACTGATCACTGGATCTCCCTACGGTTCTGCAGGCCAGGAGCTGGAGCTGCCTCTGAAAACTACAAAATGGCATGTCTCCTCAATGGCTTCTATCCCCCAGGGGAGGAAGCTGACGCATTCCCCAAATACAGGTCCCAAAGTCCATAAGACACTGACCTCTTACTTTGTCCTAGGCATGTCTATGTTGATAATTATGGAGTCACCACAGCTGCTGGTGTTCTGGGGTTCCTCCAACCGGTTGCTGGCCCTGCTGCCCTGGGGCTAAAACCTCGGCTCACTGGGACCTCAGCTCTGGCTTGGCTTCCCGTGCTCTGTGCGCTGCCGGCTCCCAGACCGCTGAGCTGGTCCTTCCTGCAGGGCTGCTGGGCTGTCCTCAGCAGGAGGTTAGCTTCTCTGTGTCATTCTGTGGGTACTAGAGCTCCAGAAGTTGTTCAGAGTCCCCTTTTACATAGTTTGGGGGGAATCTGGGGGCAGAGTGGCTTGGATGAGCTGTTTCTACTCCACCATCTTGGCGCTGCCTACTTTCTTTTTTTTTTAATTTTTTTGTTTTTTAAAGCAATTGGGGCTAAGTAACTTGCTCAAGGTTACATGGCTAGTCATTTGATTTATGCGTGAGTGCTCATTTTCTGAGGCCAGATCTGATCTCGGGTCATCCAAATTCCGAGGCCGGCGCTCTTACTCACTGCGCCACCTAGCCACCCCTTTAGGGCAATTGGGGTTAAGTAACTTGCCCAAGGTTACACGGCTAGGTTTTTGTTTGTGCGGATTAAGTGTCGGAGGCCGGCTCCGAACTCAGGTCCTTCTGATTCCAGGGCTGGCGCTCTATTCACTGTGCCACCTAGCCTCCCCAGCTGCCTACTTTCTTATTTTTAAGGGAAAGGAGTACTTGATTCTTTGAGGATTCAATAGGAGATAAGAGTAGTGTGTGCTGTAAATGTTGAGCATGACTCCACTCTTCCCTCCCCCAGCTGATTCCTGAGCAGGTATTTCAGTCTAGGGTAAAAATCCCTGTTGAGTATTTCCCCATCCTTCCTGGTCCCCTGCCCCCTCTGCTATTCTCCCATTCTCCCCCGTCCCCTGAACCCCAGAATATATTCCTGATTTTTCCCCTGGATCTTGTCCATTCTAGGTTCCCTATCCCTCAGCCTAGAGTCAACCTAGGGTAAACTTTGCTCATGGAGAAATTCAAATATATACTGTCAAATCACTGATTGTAGTCTCGGCTTACATAACCTGACTGTTGGCCTCCTTGAATCACTTTAAAAACCCACACATTTTCCATGCCAACTCACTGTCTGATCTGGACATGTGACCCCTGAAGTCCTGCAGTAATAAAATCCACTTCCAAATTTTACTCTCAGGGATCTTTTATCTCACACCTTTCTGCTCAACATACATAAGTGATGTGATTCACCCCAATATTTATGTGGTTATAAAAGGAAAGAAATTCAGGGATTTTTGGTTTGTTTTTACATATAGACTGATCTTTTTTTTTTCCTCTGAAGGTAGAATGGTAGTGGCTTTAATAAGAAATATTCTTAATTTTTCATCAAAAGAACATCCATAATAAATTTTGTCTAGGATATGATTTCTTGTTTTATCAATGGGCTTTTTCATTTTAAAAAGTGTGATATTTAATGGGTTTTTTGGTGGGGGGTTATTTGCATTATTTTTTGCCCTGCGTAATGTCACTTAGCTTAGGGCTATTTGCACTTAAGGCACTAATCATTTTAACTAGCACTAGTGAATATGGATGAGGTAGAGGTTTCTTGCTGGGCTTCATGGTTTTGAAAAGGCCATTGAAAATTTCCAATTTTCCACGCATTTGGCAAGATTTTTTTTTTGGTTGTCGCTCAAAAGTTGAGCATTATACGAA
The DNA here is from genome assembly GCA_011680675.1 of Gymnobelideus leadbeateri. Taxonomy (NCBI): domain Eukaryota; kingdom Metazoa; phylum Chordata; class Mammalia; order Diprotodontia; family Petauridae; genus Gymnobelideus; species Gymnobelideus leadbeateri. The sequence goes on from WOXC01007416.1 coordinate 123,960, forward strand.
AGTGAAGAAATAGCTTTTGTTACCTTTTAAAGAGTTATCAGTTAAGATTGCAGTGTTCCTTCTCATCAATTTGCTTTTCAGAGCTGATCTCTGACTTGGAATTTTCCGATTGTCTTGAAGGTCAAGTAACAAAATAGCACAATTCATTATAGGGAACATCACTCCTGCCCTTTCGTTTGGAGGATCCCGCTGTTCTCTAGGTGTGACAGAAAAGGGAGGGGTAGAAATGCTTCATCTGCCACTGACCTTTGTGAGTTTCTTTTTGACAGAAGGATGGATTAATGTAGAGAAATGTCCCCTTGTCCAAAAAAAAAAAAAATCCTGCCAAGGTCTCATAACTTGGAGGCAAGCAGCCTGAGGTTCCATCTAGCTAAGGGATGTATAATTTGAAGTGCAAAATAAGTTGAGAAACACATTTAGTCTCAATTTTCTAAAGTGGATCATGTACAGAACACTCATGTCAGAGAATGTCATCCAGCCCTTCCTGACCTCTCCTGTGATAATGCCAAGACAATGAAGACATCTGCTTACTTCAAAGCTTAAGAGCGGATGTGCAAAGTGGAAACATATTCCTGTCCTTTTCTTAGAGAGCTTTGCTTTCACTTTACTTCTGAGAGGTAAACAGTGTACACCATCACCTTATACATTTTCCTTTTTTTCCTCTCTAGGGCTTATGGGGAAAAAGAAAATAATTGGGAGAAACATCTCATTGCCTTCACAGTATGGCTTCCGGCAGACATTCAAAAATTTCTTCATAAGCACAGATATAAAGTAATCAATGGATAATAAATAATTTTCTTTTCTTTTTTTTTTCCACAGTTATTTCTTCCTATCTGCCCTGAGTGCTTCATTGTATCACAAACCACTTTAATGACAAACAGGAAAGGAACTTAAGGAAAATCACATTTAAACTCCTCATTGTATTGCTGGAACTAAGTTCAACAAGCATTTATTTAGTGTCTCAAGTTCCAGGCACTGTGGTGGGAGGAATAATGGATGGAGTGCTGGACCTGGAGTCAGGAGGACCTAAGCTCAAATCCAGCCTCAGACACTTATCAGTTATAGTAACATGGGAAGGTCATTTAATTTATGTCTGCCTCAGTTTCCTCATATGTAAAATTGAGATAGTAATAGCACTTACTTCCCAGGTTTGTTGGAAGATAAAATAATATAATATTCATGTAGTATTTTAAAGTTTGGAAAGCTACTAGGTTATGGGTATATACAAACAAAGAAAATGATAAGGCCATTTTCAACAGGATAATATTGTATAGATGAGGAAACTATGTCCTAGACAGGACAGGGCAGGCCAGGCATACATGTGTAAATGATAAGTCCTGAAGGACTATTAAATCTTTTAACTCCAAGTACAATCTTCTATTCACAAAAAACAAAAGCCTTAGTTTTTAATAATTATATTTATCATATGAAAACAATAAATATAATTAATAAATTGCAGAAAAGAAACAAAGGATTGATTAAAAAAACCTTTGAAATTTTAAAATTTCTGTTTAAAAATCACATAAATGAAACTTGGAGAAAATATTTTAAAAGGATTAATACTTATACTTCTAATTACCTGATAAATTATTAATTAAGAACCAAAGTGGGGTGGCTAGGTGGTGAAGTGAATAGAGCATTGTCCCTGGAGTCAGGAGGACTTGAGCTCAAATCTGACCTCAGACACTTAACACAAAAACTAGTCATGTGACCTTGGGCAAGTCATTTAACCCCAATTGCCCTACTCCCCCCTCCAAAGAAAAGAGAGCAGTATTACTTCAAAATTGGGCCCAGATTGCAGACTTAATAAAACAAAGACTAGACAAAGAACAGGGTCCTTATACTTTCTCTGGATATGTTGAAATTTTCAAGCTAAGATGTTGTAAACTTTATGTGCTTTCCATTTTTACCTTCCAGTAACATCCTCTCACAAAATATCATGATACTAGTGAGATCATGGAGGCTATTCCAAAAGAGGCTATGCTCTGGTTGCCTTTCTAACCTAGAAAAAGTTGAGCAAATCTGTGTTCTCTAATTTTCATCTGAGGACCTCTATAGTTAAATTCAAAGAGATTTGTCATGAACTAGGAGCTGTGACTTCCACAGTATAGTGGGGGGGGGGGGGGGCGGGGAACGGGGATGCTTAAATAAAAAAAAAAAAAAACCGAAGCAAAAGACAAATTGGATTTGGCATATGGGAAAATATGGATTCAAACATATTTACAAATCTAGATCACGTTGAGACCATAGACTCAAGGAACTAAGCATCAGAAAGCTTCTCTTTCCCCATTTGCAATATAAGGATAATAATGCTAGCATATACAGTTATTCTGAAAAAATGGTTTATAAACCTTAATGTATTGTATTAATGCATACTATTAATGCTGAAAAGTTTTTAAACATTTTGATCAGAGCAATCAATGAACTAGTCTGCTGTCTGCTTGGGGATCTCTACCTTCCTCAATAAAAGAAGGCCAAACACAAGTGAAATCACTGGTTTTTCACAGTTATAACATTAACTGACATTAATAAAATCCTTTGTAAAGCACATGAGGAATATTGTTTCACTTGAACCTAACAATAATTCTTTGAGGAAAATATTACAGTAAGGGTCCTTAACATTTTGTGTGCCATGGCCACACATAGACACACACACACACACGGACACACACACACACACACACACACACACTGTGAGAGCTCTTGATAATTTTTTCTGAAATATACCTTACTATCAAGATTCTGTTTTATTTTTCTTTTACTTGAAAGTATTTTGATTTTGGTTCTTTTGGCTCCAAGAATAGTGTTTAGCTTAGATAGGTTAAGAGGGCCCTGTTCCAGATCCCTAACTCTTACTTTTTAAGAGGTTTTGGAACTTTCTTTTATTTTATATACTTTTAGTCTGTTGCAGATTTAGTAACATATGTAACAATACCTCAATGGTAAATGTGCCCCCAAAATATGTCTATGAATTCTCTTTATTATCTCCATATAAGAATATTGGAGATATTCCTCAAGATTTGATCTGTCTCTTCTCTGCCTCTATGTGTCTGTCACTCTGTCTCCATCTTTCTCTCTCTCTGTCTCTGTCTCTATCACTCTGTTTGTCTCTCTCTCTCTGCCTCTGTCTCTCTCTCTCTCTTTCAATTTTGTTACCTAAAGTCATAGTTAATATCATTTCTTGTTAACATTTATTCTAATGGAATGAACATCTCATTTGTTCCTATGCTTTAAAGTTTCCTTCCATTAGGCAGTAAAAGTAAATTTCAGGTCAACATAACTGACAAAAGGATTTGATACCCTTATGATCTGAAGCAACTACTCTTAAATTGAAGTATTTTATAGTTGAAACTTTTGCAGTTTTTATGCTGCTACCTTCATTATTAACATAAACTCATTAGTTTGTTTATAAGAAAAGTTCAAATGATCAACAGGAAAAAATGAAACTAGAAAGAAGTTCAAACTTATAAATTCTCTAAATTGTACTTTGTTGCCAAAGGAAATAAATGAAACTCTGAAATATTTATTTCCTAAAAGAACATAAAATAAATCAAGCCGTACAACTAATGAAAATCAGGAAGTAAGTAAAATAAATTTAACACACTTTCAATTTGTTATAGTCCCTTATTTTATGTGCATGGGTAAAGGGACAAGATGTCAGGTCCCTTTACACATAAAAAAGAAAATAGTGAAGAAGATCTGAGGAAATGAATTCTCAAAACTCAGAGATAGTAGTGACCAGAGAAATATCTCCTTCAAAACACAGAGAATTTGATATATTAGTGAGTGAATGTGAGGGAGATATATCTGAAGGAGGAACATAGGTTTTAGAAAAGGAAGGTGGGATGGGGGCGGAGCCAAGATGGCGGAAAGGAAGCAGTAACCTCGCTGAGCTCCTCTGTCACTAAGTCCAAAAGGGTAAATCTGAGCGGATTCCGGAGTGACGGAGCCCAGTGGAAGACAGAGTGTGGCAGAATCCAGCACAGGAGGTTGCCCAGAGTGCCCGCACAGGTCGAGCGCAGAGCGCCTGGGGTCTGCACAGCTCAGACCTAAGAGCAGGCAAGCAGAATACACCAGAGAGAGAAAAAGCCCCAGCCTGCAGACTTACCAAGGACGAATCGCAGTCATCTCGCAGAGGGAACGGATCATTGGAGCCAGGTAGGAGAGTCGGGCCCCCAGTGCAGAGAGTGGCTTCTCAGGCTGCATTCAGCCCCCAGCCTGGAAATTTAGAAACTGCCTGCCTGTATGATACAGGGGCTGGAATGGCAAAGTAAATTCTAGCTGCTCCGATCCTCCCATCCCTCCTTCATGAAGCAGAAAACCCAAAGATAAGTCTCCCACCCAGACTGAAACCCCAAGTTAATGGAAATAGCCTCAGGCTTGAGAATCTCCAAGAAAGGGTGTAACTGAGACAGCCAGGAATCTGAAGAGAAGAGAGGGAGGGGACCCAACTAGCCCCACCTCACCTCACCAACAAAAGCCTACTTATAGCCCAGGGGTATAGAGGCAGAAATCTGAAGTGGTCAGACTCAACCCCACCTACACATCTACATTCCTCACTGACTTCCCTGACTTAGCCATAAACTAGCCACCCAGAGGTATTCAAAGTCAAGGATCAGGCCCCAAACTCATAGCCTGAGACACTAAGAAACAGGAAGTCACAATGGGAAGGAAGGAAGCTGAAAAGGAGAAGGGGAAGGCAAGAAAGTCTATTCGAGCATACTATGCAGGGCAAGAACAACAAAACACACAGGACAATATAGACTCTCTGCCCACACCAGAGACAACAGAAGGAAACATGATCTGGTCTCAAGCCCAAATAGCATTCCTGGAGGAGCTTAAGAAAAATTTTAAAGACCAAATCAGGGAGGCAATGACCAACTTGGAAAAAGAAAATACCTCCCTAAAAAAGGAACTTCAAAAACTTATTGAAGACCATAATTCACTAAAAATTAGATACAACCAAACTGAAACTCAGAACTCTATGATGCAGCAGGAGTCAATCGAAAAAAACAAGATGATCAAAAAATTGCAAGAAAATGTAAAATATCTCACTGGAAAAATAACTGACCTAGAGAACAGATCCAGGAGAGACAACCTAAGAATTATTGGTCTACCAGAAAGCCATGATGAGAAAAGCAGTCTAGACAACATCCTCCAAGAGATTGTCAAAGAAAACTGTCCTGAGGTCCTGGAATCAGAAGATAAAATAGCTATTGATAGAATTCACCGGACTCCTCCTGAAAGAGATCCCAAACTGAAAACTCCAAGAAATATAGTAGCCAAATTCCAGAATTATAAGATTAAAGAAAAAATTCTACAAGCAGCCAAAAAGAAACAATTCAAATATCGAGGAACTACAGTTAGGATCACACAGGACCTAGCAGCTTCTACATTAAAAGAGCGGAGGGACTGGAATTTGATATTTCGTAGGGCAAGAGAGCTAGGACTACAACCAAGGATTAACTACCCGGCAAAACTGAGCATAATCTTTCAGGCAAGGAGATGGACGTTTAATGAAGTAAGGGACTTCCAGACTTTCCTAATGAAAAAGCCAGAGCTCAATGGAAAATTTGATCTCCAATTACAAGACTCCAGAAGAACATAAAAAGGTAAACAAGGGTAACATAGACTCACACATGCAGAAGTGCACATACCCACACCCACAAACACAAGCTCATTACTTGGGATGCAACAAGAGCAAAATGTTCACATCCCTATATGTGGAGCTGATAACTGTCAATATTTGAAATCTCTATGATTATCATGACCTGCAAAAGGGTTATACTTAGAGGGTGTGGGTATGAATGCACTAACATGGAGTCTAAAAAAAAAAAAAAGACTATTAAGGGGATCAATGGTACTGTAATGGGAAAAAGGAAAGGATGAGCTAGGAAAAGGTAAAATATGCCATCTGAAGAGGCATCAAAACACACTATAGAAGAAGGGAAAGTAAGAGGGAGAGGAACATCATTTAAACACTATTCTCACTGGTTCTGGTTCAAAGAAGGATCAAATTAATCAGTGAAGTTTAAGAATCTAACGTGAATAGACACATAAATTCATTAAATAGAGGAATTGGAGGGAGGGAGAGGAGCATTGTTTGAAATTTACTCTCATTGGTTTGGAATCAAACGGGGAGTAATTTACTCTGATAAGTATAAAAATTTGTTGTGTCCTATAGATAGTGGGAGGGTAAGGGGGGGGTGAAAAGGAGGAGAATAAAGGGAGGGATTATAAGGGAGGGAAATAGTAGTAAGGGGAGAGGGTAGGTTAAGAAGGGGGGTCACTGGGTGGGAACACTGAGGGAGGGGGTGGTCAAAAGGGAAAACTTCAAGGAGGGGAAGGGAGAAGGAAGAAACAAAAACATAAACAGGGGAGGGAATAGGATGGAAGGGAAGAGACAGATAGTCATCATTACTGTGAATGTGAATGGGATGAACTCTCCCATAAAACAGAGGCGGATAGCAGAATGGATTAAAAACCATAATCCTACAATATGCTGTCTTCAAGAAACACATTTGAAACAAAGGGATACCCACAGGGTAAAGGTAAAAGGTTGGAGTAAAATTTATTATGCCTCAGCTAAAGTAAAAAAGCAGGGGTAGCAATACTTATCTCAGATAAAGCAAAAGCAAAAATAGATCTAATTAAAAGAGATAAGGAAGGAAACTATATCCTACTAAAAGGCACCATTGAGAATGAAGCAATATCACTACTTAATATATATGCACCAAGTGGTATAGCATCCAAATTCCTAGAGGAGAAGTTAAAGGAATTAGAGGAAGAAATAGATAGCAAAACTATACTAGTGGGGGACCTTAATCTCCCCCTCTCTGAACTCGATAAATCTAACCTCAAAATAAACAAGAAAGAAGTTAAGGAGGTGAATAGAATCTTAGAGAGACTAGATATGATGGATCTCTGGAGAAAACTGAATGGGGATAAAAAGGAATTTACTTTCTTCTCAGCAGTGCATGGTACATACTCAAAAATAGACCATGTACTAGGGCATAAAAACCTCACAATCCAGTGCAGAAAGGCAGAAATAGTAAGCGCATCATTCTCAGATCATGATGCAATAAAAATTATATGCAATAAAGGGCCATGGAAAGATAGACTAAAAACTAATTGGAAACTAAACAATTTAATCCTAAAAAATTGGTGGGTCAAAGAAGAAATTATAGAAACAATCAATAATTTCATTCAAGAGAATGATAATAATGAAACAACATACCAAAATTTGTGGGATGCACTAAAGGCAGTTCTCAGGGGAAGTTTTATATCCCTGAGTGCATACTTAATTAAAGCAGAGAGAAGGGAGGTCAGTGAATTGGACATGCAATTGAAAAAGCTAGAAAAAGAACAAATTGAAAATCCCCAATTTAGTACTAAATTAGAAATACTGAAAACCAAAGGTGAGATTAATAAAATTGAAATTAAGAAAACCATTGAATTAATAAATAAAACCAAGAGCTGGTTTTATGAAAAAATCAACAAAATTGATAGACCCTTAGTCAATATGATAAAAAAAAAGAAAGAAGAAAACCAAATTATGAGTATCAAAAATAAAAAGGGTGAATCTACCTCCAATGAAGAGGAAATCAAAAAAATAATGAGGAATTATTTTTCCCAATTGTATGCACATAAATATGACAATCTTAGTGAAATGGATGAATATTTACAAAATCACAAGTTGCCCAGATTAACTGAAGAGGAAGTGAATTACCTAAATAACCCCATCTCAGAAAAAGAAATCAAACAAGCCATCAATGAACTCCCTAGGAAAAAATCTCCAGGGCCAGATGGGTTCACTAGTGAATTCTATCAAACATTTAAAGAACAATTGATTCCAATACTCTACAAACTATTTGGGAAAATTAGTGAAGAAGGAGTCCTACCAAACTCTTTCTATGACACAAATATGGTACTGATTCCTAAATCAGGAAGAGATAAAACAGAGAAAGAAAATTATAGACCAATCTCCCTCATGAATTTAGACGCAAAAATTCTAAATAAAATATTAGCCAAAAGACTCCAACAACTTATCACAAAAATAATACACCCTGATCAGGTAGGATTCATTCCAGGAATGCAAGGATGGTTTAATATTAGGAAAACCATCAATATAATTTAGCATATCAACAACAAAACTAGCAAAAACCACATGATCATCTCAATAGATGCAGAAAAGGCTTTTGACAAAGTACAACATCCATTCCTATTAAAAACACTAGAAAGTATAGGAATAAATGGAGCCTTCCTTAAAATAGTTGCTAGCATCTATCTAAAACCATCAGCAAGTATTATATGCAATGGGGATAAACTAGAAGCCTTTCCAATAAGATCAGGAGTGAAACAAGGGTGTCCACTATCACCCCTCTTATTCAATCTGGTACTAGAAACGTTAGCAGTAGCAATTAGAGAAGAAAAAGAAATCAAAGGAATCAAATTAGGCAAAGAAGTGACCAAGCTGTCACTCTTTGCAGATGATATGATGATATACTTAGAGAATCCTAGAGAATCAAGTAAAAATTACTTGAGACAATAAATAAATTTGGCAAAGTTGCAGGATATAAAATAAACCCACATAAATCCTCAGCATTCCTGTACATCTCTAATAAAACTCAACAGCAAGAGATAGAAAGAGAAATCCCATTTAAAGTCACTGTAGACATTATAAAATATTTGGGAATCTACTTGCCAAAACAAACCCAGAATCTATATGATCACAACTACAAAACACTTCTCACACAAATAAAATCAGATCTAAATAGTTGGAAAAATATCAATTGCTCGTGGCTGGGTCGAGCTAATATAATAAAAATGACAATTTTACCCAAACTAAATTATATATTTAGTGCCATTCCAATCAATTTACCAAAAAACTACTTTGTAGAGTTAGACAAAATAATAACAAAATTTATTTGGAAAAACAAACGGTCTAGAATATCAAGGGAATTAATGAAAAGAAATGCTAGGGAAGGTGGACTAGCTATGCCAGATCTTAATCTGTATTATACAGCAGCAGTCATCAAAACTGCTTGGTACTGGCAGAGGTGTAGAGTAGTGGATCAATGGAATAGATTAGGTGCAGGAGACCCAGCAGTTAATGAATATAGCAATCTATTGTTCGATAAACCCAAAGACCCCAGTTTTTGGGATAAGAATGCACTATTTGACAAAAACTGCTGGGAAAACTGGAATACAGTATGGCAGAAACTGGGCATAGATCATTATCTAACACCATATACCAAAATCAAGTCTAAATGGGTGCATGATCTAGGTGTAAAGGATGATACTGTAAGCAATTTGGGAAAGCAAGGAATAGTTTACCTGACAGATCTGTGGAGAGGGGAAGATTTTAGGACCAAACAAGAATTAGAGAGCATTATAAAATGCAAAATGGATAATTTTGATTACATTAAATTGAAAAGCTTCTGCACAAACAAAGCCAATGTAACCAAGATCAAGAGGGAGGTGGGAAATTGGGAAAGAATTTTTACAACTTGTGTCTCTGATAAAGGACTCATTTCTAAAATTTATAGAGAATTGAGCCAAATCTATATGAATACAAGTCATTCCCCAATTGAGAAATGGTCAAAGGATATGAATAGGAAGTTTTCAGAGAAAGAAATTAAAGATATCTATAAGCATATGAAGAAATGCTCTAAATCACTATTAATTAGAGAAATGCAAATCAAAACAACTCTGAGATACCACATCTCTCCAGTCAGATTGGCTAAGATGACAAAACAAGAAAGTGACAAATGCTGGAGAGGATGTGGACAAATTGGAACACTAATACATTGCTGGTGGAGTTGTGAACTTATCCAACCATTCTGGAGAGCAATCTGGAATTATGCCCAAAGGATTATAAATAATTTCATACCCTTTGACCCAGCCATACCACTCCTAGGGTTATATCCCAAAGAGATCATAGTAGTGGGAGGAAGAACCATATGTACAAAAATATTTTTAGCAGCCTTTTTTGTGGTTGCAAAGAATTGGAAACTAAAGGAGTGCCCATCAATTGGGGAATGGCTAAACAAGTTGTGGTATATGAATGTAATGGAATTTTATTGTGCTATAAGAAACGAGGAGGTGACGGATTTCATAATTACCTGGAGAGACTTATACAAACTGATGCTGAGCGAGAAGAGTAGAATCAGAAGAAATTTGTATACAATCACAGACATACCATATCTGTGACGACCAACTATGACAGACTGGACTCTTTTCAGCAATGCAGTGATATAAGTTAATCCCGAATGACTCAAGAAAGTGAGAAATGTGCCATCCAGAGATATAACTAGAAAGAACTGAGCCTGAATCCTGATGGAAGCAAACTAAATGATCTTGTTCTTCTCAAAAAAAAAAAAAAAAAAGAAAGAAAAGGAAGGTGGTTTGTAGAGATTATTTACTACAATATTTTTTTGTTTGTTTCATAGATGAGGTAACTAAAGCCCATGAAGAGGAGAAGTTCTTGTGAGAGTCAAGGAATCAGCGACCAATGAATAATTTGATTGATCTGTGATCTCAATATTTATTACCCATTCCTACTTTTCTGTATTATTGAATTTTCTCCACCCTCACCCAAACTACTGGAAGCCTTATTTAAATACTTACAACTTTCCTATATACTAGTGAAGCACTCAAGTTTCTCACTTTGTGGCAAGAACACTTAATTTTCTGCTTATACTTTCCCTAGATAATTTTCCTGAAAAGGAGTTCTCATTCAAACCATCACTGACATCTTATTTATACCCACCATATGAATCAAATATCTTTCCACTATCCTTTGGGTCACTAATAACTTTTATTAATTAGAAATTCCTTAGATTCCTTAGAGACATTGGTTTCCTGTATAGCAAAACAAAACTTCAGTAAACAAACAAAAATGTTGCAACAAGATTTTGTTTCAAAAGACAGCTTGAAAATATTGGAAGTTCTGTTCCATCAGTCAAATGAGATGCATTCCAACATCTTCCTCCTATTCAATTTGGGACAATATTCATTGTTATACATCAGTTTTTGCCAAAGGAAAAATATTGATCAATTCATTTAAATAGCTGTAGTTTCACTCACATCATAATTTTCTGGATAATATTCTATATTCAATTCCCCTCCGCCATTTTATGGATGTTAAAATCTGCTTTTCTTTCTCTTACTTTGAGATTTTTTATAATGATGCTTCCATGGTTTAAAAAAAAAAACAAAAAAAACACTTGCAATTTCTCTCTAGTAATGCCTTCAGACTCAATGCCTATGTGGGAAATTCAGTCATTATTTTATAACCATGTGATATTAGCCATTATATATTGATAAACACATATTTAACTCTGAATAACTTTTGTCAATTCAACATTCAACCCCATCAAAAATCAGATTCATGGTAAAATGATGGAAATTAAATACCAGTATTATTTTTTAAAGTTGCATCATTTATATCATAGAAATATTTGTGAAAATTTGTATTGAATTTAATCTATATTTAAAAGAAAAGCAAAGGTGGCGGGACAGAGCCAAGATGTCTGGGTAGAAACAATAAAACTCCATGTGCTCTCCCCATAACAACCTCAAATACCTAAAAAAATATGACTCTAACCAAAATTTAGAGCTACAGAAGCCACAAAGTGACAGAGAGAAACAAATCTCCTACTGATGGCAGCCCATAGGACAGCAGGAAGGGTCCATCACAGCTGGATGGGAGCTGATCCCAAGCCCATGTAAGCCCACAGTTTAGCCCCAGGAAATCCCCAACCAGCAGTTGCTGGAGTGGAATTCAGGAGACTGGATGACCAATGTCTGTGTCTGTTTCCAAATTTATGAACCCATAAATACCAAAGATAAAGTGAAAGGTCAATGTAGAAATCTGTTAGAACTGGGGGGCGGGGGTGAGAGGATGGCACAGTCTGACCTCTGGTCCCTGGCAAGTGAAGTGGTGGAAGTGTGGTGGCCCATGAGCCTCCGACCTGTGGCAGCTTCAGAGTTTCTGGCCTGTAGATACTAGGGGGACCAATCAAATATTCTGAGGGGTAATCAGTCTTGCTTTAACCTGCTTGGATTTGGATCACTGTCTTGGGTGGAGTTCCTGGGGTGTGTGATGAGGTACCAGAGCCTGTGGAGTTTTCACAGAAAGCAACCAACTAATAGCTTCAGCAGCTGTGAAAACCCCAGCTATTTGGGACAAAGCTCTCCTCTATGGAAGTAGAGTTCTACTGTGACAAAAAGGTCAAAAGTCAAGTGATTGAGTGGCCACATGAGCAAACAAAGGAAGCAAAGCAAGCACAGCAGTCAAACCTTAGATTCCTTTTTGGGGAATAAAAAGGATCAAAGCATGGAACAGAAGGAAGACAACAAAGTCAGAACTCCCGAACCAAAAGCTTTCAAGAAAGAATAAACTGGTTATAGGCCAAAGAGGAGCTCAAGAAAGATTTTGAATTCCAAGTAAGAGAAGTGGAGGAAAAATTGGGAAGAAAAATGAGAATGATGCAAGAAAATAATGAAAAGTGAGTCAACAACCTGAATGAAGAAAATAACACCTTAAAAATAGACTAACTCAAATGGCAAAAGAGCCTTAAAGAGGCAATGAGGAGAAGAATGCCTCAAAAAGCCAAATTTGCCTGAAGGAAAAAAGAATCTCAAAAGATCGCTGAAGAGAATAATTCCTTCAGCAATATATTGGAATAAATGGAAGCTAATGGCTGTATGTGAAATCAAGATACTCTTAAACAGATCTAAACAAATGAAAAAAAAAATAGAAGTCAATTTGAAATATCTCATTGGAAAAAACACTGACCTGGAAAATGGATCCAAGAGAGAAAATTTGAAAACTAGTGGATTACATGAAATCCATTAAAAAAAAAAAAAAAGCGTAGAAATCATCCTTCAAGAAAGTCTCAAGGAAAATTGACCAGATATTTTAAAACCAGAGGTCAAAATAGAAATTGAGGGGGGCTGAGCCAAGACAGCGGAGTAGAAACAGCACTTCCAAGGTGCTCTCTCCCACACCACTACAAAATCATGTAAAAGGAGACTCTGAACAACTTCTGGAGCTCCAGCACCCACAGAACAACACAGAGAAGCTAAGCTAGTGCTGAGGGCAGCCCAGCAGCCCTGCAGGGAGCGGCCAGCGTAGCGCTCTGGGAGTGGTCACTGTAGTGCTCTGGGAAACCACAGCACAGCGCTCTGGGAGCCAAGCCCAGGCCCGCTTGAGCCTCGGTTTTAGCCACAGGGCAGCCTGGCCAGCAGCCAGCTGGAGGGACCCCCAAACACCAGCAGCTCTGGCAATTCCAGAATTATCAACACAGACATGCCTAGGACAAAGTGAGAGGTTAGTGCCCTATGGACGTTGGGTCCAGTATTTGGGGAACGCATCAGGCTTCTTCCCCAGGGGGTGAGAAGTGGCTGGGGAGACATGGCACAAACGCCATTTTGCAGCTTCAATTGCAGCTTCAGCTACTGGTCTGCTAACTATAGAGAAATCCAGCTATCAGTCTTGGGGGGTAATCAAAAGGAACTTATCAAAGTTGAACTACTTACATTCCTACTTGGAAAAACAATAACTGTGACTGATGAAACATTTCTCAGTATGAAAATAGTTGAAGAAGGGTATATGGACATATGAATACCTATGTGAATGTGTGTATATATGTTTACAGGTATACATGGATAGAGGGCACAGGCTGAATTTGGTGGGAAGGGATGATAGATAAGGTGTGAAGTTAAGAGGTGAGAGAGGAAAATGGCAAGAGGAGATGTGGACAGTGTGGGGTAAACTATTTCATGTAGAAGAGGCAAGGGAAAGTGGCTGCAGGGGAGGGGTAGAACAGGAAGGCAAAAAGGCAAAACCATATTCTCATTGAATTTGGCTCAGGGAGAGAATGACATACATTGTAAATGGGATATCTCACCCTGCAGGAGAGCAGGGGGAAGTGGGATGAGAGGGGGGATGATGGAGAGGAGGGCATTCTGGGGGGAGGGGAGGTTGGAAGTACCCACTTTTGAAGAGGGATTGGATCAAAGTAGGGAATCGACCAGGTGGGGGGTGGGATGCGTGGGAGGAAAATATAAGCAGTCTTTTACAATATATCTACTATGGTAATGTTTTGCATAGCTATACATGTACATCACATACTGAATTGCTTATCTTCCCAGAGGGAGTGGGTGACAAGGTGTAATGGAAATGCAAATTTAAAGATCTTCCCTGCCCCTAGCTTAAGTGCACCTGGAGCCTGTGGTGGGAGGCTTGTTTTTCAGGAAAGCCCATACCTTGATACTTTGTGATTGGGCAGTGGGTCCAGAAGGTTGTTACATTCTCTGAGCCAGGAGAAGGCTATATAAACCCTGAGGAGAGGCTTTGCTTTGGGGCTCACTTTGAGAAGTGTTGTGTGATTTGACCAGATGAGACTCTGGGAAGCCGTTGTTGAGAGCCCCCCGGCTTTGAAAACCCAGATGTTGATGCTTCCCTCTCTGGTAACTGTGATTTGGTATTGATGCATGTAATGTTGGGACAGTTTGGAAGCCTGTCTGATCTGTAAGTTCTGTAACTCTGAAGTTCGGGGTGCTGACCTTTTTCCCCTGAACTAGGTAATGTATGTTTGTTTGATTAAAGTAAGCTTGTTAACCCATTTTGAGTTGCTTTCCTTTACAAAAGCAGATCTAAGAACCTGTGTTGGCAGCTACCCTGGGGATATTGGGGAGCTTGCTGCTACAAAATGGCGATGAGGATGGGATCTGCTGAGTAAAAGGAAAGTATGGGGACTGGGATAATTGTTTGTTTCCCAGTTGTGGTAGCTGTGATTCTGTGGAGCCATGGAGCAGGAGAGAAGAACGGCCTGCATGCTGACTTCACTGAGCTGAGAGCAGGAATGGTGAGCTGCCTGCATGGAGACCTGTGGAGAAGCCTGGAGCTGCTGCCTTCTGCTGGAGGAGAAGGAACCCAGGAGTTCGGAGTTCAGCCACAGGACAAGATAAGGACTGTGTGGCAAAGCAGGGGCACTGAATGTGTTTCCTTGCTGCATCCTACAGTTTGGGACCCAGGGGGGATGGACTTGTGACTGATGGGTGGGGTGAAGTGCCATGGACCCCAAGGACCCCACTTTGGTTTTGTTGCCTAGTCCCTTCTCTGGAATTGGAAGCAGGGGCTGGAGCAGTGCGAGGGGAAGGACACCCCCCCCCCCCAAGAGAACTTTATGTGATAATGCTTTGTATTTTATGAATTGATGTGAAAATGCAATGTACTTTAAGACCCAGTGGCCACTTTGGTAACTTTAGATGTACCTTGAAAATATGACTTAAGAAATGGTTAGTGGCTAATTGAAATGTAAATTGTCTATGCTATGGGCATACTTAGTAAGACTTTACTGAATAAGTGACTAATTGTACTTTGAGATATTGTTACAGATAAGAGACTAATTGAGTTAATCAAGACTTTGCCCCATGAGTGGAAGACTGGTACTTTGAAAACTGATGTAACTGATTGAGTTAACTTAAGAGTGACTATTTTTTGATTTTACTGATAAGTGGACTGAGTTAACATTTGCCCCATGAGTGGAAGACTTGAACTATTGTATTTTGAGATTATATTGTGATTTTCTTATGTACCTGGAAAATGTGACCTAAGAGATGTTTAGTGCTAATTCAAATGTAAATTGTGTATGCTATGGGCAAGAAAGATCTTGGGGCGGAATGTAATGGAAATGCAGATTTAAAGATCTTCCCTGCCCCTAGCTTAAGTGCACCTGGAGCCTGTGGTGGGAGGCTTGTTTTTCAGGAAAGCCCACACCTTGATACTTTGTGATTGGGCAGTAGGTCAAGGAGGTTGTTACATTCTCTGAGCCAAGAGAAGGCTATATAAGCCCTGAGGAGAGGCTTTGCTTTGGGGCTCACTTTGAGAAGTGTTGTGTGATTTGACCAGATGAGACTCTGGGAAGCCGTTGTTGAGAGCCCCCCGGCTTTGAAAACCTAGATGTTGATGCTTCCCTCTCTGGTAACTGTGATTTGGTATTGATGCATGTAATGTTGGGACAGTTTGGAAGCCTGTCTGATCTGTAAGTTCTGTAACTCTGAAGTTCAGGGTGCTGACCTTTTTCCCTTGAACTAGGTAATGTATGTTTGTTTGATTAAAGTAAGCTTGTTAACCCATTTTGAGTTGCTTTCCTTTTGAAAAGCAGATCTAAGAACCTGTGTTGGCAGCTACCCTGGGGATATTGGGGTGCTTGGCGCTACACAAGGAAGGAAGAGAATGGATCTGAAATTTGAAGTTTTAAAATGAAATGTTTCAAATATATATAAATACTATTATTAATACTATTTTGCATGTAATTGGGGGATAAGATGTATAGGCATTGGGGCACAGAGATTCACCTTGCCCTAATGGTAAAGTCGAAGGGGGTATGGGGGAAGATATGGGAGAGAGCAGATTGGACCAGTGGATATCTTGTGGGACTGCTATTCTGGGGTGTAATGGAAATGCAGATTTAAATATCTTCCCTGCCCCTAGCTTAAGTGCACCTGGAGCCTGTGGTGGGAGGCTTGTTTTTCAGGGAAGCCCACACCTTGATACTTTGTGATTGGGCAGTGGGTCAAGGAGGTTGTTACATTCTCTGAGCCAAGAGAAGGCTATATAAGCCCTGAGGAGAGGCTTTGCTTTGGGGCTCACTTTGAGAAGTGTTGTGTGATTTGACCAGATGAGACTCTGGGAAGCCGTTGTTGAGAGCCCCCCGGCTTTGAAAACCCAGATGTTGATGCTTCCCTCTCTGGTAACTGTGATTTGGTATTGATATAATGTTGGGACAGTTTGGAAGCCTGTCTGTTTGATCTGTAAGTTCTGTAACTCTGAAGTTTGGGGTGCTGACCTTTTTCCCCTGAACTAGGTAATGTATGTTTGATTAAAGTAAGCTTGTTAACTGATTTTGAGTTGCTTTCCTTTTGAAAAGCAGATCTAAGAACCTATATTGGCAGTCACCCTGGGGATATTGGGGTGCTTGCTGCTACATGGGGTAGTGAGTAGGGGAAAAATGGGGGAAAATTGTAAAAAATCAGGTGGAAATGAATGATGTCAACTAGAAATTAATAAAGCATTTGTTAAAAGGAGAAAAAAATAGAAATTGAAAGAATTCACAGATCGCCTCTTGAAAAAGATCGCAAAAAGAAAACTCCTAGTAATATTATAGCCAGATTATAGAGTTCCCAGATCAAGGAGAAAATATTACAAGCAACCAAGAAGAAACAATTTGAATACTGTGGAAACCCAATCAATATAAGACAAGATCTGGCTAGCTTCTAGTTTAAGGGATCAAAGACTTAGAATTTGATATTCTGGAGGTCAAAGGAGGTAAGATTAAAACCAAGAATAACCAACCCAGAAAACTGAGCATAATGTTTCAGGGGAAAATATGGTCATTCAATGAAATAGAGGACTTTAAAGCATTCTTGATGAAAAAAAACAGAGTTGAATAGAAAATTTGTCATTCAAATACAAGAACCAAGAGAAGCATCAGAAGGTAAACAGGAAAAAGAAATCAAAAGTAACTTATTAAGGTTGAACTACTTATATTACTACATGGAAAAATGATAATTGTAACTTATAAAAGTTTTCTCAGTGTGAGGATACTTGATGGGAATATAAATGTGTGTGTGTATGTATGCATGCACATATATGTCTATATAGGAGGGTATATATGCACATGAATAAATATGTGAGTGTGTGTATTTATGTGTACAGGTATAAATAGACAGAGGGCACAGGATTAATTGAATATTAAGGGATGTTATTTAAAAAATAAAATTAAGACTTGAGAGATGAATATAATAAGAGGAGATAAAATAAGGTGAATTATTGCAGCAGCAAGCACCCTAACATCCCCAGGGTAACTTCCAACACAGGTTCTTAGATCTGCTTTTGTAAAGGAAAGCAACTCAAAATGGGTTAACAAGCTTACTTTAATCAAACATATATTACCTAGTTCGGGGGAAAAGGTCAGCACCCCGAACTTCAGAGTATACAGACAGGTCAAGCAGACAGGCTTCTAAACTGTCCAACCATTATCAATACTAAATCACAGTTACCAGAGAGGGAAGCATCAACAACTGGGTTTTCAAAGGGAGGGGGAGGAGCTCTCAACAGCTGCCCAGAGTCTCATCTGGTCAAATCACACAACACTTCTCAAAGTGAGCCCCAAAGCAAAGCCTCCCATTAGGCTTTATATAGCCTTCTCCTGGCTCAGAGAATGTAACCACCCTCTTAACCCACTGCCCAATCACACAGCATCAAGGTGTGGTCATTCCTGAAAACCAAGCCTCCTACCACAGACTCCATGTGACCACATTCAGCCTATTAGGGGGCAGAGTATATTTTCAAATTAAAGAAGGTCCTTTGAGTCACTTAAGCCAATCAAAGGGCCTTAAGCCAATCAAAGGGCCTAGGGGCAGGGAAGATCTTCAAATCTGCATTTCCATTACAATTATCTCATATAAAAGAGTCAAGGGAAAACTGTTATAATAGAGAGGAAGTAAAGGAATGCAAATGGGAATGGATAAACCTTACTCTCATTGAATTTGTCTTAAAGCAAGGATAACATACATACTCAATTGGGTATCTTGCCCTACAAGAAAGTAGGGGGGAAGGGAATAAAAGGGGGATCATAGAAGGGAGGGCATATTGGATAGAAGCACACACTTTTGAAAAGGTACAGAGTCAAAGTAGAAAATAGAACACGTGGGCAACGGGATAGGATGGAGGGAAATAGAGTCAGTCTTTTACTATGTATCCACTATGGAAATGTATACATATATAGCTTATATTGAATTGCTTGTCTTCCCAGTAAGGACAGGAGATGAGGAAGAAGGGTAAGAATCTGGAATTCAAAGTTTTAAAATCAAATGTTTAAAAATATTTATTATTGCTGTTGTTGTTGATTTATTTTTTTACATGCACTGGGAAATAAGATCTAGAGGCATTGGGGTATGGAGATCCATCTTGCCCTACTGTAAAGTTGTATGTGGAATGGGGTGGATATAGGAGAGAGCAGATTGAGGGAGGGCTTATTCAGTAGAATCTTTTTTCCAGAATGGTGGGTAGGGGAAAAACTTGGAGAAAATTTGTAACTCAAAAGCTTGTGGAAATGAATGTTGTAAACTAAAAATAAACACGAAATTCAATAATTAAAAAAAGAAAAATACAAACTATACATAATAAGAACTATAGTATCTTGTACAAATGATATTTTTTTAATTCAAAATTATACACATGTACTACATACACACAGATAAATTTCATATAGTTTAAATATAGGCAATTTGCTATGAGCTCCCTCTTTACTCTTATGAATTTCAAAACTACTTGACATATATACATATATATTTTTCCCTTTTTTCTCCTCATATAATATAATCTCTGAGATGACGTATTCACTGTCCTTATCAAGTTCAACTCTCTACATAGACCCTTGATCCAATGCTTTCCCATCTTCTCTAGGAAAGTGTCCCCTGAATCATTAGTCCTCACTCTCAAATCATTTTCTCTGCATCTTCTGCCTTCTCCGCACCATCTACAAACACACTAGACACTACAATCCCTAAAATCTGTTATCCCTTATATAGTTTTTATTGTTATGTTTGGGTTTTGCATTAACATTTACAAAATAGATCATCAAGATGGGCTTCCCGCGGGGGTGCGTGTAAGTGAACCTGTCAATGCGCCCATGTGCCCTGCCCCTCCCCTCTTCTTGTGGGAAAGCTTCAGCATCTTGCCCTTCTCTCTTAGCCCCTGTTCCCTCTATGGCCCCTTGCGCGGGAGGTGCCTGGCCCTTCCTCACCCCCCTGCCCCCAGGAAGAAGGCTCTGGCCCTCACGTGGAGCCAGGGCATCGAGGCCGCCATGGACTGGTTGCTGGAACAAAAAGATGAGCTGAAAGTGGAGGAGCCCCCAGCTTCCCCCCGGGCACACCCCTTGGGGCATGAGCCCCAGCCCTATGGGGGAGGCAGCCCTGAAGGGCCAGGGTGGAAAGGGTGGAGGAGAAGCCACCTCTGAGTGAAGAGGAGAAGCGGGAGCAGACCAAGAGGATGTTGGAGCTGGTGGCCCAGAAACAGAAGGAAGGAGGAGAAAGAGAACAGCGGGAGGCCGTGGAGCGGGAGAGGCAGCGTCTGCAGGAGGACGAGGCTGGGCAGCTGAGGAAAGAAGGAGAGAGAAGGCTGAAGAGAAGGCTGCCAGCGAGTCCGGGAGAAGATTGCGAGGGATAAAGTAGAAAGAGCCAAGAAGTACTGGATCACAGATCACCTCCCCAGCAACGGAGCCAGGCCCTGTTCCTTCTTCTCCCAGTCAGGAGCCTCCCACCAAGCAAGAGTATGATCATTGTCGCATCCAGCTTGGTTGCCTGATGGCACATCCCTGACACAGACATTCCATGGCCAGAGAGCAGCTGGCTGCAGTGAGACTCTATGTGGAACTACACTGAGGGGAGGAACTAGGGGGTGGGCAGGACCCTGTACAGCTGCTCAGTGGCTTCCCATGGCGCGCCTTTTCTGAAGCTGATATGGAGAGATCTCTGCAGGAGCTGGGACTTGTGCCTTCTGCTGTCCTCATTGTAGCCAAGAAGTGTGCCAGCTGAAGGGGTTTCCATCCTCATTGCCTTTTCACCTCAAAACTCCTTCACCTCTGACAGACCACTGACATCCCCTCCTTAATAAACACATCCTGAGTCATGTAAAAAAAAAAAAAAAGACAAAATACTTACTTAGAAGTGTCTTGTATCATACTAAAAGTTAAGTAGATCCAATAAAATGGTGACCTTATCTGAAAGTACATGAGAACTTGTACCTCTGTAATATGTCCTCACTATAAAAAAATCAAAATCAATTTTATCTCACTACTATTCTCCTAACTCTTTAAAAAATAAAAGGAAAATAAATTTAGTGTAAAATGTGCATATTCAGATGTATTTTTTTCTGACAGTGGTCTTATTTCCAAGATATAAAATGACCTGATTCAAATTTATAAGGAAAAGTCATTACCCAATTGAAAAATGGTTTAAGAATATGAATAGAGAGTTCTCAAGGGAAGAATCATTCTATCTAGTGCCATATAAAAGTGCTTCAAATCACTGTTAATAATGGAAATACAAATAAGCAATTTTGAGGATTTATGTCAATATTGTATAGAGTGGACAGAAAAAGATAAAATGATTAATGTTGGTAGGCTTGTGTGAAAAGAAGCCCATTGATGGCTCTTGGCAGACCTTTGAATGGGCCTACCATTCTGGAAAGTAATTTGAAATTATATACTGAAAATTATTAAGCAGCATATGCCTTTTGAGACAGCTATGCAGCTACTAGATCGATTTTCAAAATAGATCAAAGAAAGAAGAAAAGGTCCTGAATGTACAAATATATAGTAGGTTTTTTGCAGTGGTGAACAAAAAAGACAACTGGAAACTAAGAAAATATCCAAGAATTGAGGATGAATGAATAGATAATAACATAAATTTGATATAATTCTATTGTACTGGAAGAAATTAGGAAATAAATCATCTTAAAAAGACATATGAACTGATAAAGAAATAGCAAAAATATTTGTAATATAACCAATATTTTAAAATTCGCCCATTTTGAAAAATTAAATAAACTGACAAAGAATGTTGTTCAGTTGTTTCTATCAAGTTCAACTCCTATTTACTCAATTTGGGGTTCTCTTGGCACAGATAACTGAGTGATTTAACATTTCCTTCTCCTGCTTATTTTCTAGATGAGGAAACTGAGGCAAAGAGAGTTAAGTGACTTGCCCAGGATCAGACAGTTATTAAGTGTCTTTCAGTGATGAGTCTTCCTAACTCCAGGTCTGGTGCTCTATCCAATGTGTCAACTAGTTGCTGTGATCAAGAATTAAATGAATAGAATAAGGAAGACAATATATTCAACAATCCAAAATCAAAAGTGCTTGAAATTCTTGGCAAAACTTAAGGTACTAAGTATTACTACTACAACTACTAATATTGCTAGTAGGAATGGACAGATTTTTTATTTAAAAATGTTGCTTTGTGAATTCAATCCTTTCCCAAAATAATGATTCTTTTTGCTGTTTTAAATCCTACTTCTAGTACTTACATAACAATAAGACCTTTGGTAAGTTACTTTAATTTGTTAGAATGTGAGCTTCCTCATCTATAAAATGAAATTCTTGAAATAGATGACCTCTGAACTCTCTTTCATCTGTAATCCTACAAACAAGTCACCAACTATTCTCTGGTTATGAATCTACAGTTATTGCAAACTTACTATTCCTTCCCTACCTCCTCTAATAACTACTACCTATATCAGGCTCTCCCCTAACCCTCTCCAAAATTGTCATTTAAATTCTGACAGTGCTCTAATTATTAGTTTTTTTTTTTTCTGATGAACTGTTAACATCTGTCTCCCTATATTTTCTATACATTTTTATAGACATGTTTACTAGGTTCAAATAGCATTAAAACTAGTTCTTCCATATGACAATGTTCTCAGTATTGAAACCATGTTATCCTGATATCTATAAATTTTCCCTTTTCTAGATTAAATAGCTTCAGTTCCTTCAAGCCATACTCATGTATCAAAGATTTAGTCTCTTCTCCTTTCCACCTTTTTCTTGATAACTCCAATTTGTTGAAGTCTTCCAAAATGTGTCACTCATAACCTGACATCTCCCTCTATCATCCCCATGTTTGACTTATCCTCAGTCTTATCCTGTCAACTCTCATCTTCTCTACTTGTCTACATATGTGAACATGTCCCCTCCATAATCAAAAAAGCTCTCACTTGATCCATCCATCCACAGTAGCTACTGCCCCATATTTCTTCTCTCTGTGACTAAACTTCTTGAGGTCATTTATATTTGGTTTCTATCTATGTCTACTTTACTCCCTAAAATCTAGCTGCCAATTTTATTATTATTATTTTAGGTTATGTATTCATTCATTCATTCATTCATTTATCCATTTATTTATTTATTTAGCTTTTTGGAGGGCAGTTGGGGTTAAGTGACTTGCCCAAGGTCACATGGCTAGTTTTTGTGTTTATTGTTTGAGGCTGGATTTGAACTCAAGTCCTCCTGACTCCAGGGCTGCTGCTCTATTCACTGTACCACCTAGCCACCGTGCCAATTTTATTATTATATCAAAACTCTAGGGTTTTCCAAAGTCCCTTAATTGCCAAATATAATTATCTTGTCTTAATCATCATTGTTATTGGTTCTACACATCCCAATTTCTGCTGATCAACTTCATCTCCTTGGTAGTCTCTTTTCTCTAGGTTTTTGTTATACTATGTTCTCTTTGTTCTTCTACCTCTCTTACATCTCTTTCTCAGTCTTCTTTTCTGGATGTTCATTCAAGTCAGGTACCTTAACATGGGTGTCCCACCAAGTGCTATCCTGGGTCATTTTCTTCATTTCATCAACTCCTGTGGATTCAATAATAATCTATTTAATCATTATTAAAGGTTTACTTATATATTCCTAATCTTTCTCCCTAACATTTAGGCTCACATGTTCCCCTGCTTATTAGAAAAATCAAGGTGGATTTTCCATAGATATCTTGAATTCAATGTGTCCCAAATAGAAAATATCAACTGTCCTCCCAAGCTCTCCCCATGTCTGGATTTTTCTATTGCTGTTAAAGACATTACCATCCTCCATGTGACCCAGGTTCTCAACTAGTGTCATGCTTGACTCTTTACTCTCTCACCCCTTATAATGAATCTGTTGCCAAATTATGTCAATTTTATGTTCATGGCAACTATTTGATTACCCCCATCTCTTCTCTGATATTGCTACCATCACACTGTAGGCCCTCATCACCTGAAGTCTGGACTACTGTAATGGTCTGTTGGTTGGTCTTCCCCCCACAAGTCACTCCCCACTACAACCCATCTCTACTCAGCTGCAAAAGGGATTTTCTTAAAGCACAATTTTGACCATGGCACTTCCCTAGTCAATTAAATCTAGTGATTTTTTCATCTCATCCATAGATATAGGAGTGTTAAACCTTCCAAATCTGCCCATAAAAGTGGTCTATTTTATCCATAGCATTTTTCAGAAGTTTTAACTCATATTGTCTTTTAGTATTCCTTCCAGTCTTATTATAGGAGGCTTTCACTTATTGGTAATTGGCCTGAATTACCTGCCATTTTAAATACATATATATATATATATATATATATATATATATATATATATATACACACAATATTTATTATATATTTATATATAATATTTATTATATATTTATATATATTATATATAGATCTTCTCCATTGATAAATTCTGTCTTATTGGTCAAATTTTTTTTTCTAAAATATCAGTCCCCTCTAAACTTCATCTGCCTTTTCAAGATGAATTCATTAATGAGCAAATCAGTTATGTATAAACTTCTATGTATTTTATAAAGAAATACATTGGCTATCTAGGCATATACTGCATATAGCATTGATGGGCTTCAGAGATAACATTGTTAAATTTTCATTGTAAATGTTTATATTTTAGAAATCAGCAAATCAAAATCTGAAACAGCAGTATCAAACTAAAATAGAAAAGGGGACTAGTAATCTGTACATAAGAATCTCTGTGGGACACATAATGACTTAGTTTGAAAATGTAATATTATCTATGTTTCATTTCATTTTTATTTATTTTTAAATATGTCTAATTATATTATTATTTAGTTCAAGGCCCAACCACAAGTATTTGGGGCTGCATGCTGCCTACAATGGTAACAAATACTTAACATCTCTGGTTTAGTATTAAGAAAAGTAACAGGGGAAAATGTTAATTCAGATTAAATCTAAATATGCCATAGTGTAAATTGTCGGGTTTTTCTTTTTTAGAGAATTATTATTATTATTATTTACCAGCAAATACCTGTTTATATCCATCAGATTAAAGATAGTTGTGACCTTTTATCATAAAGAAGTCCTATCTAAATGTAAATGAGTATTTTTATGAACTTTATGCAAGCTCTTCAGTTGGTTTGTTAGTTCACGGTTACTATATTTCAACCTTCTCTAATTCTAGTCCATTTATGTCATACCATGCCTGGACCCTTTATTTAACTTAATTCATTCCATTTATTTATTTATTTTCCCAATAATATTGAATGACATATATAGGATATTATACTGTAAAGTGCTTTACCTATATTATATCATTTAAGTCTATAGGAATCCAATGAGTCAGATGGGATAGGTATCATTAATATATAAATGTGTAAACTAAGTCTCAGAGTTTATTTGGTGAGCATAAAGGTAGTAACTATAAGAGGCTGGATTAACTTGACTCTTAGTTCTTTCTAAATCCAAGGCCTATGTTTAATCTTTTTATTTTTGTTGTTTCACTTGTTGTTGTTTTGTTAATCAGCTACTATTTGTAGAACATAATTCAAAGATCTGGAGAGGTTGCCAAAAAAAAAAAAAATAGTCAGCTAGGTGACAGAGCGGGAAAGGCCTACAGGAAAATCTGAGTTCAATTCTTACTTAATTCTTCAACCTCAATACTTGTATAATTCTGTGTCCTCACCTACATGGTCATTCCTCTTAATTGTAGGAAGTGATAAAAACGACTATGTCCTTAAGTCTTTTTGTGTTCTGCCTAGGACATCTTAAAAATTTATTCATTTTTTTCCATTTTTTTCCCCCATAAGTATCCTACATTTCCATGTGGGTACCATGTTACCTGGTTTGACAAATCTCAAGAGATATTCTGTCACATCTCAGATGCACAACCCAGGAAGACAGCCTACTTCCAAATTGTAAATGTCAAATTGACATATGGCCAATTTCAGATTTCTCAGCAGAAAGAAGTCTACCATAATTGCATGACTCCTCTTCCTAGTCACAGGAGAAGATGCCTTCACTCTTGGTAACATCTGCAAATCCCACTAATCCTGTGGAACATGAGAATCTATTTCTATCTTAAAAGGATTAGGCCTATCTTCTAAAAGACCAGATAGAAAAATCTATCCCTCCATCCATTAATTAATCAATAAAAAGGCATATTATTTGATTGTTACATATCACACACTTATATGTGATTTTGGAGGAGGAAACCATTGGAAACATTTGCTGTACTCAAAAATAAGCTATTGTTTTCTTTTTTAAAAAATTGATTAAAAAACATCTAGCAACATCCTTCCTTCCCATTACAAATTACAAATTATTTACAAATTACAAAATTAATTAAAAATTCACATTTAATAATATTCTCATGTTTTAACTTTTTACCAAGTTAGTTTTGTATGTGTATGTATATATGTATAAACACGCATGTGTATGTGTGTATAAATGTATATGTATACACATACAAATATATATATATCCTTTGGACAAATTAGAGATATGGGTAAGATAATCACATGATGAAAGAGATTCACAATTGATTGCATAACAGGACCTAGAGCTAGTTATTAACAGATGTAAATTAATATTAAAAGAGATTTTCTTTGGCTTGTTGCTTAGATCTGTCAATTTTTTTAGCTTTTTACATGTTTTTATAAATAAATCAAACAATCCTCTCTAGAAGTTTATAGTTCTTTTTCATTTAATATATATTCTTACTTCCATTTCATTGAGTGAATCTAAGTGAATCTCAGACCTGAAAGAACCGGAAGTCATGTACTCCAATTAATTGTATTAAAATGAGGAAAAAAAAGAGGTATGCTATAGCCTCTACCTTCCCTAGAGGACTGGAGAAGGAAAGACAAAATAAACAAAGAGTGAAAATAGCCAATGAAAGATGAAATAGTGCTAAATAACCCATCTCTCTGAATTGAAGTGTAGCAATACATTTTTTTTAAATAATCATTTAATCTTTCCTATCTTGACAGAGCCATTCCAAATTGTCCCTTCAGAGCATTTGTCCTTGCCACTCATAAACAACTCACTCAGAGAGGTCCTTTTAACTTCTGTCCCTTTTTATTTAGATACAGATCATCTCATTGCTTTAGGGAAGGCTAACTGGAGGCCAAGTGACTGTTTATAAAGGTGTGACGGGAATGTAAATTTATGTTGTTGCTATCTTTCTAAGATTGCATTGTGTAAGATCTTCCCTGCCCCTAGGCACTTTGATAGGCTTAACTGCTCCTGGAGCCTGGGGTGGAAGGCTTGTTTTTCAGGAGATACTTTGTGATTGGGCAGTGGGGTCAAGTGGGTTGTTACTTTCTCTGAGCCTGGAGAAGGCTGTAAAAATCCTGATGTGAGGCTTTGTTTTGGGGCTCACTTTGAAAAGTGTTGTGTGATTTGACGGGTTGAGACTCTGGGCAGCCATTCAGAGCGCTGCCCCCCCCCCCCCTTTGAAAAACCCAGCTATTGATGCTTCCCTCTCTGGTAACTGACCAGGTATAGATGTAATCTGGACATTTGGAGGCCTGTCTGCTGAAACGTTTTCTATTTGCTTATAACCTCTGTATACTCTGAAGTTCGGGGTGCTGACTTTTTCCCCTGAACTAGGTAAATGATACATTTTATTGATTAAAGCAAGATTTGTAACCCATTTTGAGTTGCTTTCCTTTAGAAAAGCAGATCTAGGAACCTGTATTGGCAGCTACCCTGGGTATGCTAGGGTGCTTGCTGCTACAAATGGTCATTCTCAAAATGTAGTCCAGAAAAACCTGGGGTCTCCATGACCCTTTCAAAGAATCCTTGAGGTAAAAATCATTTTCATAATAATATTTTTTAAAATTTACTTTCTATTATGGTATATTAAATATTGTAGATATAACAACATGAGCATAAGCTCTTTTTTTTGAGTGGTGCTCAATACATTTTAAAAGCATAGAAGGATCCTAAATTTGCTTCAGAGACTGTCATGAATGTGGTTGCATTTTTATTAAAGTCAGATACCTCCCATTGTCTTGATAATTACTGTTCCTTTCCATAAGAAAAATGATCTAAATGCCCCCGCAATTCTTTTCTACTTATCATATACTTTCACTTAGCACAATGCAGCATGAACATTTTCTGAAAATAATATTACATAAATCTTAGGTAGCCAAATGATATACTATACTATTAACTTAAGCTACAATATTGTGTAAATGTTGAACTTAATCAAAATTCTTTATAGATAATAATTTGACACATAATGACATGTGGTTAAGCCCACCAAAGTTCTATATAAATAGTTATCAGAAATAGATACATACAGTATCTCTTTATATATCTATGTCATTTAATGACAATCCCCCCTTCATCCACTTAAGTATAAATGATATTAATCTCAACAGCAAATTCTACTACCTCCATCCCAAAGCAAAATCCTCCTTTATCTAACATTCTAGTAAGAGAAAACCCATTATTCCCTGAGGCAGCCCATTCAACAAGTTATAATTAGATCTCTCTTTTTTTTTTTATCATATAGTCTCCATCATGTTCATGAGGATTACCTAAAATATTTTCTCAAAAGTTTTTTTGAAATCCTCAAAACCCTTTCCTTTTATCTAACCTTTTCTTTAGCTACTAATGTCTCTCCTTTTTAGATTACCTTCCATTTACTTTGTAGACATCATATATGTATCCAATTACATGAATACTGTCTCCCCTTACAGAATTTGAGCTCCTCAAGACAAGGATTTTATATTTGATGTTTATTCTTTTTGATGCATGTTGACTTTGGGCAAGGGACAATGGGAGATAACTTAGTTAAATCAAATTGCAGTATATTTTGCAGGAGCCTCTATAACCAAAATAGTGTGAAGCCACAATTCTAGAATATATGTGTGTGAATACACACATGTATGTATGTACACACAGATGTATATAGGTATATATGTGTATGCTTCTACACATATTTTCATACCTATATATATGTACATGCATGCATACACATTGGGGAGGGTAAAGATAATATTAATTGCCTGGAAAATCAGTAAAGACTTCAAATAAAAAGGCAGGCATATGTGCAAAGTTACTGATTTGAATGATTGAGTGACATATATGAAGGTGCACAAAGAGGATACCTCACAACTATGCTATACACCTAATGCAGGGTGAGGTAACATATGCAAATTAATAATATTGTGTCTCACTAGATCCAAGTCATTGATCTAAGATGGATTGAAGAAGGGATGAGCAACTAGGGGACTCTGATACCTAAGAGTAGAACATGACCTGAGTTCCAACCTCTGACCCAACCTGAAGTCTTCAGAAGAATAACTAAGAAAAGGATCTCAAATCAAAGTGGAACCTGCAGCTCTGTAATTCTAAGCCAGTAGAACTTCCTAGGTGACTGAGGGGATCTGAGTCCAGGAGCAGTCTGCTATTGCTTAGCCCAAAACCCAGGTCAGGAACTTGTAAAACCCATACCAAGAGGGCACTGATAGACATTGCCATGTATCAGCCTTATCACAGTGCCTGGTGGATAGTAGGTGCTTATTAAAAGGTTATAGCATTGAATTTGGTAACTTAGGGAGCACTGGTTGCTTTCAAGTATCTCATCTAAGCAGTTTCTGAGATATTGAAACAATACAATATTCATTACAACAATATGACCTTCCCTTTATAAGTTTATGAAGCTTTGGCTTAATGTCATATCTTAAGTAAGAAAAGACTGGCCAAATAGGAAAATGATTAAACAAGTGAAGAATTCCACTATAAGAAAGTTACTGTTGTGAGAGAGAGCAAGAAACCAAAACAAAAGAGAATGTTTCCAAAATATGTAAAAGCAAAGCCTGAAACAAAAAACAAAAAACAAACAACAACAACAACAACAACAACAACAAAAGAAAACAGCCTGGCCATGAATTCAATTAAAATTTCTAAAATGGGTGAAACAAGAGTTTTTTAAAAATATCTAAAGTGATATTGACAAAATCAATGAACTGACAACACTAGAGGAAAAACACTGTTAAAGTAATAGGACTTATGGAAGAGATAATTATGAAGGGAATTAATAACTTGACATAAGATGAGATTTGTCTAAACAACAAACTTGCTGAAAATTGGAATGGACCCAATATAAGCCAATGATTCGGTAAGATGACAACGACAACAACAACAACAACAACATATTAAAACAAAATAAAAAGGTTGAAAAAATAAGAAAATATAAGATATTTTCTAATAAAATCAAATGACTTAGAAAACAGGTTAAGGAGAAAATATGTAAGAACCTTAGGATTATCTGAATGCCATGAACCGATAAGATCTGAGATATGATATTTCAGGAAACCTAAAAAGAAAGCATTCAGATCTCTTATGTCCAAAGTGGAAATAGAAAGAATCAGCTAGTTATCTCTTAAAAGAAACCTGAAAATGAAAACTCCCAGGAATATTATAGCTAGAATCTAGAGCTTTCATGTCAGTGAAAAAAATGCTGCAAGCTGTTAGAAAGAATTGAAGTAGTAAGTAACCACAGTCAGAATCATGCAGTTTATTAGCCATGAATATGATGGAGTGACTGTATTGGAATATCGTATTCCAGAAAGCAAAAGATATAGAATTATATATAAGAATACCATATACAGCAGAACTAAATATAATTCTATAGGGGGAAAATTTACCTTTATTAAAATAAAGGTCTTCCAAAGATTCCCAATGAAAAGACCAGTGTTGCAAAGAAACTGTTTCAAACCCATGAGCTGTGAAACATAAGAGAAAAAAAAAAGAATGAACAATTATAAATTTAAAAAAATAATGAAAAACTCCTTGCATTTTAATTTGAAGAGATAATGCATGTATTGCTTTTGTACCCTACCATTATCAGGGATCATGAGAGTGAAATTAGACCTAGATATGTTTCTGTTATGTCTTGGTGACTTTAAAAGAAGAATGGAAAAGAAAAGAAATGCGGAGGTCCGGAAGGGCTTCCTATAAGAAATGATATAAATACTGATGCTTGCTATTTAAACAAGAAAAAGAAAACATTCACAGTCATGTGAGAAAACTCTTTAGTATAACCAATGTTCAGTCAATTTTGGAGAGAATATTTAATTAGGAAAAAAAGATCAATTTAGAAAGATGGAAAACTAACTTGGTAAAAATTGTAAAACATGAGAAGATTATGAAATGTGAATTTGAAAAACTAAAGGGATAAAGAAGAACCTAGGATTAAACTTGTAGGAAACAGTTGTTTGTTTGTTTGTTTGTTTGTTTGTTTTTAATAGCACTATCTTTAGAAGTAAAAACACAATGGAGGATTAGACTTTGTTTTCTCACAGAAATGGCTTAGAATTATTCCCTTTGACTGTGCTCCTTCCTTCCAATACTTTTATTGTAAAAAAGTTATACTTAGAGTCTGATGCATGACAAGGGAAAAATAACTTTTGGAAACAAAGATAAATTTTCAGAATTCTTATTTAAACATCCATGAAAAAGTGCTTTTCTAGATAAATTTGAAAGTCAAATTCTTAATAAACATTTTCAAATATCATCTGTCAAAATATTCTAAAGTACACCATCACATGTCAACTTTAACAGGGGAATGGGTAACACATATTGAATAATTAAATTTTGAACAACAGCATTAATTTTCATTTTCATTCAAATGAAATTTCTGGAGGCAAAACTCTGTCTCATTGAAATAGCATTATAATACATTAAAACAATTCTTATTTATATTTCTTGACTTTGTTCTACCATGGAAAAATAGGAAAATATGTTGACAAATATTGACAAATATTCCTATGGATCTTACTAATTCAATAGCATAATAGGTTTATTTGACGTCAAAAAACCTTAAGTAATATTGAATATATTTTATATTCATTTCAGATTTTTTCATTTCTATAGAAATCATAGTAAATTATTTATTTATATACCTTTGACTTAATAAAGGTTCTCACATATTTAACACTTCTTATTTTTGGTTAACCAAAAGATGATAAATATAATTTTACACCGAGGTTAGTAAGTAGGCATTATTGTATAAGATTCTCAAATCTATTTATCCAGCCATTCCCTCTCTGCTGATCTTTAGTTTCATGTCTCCAACTGCATATGAAAAAATTTGAACTGCATGTCCTATAGACATCTCACTCCTGTGATCTCACAAACATTGCAATAGCCCACTGGTTGGTCTGTCCGCTTCAAATCTCATCCCAACCCAGTCCATCTTCTATTCAGCCAACAATATGATTTTTCTAAAGTATAAGTTAAACCATGTGACCTTCTTAGTCTGTCAATTATAATGCCTTTTCATCACCAACAGTTTCAAATATAAAATCCTTTATATAGTGTTCAAAATCCTTCATAAACTAAACCCTCTCCCTCCATTTTGTAGTCTTTTAACATCTTAGACTCCCCCAAACCTCTATGTACTCTTATTCTAGTAATAGTGGCCTCCTTACTATCATTACTTGGCTTTGGGCATTTTTACTGGTTGTCCATTATATCTGAAATGTTCTCTTTCATTGTAGTAGAGGGGAACTAGAATTGTCCTAGACATGAGAAGATCTGAGTTCTATGTTTGACTTTGCTATTTTATAATATATGCACTTGACATTTTACTTTCATTTCCTATTATTGATAGACAAGGGAAATCATTTTTTCAATTATTTCTAAATGTTAAAAAAGTTTCAATCCACAATTAAAGTACCACTCTAATGCCTTATCATGGGATAGAACTGACCATGAACTCTTGGAGGCTATGACAGAGGGGTTAGTTACAATCCTGACACACCTTAATAGAATCTAGGAAAACAACTTGTAGTATGGACATCCCAATGGGTTCTTATATAGATAATAGCTGAGCTAGCTATGGAGAGGTTCTTAATTGGTAGCCTTGTCTAACAAATAATGACTGCTTTGTTTCAAAGCAATTCTTGAAGATTTTCTACTAAGGGATGAAGGTTCATGATCTGTATCAGGAAAGAAAATATAGCTCCTAATAAAATCATATGGCACAGAACTATAGATTGGTATTTGATATACACTTAAAAACTGAAAAAAAAAATTTTAATGGATTTGTCTATAGTTTCTCTGATAACCTGAGCAAGACTGTATAGAGATTTGCAGAACATAAGGAGTTAACTCCTCTTCTTAATGTTTTGCCTCAAGTATCCTCAGATTTCACAGCTGGGAATGTATAATTGCTATCATTTGAGAGAGTCCTTCCTTTTTAAGTTTCACATTATGAAAGAAGATTGAACTGGTAGGGGGAGAGAGAGTCATTCCGCTAAAGTTAGAAACTACTTGGAATCTGTGGAATCTATGTTTAGTTCTAAACTTGAACTCTCTGGGATTTTAGATTGGAAATAAATTAAAAAAAATAAGTTCCTTTAAAATATTTTTTTATTTATTTTAATTTAGATTTCAGAAGCAAAGATTCTCAGAGTTGGAAGTTACCTCAGAGGCGATACGGTCCAAAACATACTTGAAAAAAATTCCTTTACAACATCTCCACCAAGTGGTCATTGAGCCTTTCCTCAAAGACCTCTAGTCCTAATTTCTTAGGTCTTTTTCATTGTTCATATATATATATATTTATGTGTGTATATATATATATATATATATATTTATGTGTGTATATATATATATGCACATATATATATACAAATTAACCCAAACAATATATGTGCATATGCATAAATTTGCAAAATTTCACTTATAGTGAAATCTGTAGTATATAGACTTGTTATTGGTAGGTCACTAATCAAGGAATTCCTATATCACTGCCCATCATTCCCTTCTCTACCATTTACAATTTTATAGAGTTGCCTGTGCACTGTTTTACTGACTTACCTGCATTTATTTTATTTTTTTAAATTGTATTTTATAGTCAATTGTCAGAACACAAATACAGAATAGAGAAAAGAAACAAAAACATATCATAAACATAATTTTGAAACTTAAATACAAAGTCAGAAAGAGGAAAAAAGCATGTCATGTGCATAGCAGAACATAAAAGAAGATTCAAAAAATGTAGCACTTATGTACACTTATATAGCAAAAATGTTTCAGAAAGAAGAGTTGAACCCAGATCTTTCTGACTTCAGGGCCAGTGCTCTACTCACTGCACCACCTAGCCGCCCCAACACCTTTGTAATTCTGCTGAAGGTTAGAGGAGTAAGGGAAGGAGAGAGAACAATAATTTATTAAGCTGCTATGTGCCAGCCACTGTAGTAAGATCTTTACAAACATTTTCCCATATATTCTTCCCAACAATATAGGGAAGTAAGTACTCTTATTATACCCATTTTATAATTGAGGAAACTGACTCAGAAAGTAATTAAATTATTTACTCTGAGTTGCTTACACAGTAAGTCTGAGCCAGTATTGGAACTCAGGTCATGTCTTCCTAATGTCAGTCTCAATGCTTTATTGACTGAGTTCCAAACTGACAATTTATAAACTGGCAAACAGAATACTAATATACGGAGGTAATTAACAGGAGAGATGATATTTGATCAGTTCCTGGAAGCAAGATCAAAAAATGAATAATGGAATGAATATGCTGAGTCTCTTGATAATTAAACATGTGACTTATAATCCGTTAATGTCATAGGTACCTAGTAGGTGGTTTCCAGATTTCATTTATTTGAAATGAAATTTCAAACAAAAATGATAAATTCAGGGAACATTTGGGAAAAAGAGGGAGAAGAAATGATTACAATTCTCAATAATTTGAAGAGCTATAATGGGAAAGAGGAATTAAGGAATTATTAGTTTGTTTTTTCTCTTTAATTGTGAGAGTAGAAGGAGAAAATATACAGTAGGAGGGATCTTTATAAGAGTGAAATTTAGGTTTGATGTAAGTAATGCATGCAAACAATTATCACAAATTTCCAATTATTAGGACTACTATCCACTCTCTCAGAAGACCGTGGAGATTCTGATCACTAGAGGTTTTCAAGAGGAGGCTTGAAGATCACTTGCATAGATTATTATAAAAGACTCTATACAAATAACAGAGAGGTTAGATGGTCCTTGAGGTTCCTTCTATTTCTATGATTATATTATTATCATTTCCATATGCACCAAGCATTGGATATAAACCATCATAGGGCTCATAGTCTTCTAGATTTAGAAACAGAAGATAACTTAGAGCCATCTTGTTCACCACCCTACACTTATTTTGCAAATAAAGGATATGAAGTCTAGAGAAATTAAAGGTTTGCATTAAGATTCAAACCAATTCTTCTTGCTCAAAATTCAGTGCTCCTTCCTCCCTCCTCTTTGACAAACTGCTATTTTTCAGTGAAATAGGAAAAAAAAATCCTGATGTATTCAGTATGGGTGTTTGTTAAACAAGGCATACTTAAGCATTTTCTTCTATTTTGCTCTAATTATACTATGGTAAGTCCCAAGAAGGTTTCTGAACTATCTTAGCTTCTTAAGACTTCAGGATTAAATTCAATTATTTCACCTTCAGAATCCTATAGCTAGAATAACTAATGAATCAAAACATGAAAATGAAATGCTCAGTTATTTATTTTTGTAATTTTTGCAATATTTACTTTTTTATTCTTTAGAATAGATAAGCCTGAGAGCATAGCAATATTAAACACATTCAAAAGGAAATATTTGTATGGTTTCCAAAACATTTTGTATCCAACTGCTAAATTGCTATATTTTGTTCCCTCTTCTAAACTGGAATTATGAAGAATTCTAGAGCATTCATATTTTCTCAAGGAAAAATAAATAATTGCCTTGATATTTTTTAAATTTTGGATAATTTGGTGCCACATTGGAGAGGACAAATTTTACCTGTCCAATTACATTTGAGAGCAATAGACAGACTGATGTAACAGCTAGTATTATATATGTTTAGAAAATGTGTTTTTTTTCCTAATGCAGATTTTTTTCTTAAAGTATTAACTTAGAAAACAATTATTTAAAAACAGAATTTAGGTGCAACAAGAAAATTCATGGAATCCAAATTCAGTACTCTGCTATTTTTGTTCCCTTACCATCAATGTATGATGATGCTATTTACAGAGCTTCATAAACTATAATGGCTGTGATTAGCTATCTATATGCATAATTCATAAGGAGGAGTTGCACACATTTCTGGTGTATGAAGCAAATCTAGCTTTCATTTGCATGTTTTCAGTGTACATTCTGAAATGATTTTTAATTTTGTTTGTCTGAGGTCTAAAAGAAATCAAATGCAGCATTTGCATAGCACCAACCATATGCAATCCTTATATGAATAATTGATTTCCTTAAATGTAGTATAGGTTAAGAAGAGTAAGAAATCTGTGGCAAAATACTTGATAGTTTTAGTCTCAGCAAATGAAGGACTATGAGATAAGTCTAGTCAGGGAGGAAGGAAGTCAATAAACATTTATTAAGCACCAAATATATTCAAATCATTGTGCTGAGTGCTGAGAGTTCAAAGGTAAAAGAGTCATTAAGGAGATTGCATTCAAATTTGTTTAAAAAATAGATACTTTCAAATGTCTTATTCAGATATAGGAAAAGACAATATAATTCACAGTTAATCAAGCATTAAAATAAAAATTGTTCAGCTTCCTGTGGCACCTTGTTAAAGCTGTTTGATTCTTATTGTTAAATATTTCTTTATTAATTATTTTTAATATTTTTACCAATTAATCATTACTAGTCAGATAAGTTATAATCTGAAGCCACAATAGAAATATATTCTTTTTTCTTTTGGTCAATAAATAAACAGTCCTAAAGTTTGCAAGTTTTCTATCTGGATTAAAATAAGATAGATAGATAGGTAGGTAGATAGATAGATAGATAGATAGATAGATAGATAGATAGATAGATAGTGATTTAGGCTATCATATTGACTGGGAGCAGCAATAGAGTGCTAGACTTGGAGTCAGGATAGGATGAGGTGAGTTCAAATCCCAAGACAGACACTTGCCCTAGATCCTGAACAAGTCACATATTTCTGGTTACCTAAGTTTCCTCATCTATAAAATTGGTGTAATAATAGCATCTACCTTCCAGGATTGTTGTGAGATAATAATCGTAAAGTGTTTAGTACTGGGCCTAGCATACAATTCTTTATAATTGCAAGCTAATTTATTTTTCTTATTTTTGGACAGTGTAGGCATTTAATACATTTGTTGAATTAGTGGGGGAAAGAAATGAATCTATACTCTGTCTTGGTAAAAATAGACTTTGAATAACACTGTATTGTTCTTAACACATCTTAAGGGAGACATATACCAGATCAATAACATTTACATGAGGGTATCCTAAGCAGTCAGGAAATTTGAAACCATACTGTACATAAATCAGGGGAATAAGAATTTATTAAGTACTTACTATATATCAGGCATCATGCTAAGTTCAGGGTCATTGGAAAGAAATAAAGATATTTAGCCTAGATAAGAGAAGAAATGACAGAAATATAATATATTCAAATAACTGAATTGTTGTCACATGTAAGATAAAAGAAACTCAAATTTGGCTCTCCCTCTCTGTGAATATATATACACATACACACATACATACATGCATGCATACATACATATGTGTATTGTGTATGTGTGTAATACCTTTTCAGTCAGTCACTACTAAATATTTATTAAATGTCTATCTGTTAGGATTTTGTGAAGCACTGGGGTACAAAGAAAGGAAAAAATAATGCCTGTTATGGGAATAGGAATCTGAATATCTTCCCTGCCCCTTGGCCCTTTGATAGTCTCAAGTGACTCTGAGAGCCTTCCCTGATTTGAAAATATACTCTGCCCCCTAATAGGCTGAATGTGGTCACATGTAGCCTGTGGCAGGAGGCTTATTTTGTAGGAATGCCCACACCTTGTTGCTTTGTGATTGGGCAGTGAGTCAAGCGGGTTGTTATGTTCTCTGAGCCAGGAGAAGGCTATATATACCCTGATGTGAGGTTTTGCTTTGGGACCCACTTTGGGAAGAATTGTGTGATTTAGCCATATGAGACTCTGGGCAGCCATTGAGCCCCCCAGCTTTGAAAACTCAGATGTTGGTGCTTCCCTCTCTGGTAAATAACTACGTATAGATGTAATAGTCAGATGGCTAGAAGCCCTGTCTGCTCATCTTTCTCTATCTGCTTATATTGTATTCTCTGAAGTTCAGGGTGGTGACTTTTTCCCCTGAACTAGGTAAATGATATATGTTTATAAGTAAGATTGTTAACCCATTTTGAGTTGCTTTCCTTTAGAAAAGCAGATCTAAGAACCTGTGTTAGCAGCCATCCTAGGTATGCTAGGGTACTTGCTGCTACAGTGCCTGATCTCAATTAGTGGACAATCCAATGAGTATAGGTTAGTGTATTCTAAATTCCCTTTAGCTTCTTCTTTTTTAACTCATTAAAATAGTTTCCTTTATAAAATGCTTTCATTTTTAAAATCCCTTCCCACTTGAAAAATTGTATTTCACTATGAAATGAATTTCTTTTTTAAATCCTGTCTCATCCCCAATGAGATATATGGCTGTCACTTTAGGTTACAATCAAACAAATTTCACATTGAAAAAGGTAAAATTGTTGCTCTGAAAATCATTTAGATGTCCAAATGATCATTTTCACATACGACTAATTCCAACTGTTCCAATTTATTATTTTTTTTATTTTTTAGGGTGAGATGTGATGAAAGAGATAAAAGAGATAGAATGATATTTGTCCAGATATAGATATAGACACATTTATATAATTAGCTGTAGTTATATAGCTACATATACATACATATTATGTATTTATAATTATATGTAGATCTATAGCTATATCTATAACCTACCATTTTATCTGTATGCATTTAAAACATTTTTACATACTTGTTAGCACACTTTTTCATTCATTAGATTGTGAACTCTTTGAGAACAAGGACTGTTTTTGCAGATACATAAGAGATAGTAGATACATATTTATTGACTTAAATTGAATTAAAGCTACATTTATGTTTTTTCTTCTTTTTTATAATTCTGCTCCCTCACTACCTTATTCTCATTGAATTTGGCTTAAGGAGTTAATAATATATACACTCAATTGGGTATCTTACCCTACAGGAATAGGAGAGTAGGGGATAAGAGTGGCGGGGGGGGGGGGGGCGATAAAAGGGAGGCCAGATTGGGGGAGAGGCTAGTTAGAAGCAAACATTTTTGAAAAGCGATAGTTTCAAAGTAGAAAATAGAACAAGGAGGTGGGATAGGATGGAGGGAAATAAAGTTAGTTTTTCACAA
This sequence comes from Gymnobelideus leadbeateri, assembly GCA_011680675.1. Classification (NCBI taxonomy): domain Eukaryota; kingdom Metazoa; phylum Chordata; class Mammalia; order Diprotodontia; family Petauridae; genus Gymnobelideus; species Gymnobelideus leadbeateri. The sequence continues at coordinate 163,051 of WOXC01007416.1, forward strand.
TATAACTACTATGGAAATGAATTGGGTATATGAGCTATATTGGGTACTACAAACTGGGTATATGAGCTATATTGCTGTGGGCTGCTCAGTGTCCAACACTTAGCATGATCCGGAGATGTGAATAAGAAATGACCAGGCCATGTGGGTAGTTCAAGGAAGAATGATGAACTTCATTTATTGATTCCCAGGACAAGGTTTTTATAGAGCAATGAGACAAAGGAAGGGAAGGAAGGGATCTCAAGTATTCATATCATTATCTTAGTCTGTCATATCCTGGAAGTAGCATGGCAGTAAAGCCTTTTGTTCTCTAGGTGCCTGAAAGTCTTAGGAAAAATCAGTTACCTCCTCTCACATGAAGTCACATTACAAAGGATGCTCTTGAGAGCTGGCTTCAAGGCCTGAAGCCAGAGCCACAGCGTCAAGTACATCTGCATAGGAACTGACCATTTCGAACAACTAAAGTTCTGGGGCAGAGCCTTAGATCTAGGCCTCAGGTACCTCTTAATGCAGCCACAGTCATAAACAGATACAATTGAGAGCAGACTTCAAAGCTGAAGTGCAGTCCTCAAAAGACATCACGTTTAGAGCTGGCCACCCAAAGATACCAGAGTGCAGAATCAGATAAAGTCCTGGCTCAGGCCTCTTTGGCTCCCAACACTATATTGAATTGCTTATCTTCCCAGTGGGGGTGTGTGAGGAGGGAAGAAGGGGAAAAAATTGGAAACTCAAAGTTTTAAAAGCAAATATTTTAAAAATATGTTTTTTACATGCAACTGAGAAATAAGATATACAGGCACTAGGGTATAGAAATCCATCTTGCCCTACTAGAAACTCAGAGGTGTGATGGGGAAGGATATAAAAGAGAATGTATTGGGGGGAAGGGTATTCAGTAGGCTTGGTATTTTGGGGTGGGGATGGGGAAAGTTGGGGAGAAAAAATGTAACTGGAAATGAATGTTGAAAACTAAAAGGAAAGAAAAAGAAAGAAATGAATAAATAAATGAATGAATAAATAAAATGAGGAATTTCTGCTCCCTCCCACCTCAGTTTAAACTTTCTATCTCATAAGAAAAGTGGTTAGTAAGTATGTTTAACAGTATGCAATAATATTTTATGCAAACACCCTTAGGCATCTTTTAGTAAAAGATTATTTAAAATAAATACCATAAAATTAAGTGCCTTACAATCTGGTTTTCTTTAAGATGAGCTCCTCTATTCTCAAGAAAAAATATATCATCCTCAGATAGAAAACATTATGAAATACAAAATGGAATACAAATGCAAAATACAACCAATCCCAACTGTTCTGATTTTTGATTTTTAGAGAGATATTTGATGAGAAAAAGAGATAGAAATAGAGATAGAAAGATATTTGTCCAGATAAAGACATGTGTGCAAACAGAAAAAAAAAAAGAAACCAAGATTAAAAGTACAGCAGAAAGCTGAGAAACATTTGTATTGTTAATTTTTCTGATAAAGGCTTTATTTCTAAAATATATAAAGAGAACTGAATCAAATTTATAAGAATATAAGTTGTTTCCCAATTAATAAATGGTCAAAGATATGAATAGGTAGTTTTCAGATGAAAAAATTAAAGCTTTCTATAGTAATATGAAAAAATGCTCTAAATCACTATTGGTTAGAGAAATGCAGATTAAAACAACTCTGAGGTAATACTTCATAGTTATTAGATTGGCTAATATGACAAAAAAAGAAAATGGTAAATTTTGGAGAAGGTGTGAGAAAATTAGAATACCAATGTACTGTTGGTGACTTGAAAAACCTATCCATCTGTTCTGGAGAGCAATTTTGAACTATGCTCAAATAACTATGTATATACTTTGATGCAGCAATAGAACTATTATGTCTATATCCCAAAGAAATCATAAAAATAAATGGAAATGGACCCACATGTACAAAAATATTTATAGCAGCTCTTTTTGTGGTGACCAAGAATTGAAAATTAATGGCACGTCCATTACTTGGGGAATGGCTGAAGAAGTTGTGGTATATGAATGTAATGAAACATTATTTTGCTATAAGAAATTATGAACAGGTCATTTTCAGAAAAACCTGGAAAGACTTACATGAACTGATGCTGAGTAAAGTGAGCAGAACCAGGAGAATATTGTAAATAATAACAGCAGCATTGTGCGATAATCGACTTTGACAGACTTAGCTTTTTTCAGTATACACTGATCTAAGATAATTCCAAAAGTCTCATGATAAAAAAATGGTATCCATATCAAGAGAAAGAATTATTGATTCTGAGTGCAAATAGAAGCATATCATTTTTTCTTGTTATTTTTTTTTTCTTTCTCGTGGTTTTTTCCTTTTGTTCCAAGTCTTCTTTCACAACATGACTAACATGGAAATATGTTCAAGGTGATTGTACATATTTATCCTATATTAGATTGCTTTCCATCTTGAGGAAGGGGGAGGGGAGGGAGACAGAAATAATTTGGAACTCAAAATTTTTAAAAAGTGAACGTTGAAAACTATCTACGTGTAATTGGAAAAAAACACTATTAAGTAGAAAAAAAAAGAAATAAATGAAAATAAATCCTTTTTACAAAGGAGAAACAAGATATACCTCACTCAAATTTTTGCCAATAGATAAAAATAACTCACGTTAGTGAGAATTAAATCACATGATAGTGTAAAATTCACTCAATGTCGTCATGCTAGATCTTCTTTATTTATTTCCTTATTTTGCCCGCAAAAATTTTCTTGTCAAGAAACCTTTGAGATAGATTTAAGGCCATCATTTTCCCATTTTTACAGGTGAGAATCCCAAGACTCACAGAGGTTAATTGATTTTTCTCTGGTTAGAGGAGCTGGAATTTGAAAATAACTGCAAATCCAGAGATCTTTTCACCAGACTTTATTACCTATTAAACCATCCTTAAAAACAAAAACAACTTTGTATGGTTTAGTTGAATTTCCTCTCAAGTGGTCCAGTCAAACATTTGATTTTGTTTCCTGTACAAATATTTACCATATGAAGTTTTGTTTTTCTTCATACTTAGTGGAATGATAAATATATACAACAGAGCCATAAAAATTTTTTGGGAAAAATAATGTCTCCTTACCAATCACACTGATGTTTTAAAAGCATTTGAGATTAAACAAGCCTTGTGTAAAAGATTACAAAAATATTTACAAAAGTGTATGCTGTTCTACACAATTCAAGAAATACTATATTGTGAAAATCACACTTTTATTTGGATGAAGTACTCTGGATTATGAATGGAAGAGATTTCATAGGTCATCTACTTAAAAATTTCCTTTTTACAGATGACAAAAGAGTTTCAGGCATGTTAAGTGCTTTTCCTGATGTCACAAAGGCAGAAATGCCCATTACCACACCCAGTTACCACTAGGACTGTTACCTAGATTCCAAATACAGAACTACTTCCATTGCAGCATGCATATTATCCTCATGTTAATATTTTTACTAGGTAGCCCTATATTAACAAACAATAAATGTATGGACAAAAGTGTACTGTTTTTTATTTGAAAATAGCATATAACTGCTATCTCTTGAAAGAAGGGAAATGAAGAATCACAATGAATATGAATAAAATCACAATGAAATGAATAAAACAAAAATGAAGTAAAAATGAAATTATCAAGTCATCACCTCTTTCAAGATCTACATAAAATATCTATTCAATTTCTAAAAGCAACCAGTAAAAATAAGTATTTATATGGAAACATATTTAAATTTGTCTTTCTTGTAAGATGTACAGGAAAAAGACTCTAATTTTTATGTAAAGATTAAAGGGTTTATTAAATAGTTTTCATCTCTGGTTGATGAACTTTCTTCATTGTTTTGAGTGCCTTAAATTCCTAATCTGATAACTCATTGTGGCATGGAATGAATAAATAAATAATGAATGAATGAATGGAAAAACATTAAATACTTAATTTCTGCCAAGTATTGGGTTAAGTTCTATGAATAGAAACAGAAAAAAGTGAGATGGTCCTTTTTTCCCAAAAGTCAAAACAATGAATTAAAAAAAGTTTTCATTGCAGGGTAGATGGTAAGGTACAGAAGTATGAAGGGAACAGGAGAATACTAGCTAGCAAATCCTAGATTTATTTAATGTTATATCAGTAGGTCAAATAACAGTGCCAATATCCTCTAGGAATTAGAGATATTATAGATAGTAAGACCTGCATACCCTTGGAATATAGTAGCAGGTCATATGGCAAGGCCTAATTGTTCTTCTTCTCTCACCATAGGAAGTAGAATTGATGACTCTCATCTTGGCCAAGTAAGCAAAGCAATCAAATATCCCAGACAAGAGGGGTTTGTGGGTTAAACTAGCAAAGGGAAATAGGAAGGGGGGAAACTAGAGAGAATGTGAAAAGGTGCCTAAAGTGTTCTTAGAAGCTTCATACCCAAAGGAGCAGATGATGAAAGACGACGTGGGGGAAGCGGGTAGGTTCTTCCTGCCACCTGCCTTTCCTAGATGAAATGGTAAAATGAAAATAAATCTTAACAATAGTTTCTAAATAAAAGAAAATAACAACTACAGTGAAAAAGAAAAGATGATTTCTGCTGGTGAAATCATGCTTGACATTTACCAGCTTTTTTAGAGGGACGTTAACAGACAATTAGGTTAAAAAAAAGATTTTATGAATAAAGCATATAAAGTCTTTTGACTGCTTTTTTTCTTTCAAAAAAGGCATAGAGGTGAAAGCAAAGGCTATTAGTGGAAGGCAATTAGTCTTATGTAAAGTTGTAAAGGTTTTAATGACTATTTCTGCAAAACACTTTGCCTGCTGCTAAAAGAAAAGGACTCCCCAGTACAAAGAAACTCATTGCTAGTAAGTTGTATATCTAGTGATTGTTTTTTTGTGGTAAACAATAAAAGAAAAAAAGAAACAATCATCAGCATTAGTATTGTCATCAGCACCATGACAATAAAAACTAACATTTTTATAACACAGTTTGTAAAATATTAAACATGTATCATCACATTTTGATTCTAATCATCTATGATTCTAGTAGGCGGACTCATATTTATGTAGGAGAAATAGTGGAAAGGTGATATAGAGCAGAGAAAATTACATTTTAAAAAATCATCTTTTGACACAAATTTCACTCTTGGTACCCTAAACATTAGTTCTGTCCATTGACACATATGCATTGATATACTATTAGTAAAGCTTTAAACATAAAAATTGATATCATTGTTACAAATGAAACAAAGAAAAAACAGAAGTTTCAATTTATGTTAAAAATGGCTCACAGATGTTGTTAGGGAAATAAATGAAAGAATCCATCTTTCAAAGGAAAATAGACATCCGAGCATTCTTGAAATTGTATGAAATTTGTCACCTGTTCTTGGCCTGTTTAAGCATATCTTGATGTGAGTCCACAAAGGTTTTTTGATTCCACACCAAAAAAAGAATGTGTGGAAGTTAAAAGTTAGAATAAAGGAAGCCAAGAGAGAATGAGAAAGACAGAGACAAGTGAGACAGAAAAAGAGAGAGAGGGTAGGGAGGGAGAGAGAGATGTTTCTTGTCCTTTCATCTATAAGGAAGAATAAATGTTCACTCCTATCAGGTTCTTCCATCTTATTAAAAGAAGGATGAAACTTTCTTCTAAACCTAAAGGGATAGAAAAAGGGCTAAATGGGTTTAGAGGAAAAAAAATGTATCATTAGCTGATATAATCAAGTCAGATTTAGATAAAATGGGTATACAATTCTGGATTTAGAAGAGAAAATGGCCATAGGGATCATCTTATTTAGTCCCCATAAATAAGAACTTAAGCCAGCAACTTTCCTGCTCCTATTTTTCCCCCAGGACCTCTCAAAGGCCCTTCATTAGCTCCAATGCAGGCCACCTATCACTGACTTCTCCTAAGGCAGTTATAGTATTTTAGAGGTATTTTTTATGACTTGATGAACCTTATACTGTCATTCACTGATACCTGTTTCTGTCCTGATGATATTTCATACTTAGTCATACATTCCAGTACTGATTGTATATTGAATGAATTTTCCAACTTGCCTACTCCCAAATTATTGGAATTTGGGATAAAAATACTCTTTATTCCCTATTGCAACCTCTAGACACTCTCTATAACACTTAGTCAGTAATCACTCTTTTCAGATTAAGACTATATATATATGTATGTATATATGTATGTATGTATATACATATACACACAATATACATATATGTATACACACATGTATATATGTGTGTGTGTATATATATATATATATTTTTTTACTTAATACAGAGTCTGGTAACCACTATCAATGACTCCCCAAGACATTCTCCTTCTTTCCTCTATAAATTCAAAGCATGGTTCAAAATTCTTCCTTCCCCACCTCCTGTACTTCTACTGGGAGACTTCAGCATATGTGATATTCAAATACCTAGGTCTCTAGTTCCTGCAGCTGTCCCATTCCTATAGTCATAATATTGTTCTTGCAGACACCTGAGAGGTTTTCATTTCCCTATTCTTGAACTCTGAAATTCTTTTATCTCACCATAACTTTAAGAATTTTTTTTCTTCTCCCCCTGCCTCATCACTCTTAACTCTGATCTTTAACCATTAACAATTTAAGACATCAATTCCATCCCGGTCATAACTCTTCCACTAACTTCACTCTACACCCTTATTTAACTCAGTGGTTTGTGCTGTGTCTGACTCTTTGTAATGCCACTTGGATTTCTCTTTGTGAAAATATTGGAGTAGTTTGCTATTTCCTTCTTCAGTTCATTTTACATATGAAGAAACAGGCATTAACAGGGTTAAATGACTTGACCAGGGTAACACAGTAAGTGTCTGAGATCAGATTTGAACTCAGGAAGATGAATCTTCTTGACTCCACGACCAGCACTCTATTCATTGTTCCACCCAACTGCTCTCTGCCTAAACTCCTTGGTGAATCAGTTTAATTCTATATTACCTGTTACACTTGAATTCCTTGTCAATGTAAAAAATATTTCTTAAAAAGCCTTAAATTTAGCTTACTCTTATAACCTTTAGATCTTTTCATATGCTGCTCAATGGAGCTACAAAAAGAGATAAAGCTATGCTGAGTGGGTATCATACAAATATGTCACCTAATCTCAACTAAACCCTTACTGGAACAAGAAGATCCCTTTACTTCTTCCCAATTTATTCCCCCTTTCAATCAGCTCAGTAACTATTATGAACTTTTATTTCAAAATGTTTCTCACCATCTTAGCTAAGGTGTTCACTCCGTATTTCACTGCAAAAATCAAGGCTATTTATAACAGATTATTTTTCTTCCTTGTCTCACATCACTCAGAAATATTTCCCCTTTTCATTCCTCTCTCTCCTGAAGTAGAATTCCTTTCCTTTGCATGTTATATGTTTTTAATTATTTTTTTCATTCTTAATTCTTTTCATTCCCATCTTCTCCAGTAGATTGTACACTTCTTCATTCTCTTTCTATATCTGTCTGGCTCTCAGCCAAACATAGATTTTCATATCTATTGGTTCTTATGAGTCCATGAGTTGCCTGTATTTAATGAACCCTCACTTGATCTTATCATGATAGTTAACTATTTTACTGTATCTTTGTCAATTTTCTCTAATGAACTCCTTGAGAAAGTCATCAATAACTGCTACCTCCATTTCTTCTCCTTTAATTCTACTTTGTGTTTTTGGCTGGTTGATAAGAAAAAGAAAGAAAGGAAAGAAGAAAGGAAGAAAGGAAATAGTGGAGGAAAAGAAGCAAGAAGCTGCCTATTTTAAGCACATCTACAAAAATGTAGAGAATCATGTTGTCAACAGAAAACCCATCTACCTCCTCTCTGAAGATCAAATTTAAAAATGAGTGTCATTAACATGCAGCGGATTGGGAGGATGGGAAACAGGACAGATTGTCTTATCTTTAGGAACCATTTGGATGGTTCCATAGGAGCTAGTGTAATATGCCATTGCCTATTGTGTACCTACGCTTAGTTCAGATATGGTAGAGCCCTTGAAAGCCTGTCTCTGATATAACTATTTTGGAATTTGAGTGAGCATATGATTATATATAAAAATTATTTGGGTATGCCTGTGGTAAAGTAAGCTCACTTGCCAAACTGGAATTCACAAGAGACCCAATAAATTTCTGTAAGTTCTGTAATAATTTCTATATTTACTTCATAATTATTGCTAAATATGTTCAAAAAACCATTGATGTTTTACTCTCCAACATTAGCCTATATTGAATTTCAATTATAAGCAATACTGGGGTGAAGGATCCAACTCATGTTTCATGTCTGTATCTTTACATTACAAATTAATTTGAAGGAAAATGTTAGATTTATTGGGAGAAAAAATTACTATAGAAATGAAGAGAGTAAAATTATTTGATTTAATTAAAAATATCTGGATAGAGTATAAGAGAACACCCCAAGGAAAGTTCAGTCATTTGTCCTATAAAGGGCACAACCATATGTTAGTATCAATTTTTAGTTTGACATCCTTTATCTACCTGTATCAAGCAGGTAGATGGCACAGTGAATAGAGTGCCTAGCCTGAAGCCAGTAAGATTTATCTTCTTGTGTTCAAACCTGGCCTCATTTTCTAAATCTTTTATTTCATTCCCTCATCTATAAAATGATCTGGAAAAAGAAATGACAAAATATCTCAGTATTCTACAAAACCATACAAACCTAAATTTGATTATGAAGAGTTGGAAATGACTGAAACAACTGAGCAACAATAACAAAGGTACCCAAAATGATATGTAGTATATATGGTAGCAAACTTTGAAACAGGAAAATAAAAGAGAAACCTATTATAAGCCTATAATAATATGCATTATTTGTACAGAAAGGCTCGTTAAATATGATGGAGTCCAATCATTAGAAAAGCTAATTGTGTTGTTTGGAGTGACACAACTAGTTAGTGTCAGAGAAGAAATTAGATTGGATCCCTTGGTCATTATTATTTTCACTTTACCAATTTAATATCAAAAAATGAAGGGCTCTGGATAATACATAATCAAAATCCTCAATCCCCGAAGAGCCAGGACTAGATGGTTGCTTAGAAAAATTGAATATAAAGTAATCTTCTGCATGATCCACTAGACATAAATGAAGCTCCTTTTCATTTTTTTTTGTTTAACACTCTACCCATATATATGCCTTTTCCTATGCATATTTTTACCTTTGTTCAAAAAAAGAAAAGAAGTTCGTATATCTAAATTCATGATCATTATATTAAATGGGAAACTTGGATAAAAACCAATATTTTCCCTTCAGTGACTAAAAATGAGAAAAGAAATGTAGGTTATAGAAAGAAAATAGAAAATAATAGAAAAATAGAAAATAATTTAAAATATAAAATAATTTAAGACTTGATAAAGCAACACTGGTTAATTGATTTATTATAATGTTTGAAATATTAGCTTTCCTATTACATGAATTTTTTTAGAAACTTCAACTTTTTAATTAATTTTTCAATGTAGATGAGATATTCTTATACTTTCTTAATATTTTGAGTGATTCAAATAAGAAATAGATAAATTAATATCTTTATCACTTGAAAATTACATGAATTTGTCAAAAGCAAAATTAAATGGTTTAAGAATGAAGCAGATGGTTTTGGAAATCTTTGATTCTTATCTTATTTTCACAGTAATTCTGTAATTTCAGTACAAGTTACTCCACCCTTTAACCCTTAGTTTCCTCACATATACTATCAGAGGTACTACAGAAAAGATGTTTAACATTGCTTCCAGAGTTTTAATGAAATCTAATTGCCATGTGATACTTATGGGATAATAAAATGATAGGAAAATAGTTTCTAAAACAGGGTTTATCAATCAATTTTTGTGTCAGAAAATATTTTTTTAGTCTGTGAAATCTTTGGATTCCTTCTCAGAAAATAAAAAAAAGATTTTAAATACCTAAAATTAAAAAAAAAACTTATTTTACAAAAGAAGTAATATATATTGAAAACCAATTATTAAAAAAAAAAAACAGGTCATGGATGCAATAAAAACCAAACTTGTAGTAGAAGGATACCTTTCACTATGTGAAGTGACCATTTTTTGATAAGTATTATGAGCATCTACAATATAAAAGATATTTTAACATTGATATTTTAAAATTTTGTTTATTTTTATTTTACATAATTTATTTCCACAAGATTTAGAGTTACAAATTTTCTACCCCTCTTTCCCCTACCCACCACCCCAAAATAGCTATCTCACTGTATACCACCTCCCCCAATCTACTCTATCCTATATCCTCCCCTATTCCTACTCTGACTTTCCAGTAGGGAAGATGGATCTCCATCCCCCAGTGTGCCTGTACATCTTATTTCCTAGTTGCATGTAGTAGTAGTAGTAATAGTAGTAGTAGTAGTAGTAGTAGTAGTAGTAGTAATATATTTTTAAACATTTTATTTTAAAACTTTGAATTCCAGATTCATTCCCTTCCTCCCTAGTCACCCACCCTTACTAGGAAGATAAGCAATTCAGTATAGGTTGTACCTGTGTAGCTACACAAAACAATTCCATAGTGGACATATTGTGAAAGACTGACAAAATTTGGCTCCATCTTATCCCAACTTTACTTGTTCTATTCTCTCCTTTGACCCTGTCCCTTTTCAAAAGTGTGTGCTAGAGGTGGCTAGGTGGAGCAGTGAATAGAGTATGGGCCCTGGAGTCAGGACTTGAGTACAAATCGGGCCTAAGACACTTAATACAAAAACTAGCTATGTGACCTAGGGCAAGTCACTTAATCCCAACTGCCCTGCAAAAAGCAAAATAAAAAAAGTGTGTGTTTCTAACTATCCTCCCCCAAAACTTCCCTCACCTCCATCACCTCCCTCTCATCCTTTCCCCCCCTAAATGTGTGTATGTCTTTCCCTCCTTAAGCCAAATTCAATGAGAGTAAGGTTAACCCATTCCCTTTTGCCTTTCTGTTCTTCCCCTCCATTGCTACAGTTTTCTCCTCGCCTCTTCTATATGAGATAATTACCCCATTCTGTCTCTCTCACCATCTCCTCTTATTATATTACTCTCTCATCTCTCAATTTCACTTTTAAGTATCATCCCTTCCTATTCAATTGATCCTGTGCCCTCTGTCTATGTATACCTGTACACATATATACACACACTCATATATGTATTCATACACCTGTATACCCTCCTATATAGGCATATATACGTACACACACACACACACACACACACACACACACACACACACATATATAGCTACAAAAGTTTCATAAATTATAATTATTCTTTTTCCATATAGGAATGTAAATAGTGCAACTTTGATAAGTTCCTTATGATTTATTTTCCCTGTTTACCTTCTCATGCTTGTCTTGCTTCTTGTGTTTGAATGTCAAATTTTCTATTCAACTTTGTTTTTTTTTTTTTCATCAAGAAAGCTTGAAAGTCCTATACTCCACTGAATAACCATATTTTCCCCTGAAACATTATACTCAGTTTTTCTGGGTAGGTGATTCTTGGTTTTAAGCCCAGCTCCTTTGACCTCCAGAATATCATATTCCTAGCCCTTCAATCCCTCAATGTAGAAGCTGACAAATCCTACATTATCCTGATTGTATTTCTACAATATTCAAATTGTTTCTTCTTGAATGCAAGTGATATTTTCTCCTCAACCTGGGAATTCCAGAACCTGGCTATAACATTCCAAGGAATTTTCTTTTTGCTATCTTTTTCAAGAAGTTATCTATGAATTCTTTCAACCTATATTTTTCCCTCTGGTTCTAAAAACTCAGGGCAATTTTCCTTCAGAATATCTTAAAGGATTATTTCTATGTTCTTTTTTTGATCATGGCTTTCAGGTAGTCCAATAATTTTTTAAAAAGCAATTGGGGTTAAGTAACTTGCTCAAGGTTACACGGCTACTCATTATTTATGTGTGGATGCTCATTTTCTGAGGCTGGATTTGATCTCGGGTCATCCCAACTCCGAGGCCGGCACTCTTACTCACTGCGCCACCTAGCCGCCCCTTTAGGGCAATTGGGGTTAAGTAACTTGCCCAAGGTTACACGGCTAGGTTTTTGTTTGTGTGGGTTTAGTGTCTGAGGCCGGATCCGAACTCAGGTCCTTCTGACTCCAGGGCCGGTGCTCTATTCACTGCGCCACCTAGCCGGCCCAGTCCAATAATTTTTAAATGATTTCTCCTGGATCTATTTTCCAGGTCAGTGTTTTTTTTAATGAGATATTTCACATTGCCTTCTATTTTTTTTCATTTGTTTGGATCTGTTTATTAGTATCTTGATGTCTCATAAAGTCATTAGCTTCCGTTTACTACAATCTAATTCTGAAGGAATGATGCTCTTCAGTGAGCTTTTGAGATTCTTTTTTTCCATCTGGCAAATTCGGCTTTTTAAGGCATTCTTCTCCTCATTGCCTTTTTGAGCCTCTTTTGCCATTTGAGTTAGTTTATTTTTTTAAGATGTTACTTTCTTCAATCAGGTTGTTGTCTCACTTTTCATGATTTTCTTACATCATTCTTATTTCTCTTTGAAATTTTTCTTCTCCTTCACTCATTTGGTTTTCAAAATCCTTCTTAAACTCCTCTATGGCCTATAACCAATCCATATTTTACTTGGAAGCTTTTGTTGCAGGAGTTCTGACTTCATTGTCTTCCTCCTATTCCATGCTTTAATTCTTTTTGTACCCAAAAAAGGAATCCAAAGTTGGATTGCTGTGCTTGCTTTGCTTCCTTTGTTAGCTCATGTTGCCACTCAATTACTTGACTTTTGAGCTTTTTGCCACAGTAGAACTATGTTTCCAGAGAGGATAACTTTGTCCCAAATTGCTGGGGTTTTTTCAGCTGCCAGAGCTATTATTTGGGTGCCCTCTGTGAAGCATCCATAGGCTCTGGCACCTCATCAAACTCCTTAGGACCTCCACCCAAGACTGTGATCCAGATACAAGCAGGTTAAAGCAAGAGTGATTACCCCTTCAGAATGGTTGCTTAGTCCCCCTACAATCTGCAGGCAAGGAGCTCTGAAGCAACCATGAGGTTGCATTGGCTACAGTACCTTAGCTGCATCTCCCTCTGGGGCAGAGGCCAGATCACACTCTGGATCCCCTGTTCTCAAAGTCCACACTGACCTTTTATTTTGCCTTTGGCATTTATGGTTTGATAATTCTGGAAACCACAGCAGCTGATGGTGATCCACTCTACCAAAGTCCTTCCAGCTGTGACTGGTCAGGTGGCCCTGAGGCTAAAACTGTGGACTCATGCAGGGCTGGGCTGTGCTCCCAGGATGCTGTGATGGACCTTTCCTGCCAACCTGAAGTTAGTAGGAGATTAGTTTCTCTCTGTCACTTTATGGGTTCTGTAGCTCTAAAGTTTGTTTAGTGTTATATTTTATAGGTATTTGAGGTTGTTATGGAGGGAGCTCAGGGAGTTTTCCTGCTTCTATGCCACCCTCTCTACTCTATCTCCCAACATCTAACTTTCTATCAACATTGGTATTTTTAATGTGACTAGTTATTTGTTTGTAAGAAAAAAAATTTTCCTAAGAGATTTCAGATATGGTTAAGGGAGTGTGTTGTGGTAGGAAAAGTCTCTACTTTGAACCAAAAACAGGCCTGTGATTGTATTCTGCCTCTTCCACTTTCCAGTGCTATAAACCTTGGACCTTAATTATCCCTCAGCATCAATTTCCTTCTTTGTAAAATGAGGTTAATAATATTTGTGCTTCATAACTGATTTAATTGTGAGAATCCAAAGAAATAATGTGTGAAAAAATTGAAAATACTCTTTAAAATTGTTCTATTTATGATACTTGAAACGTTAGCATGGGTTATTGGATAGGGATCTGCTAGTAAATGCCTAACTATAAGCTTAAACATATCCCTCAATAAAATTATGGTGGTCTAAGTTTAAGCTTTCTTTGCCCATGGAGGCTGTATTTATGGGAAGGAGTGAACTAGATTCTTAAGAGAATATTCGATATTTACTGTCTTTACTATGTTATCTAAGAGTAGCAGTCTTTCCCCTAAGGGGACACAACTTGACATTTTGAGCAGAAGCTGGTGATATAGTTCTTTTTGCTATTGTTGCTGTTGTGAGGTTGTTCCTATTGTTCTTCTTGTTCTCTTTCTTCTTTCCTCTCTCTCTCTCTCTTTCTTTCTCTCTCTTACTTTTTAAGCTGGGACAATTTATCTGTCTAGGTGGCTGTGGCTCATTTTTCAGGTTCTTGATGGCTTAGAATGTGTATAAATAGCAACTGTTTTCTATTCTGGTCAGAAAATCTGAGGATCTCCCCCTCTTTGAAATGAAAAAGTCATCCATCTTTTGTCTCAAGACTTATCCAGCCCTTAGTCATTGAAGGGATGTGGCTTCACAAAAAACTAAAATCTGGAAAAGTTCTTAATTTAGGAAGACCAAGGTCACCCACTGCATCATGGTACAAACCAGTCTTTTGACCTTTGTCTTGCTATTTGACTTTGATGATTCTGGAAGAGAGAATGAGGCTGATGACTTTGAGCAACTTTGCTCCACTTATATCCTATTCACACATAAGTCAAGACATCACCCTCATGATGTTATTAGTTCTCTTTGAGAACGAAGGAGGAAGAAGTACAACAAGCCATTTTCTGGGGAAAAAATATGCTGCAATTTTCCTGGTCTGCCTTAAAATAATAAAAGTTTACATTTCCTTTCTGCAATAAGTTTGTTTCAATTTTAAGAAAAGTTTTGAGGTATACATTTAATCTACACTATTGGTAAAAGCAATTTCACAGGGTGATACCATAAAACATCAGACTCAGAAACTGATGAACTGAAGCTGCTTTGGATTTAGCAAGTTTTTTTTTTTTTTTTTTTTAACACACACACAAAAAATTCTGATTGGGGAATGATTTAAACTCACAGAATTTTATTTTACTTTCTCATGTACTATTTTCCTAATTCTTTTTCTTTAACACTTCTGTGAATTTACTGAATCTTAATTTCACTGAATCCCTCCTGAACAGATTTCATGATAAATAAAACAGTTCTTAAAATTGAAACTAAAGTTTTAAAGCCAATCTCTGCTCATTTTAAAATTCTCCTTTTCTAGAGTAACTAATCTTTCAATTAATGTCTTCATTAAATTTTACAAAGTTTACCGATACTTAAAAAGTTTGTCAAAATATTTGCAAGATGTTAAAATCATTATTTAGAAATTTCTAGTAGAGAATAATAAATTTAATCTCTATTGTAATTGTATCTATTTTTTCACTTCTGCAACCTTCAATGTGGTCAGTATTGGAAATAGGGAAAGAAAAGGGAGATTTGTCTTTTGTGGAGACTTTCTGAAAAGTTTTATTTTTTACACTCTTTTCCATGGTTTATTAGACCACAGAAGGAAAAAAAAACATAGGACAGACCAAATGGTTGGAAGCACCTGCCAACTGGAATTAGCATAAAGAACGAGTAAGACAGCACATATTTCCCATTCTCTTAAACATTTTCCTAATTGAATAAGGTCCTTTTCTATCTGAAGAAAGAAACACACTATTCCTTACTTTAATTCTATCATTCACAAAAACGGACACACAGAGAACACATAAGGAGACTCGACACAACATTAAATCAGTCATGAACTCCTAGGTTTCCCTAGGAAACTTTGAAGTCAGGATCTTACCTTTTCTCTAATAAGTGTACAATTTATGATATTTCTGTTACTGGGGTTCTGCTATCAGCATAAGATTAATTCTTCTGTTTATGGTTTGTATTAATGTTTTTAAATAATGTTATCTATAAGGAAATGTAATTTAATAACAATATCGAATTGCTTTAGTCTAATTTCCCAACTGCATTCATCCATTTAAAGAGCACTTTACATACACACACACACACACACACCCCATACATATATACACACCTATATATAACACCTAAAGACAGACATCTCTCTCTCTCTGTATATATATGTATATATATATATACATACATATACACATATATACATGTATATATTTTCTCTATATATATACATATATACTCTCTTTATATATGTATATGTATGCATACATATACAATATTTTATGTAATTTATGAAAACATTCCCTGTTTTTTTTTCTTTTCTTTTCAGAATAGGTCCCTACTAGAGAACTCTACTTCTAGGCTCTATGCTAAATCACATAAAATATTTTTAAAGAGAAATTACTATTTGACTTATTAAATAGGGTTTTTTCCCCTAAACCTTTTCTTCCTTGGGGATAGCCCCCTAATAAAGGGCTTTTAAAAAAAAAGTAAAACACCAACAGCAACAAACTGTCTTCCTCACTAGTATGAGGATAACCTCTAATAAAAAAAAAAAAGTTTTTTTCTCCTCCAAAGTGGAGGTTTACCTAAAACTTGAAAGAATCTTATGGTGATTTTCTCCTCCATACAGGCTTACCTTAGCTCAGAAGAATTTAGCTTCTGAACTCAGTAGAGTCCAGGACTTCAAGGTGGTCCACCGTTAAGAAATCTCTCTGTAACCATACATCTCTCAGGGAAATTCCTAGGAGAGGACCATCTATGAAATTTTAGAGTTAATCTCTCAGGTCCCATCTGGGTACCAATGTTGAAATTATTTATCTGAAATGAAAAGAAAATTACTCAACAAGTTAATGATAATTTACTAGTAAGGCTAGCAAGTTACAATTAACTCAAGTCAGCTAGTTCCTCTGTAATTAGCTGAGAAAGGAGTGATTTATAGACCTTATTGTATTTAACAGAAAAGAGGGGAAACTAGGAAATTTGTTTTGAACATAATTCAATTGGACAAGATAGTTCATCTGACTAGTTTACTTCACCCAGGTTTTCTTAACCCAAATTCATCAAAGTGAGATTACCCCCTAGAAGTCCTTCCCATACAGATGATGCTTTTTGTAACTAAAAAGCTTACTAGGAAAGCTGAACTTATGGTTTATAGTTAGCAGTCATGCCCCATCTCCCAGCTGCCAACCTTAGAAGATTTCATTATTCAACCTAGACTTTACCTCTAGTTTAAGAAAACAGGAGCTTATTTACTCACACGTTGTCCTTGTCCTTTGTTTTTGAAGCAGACCATGATGGCATCGGGGAAATTATGCCATGACTTGCAGTTACGTTTGATTTGAGTGAGGGAGGTCTGGGCAAGGTCACAAGCCTCACTTTCTCTTCCAGAGCCATCTGAGTCCAGTGACCATATATTCATCAGGATGAGTGGAGATGAACCAAGATGCAAGGGTAGACACTGACCCTTTTAGCTTAAGGCCTTTTCAAGTACTCACTTAGAGTGAAGTAATGCCTAATCAGTGACTAGGCCTCTTTAAGAAGTGTATCAGGAGATGGCCCCTTTAATTAGAAAAAACAAAAAAAAGTCAACCCAGGAAGGGAAGAACAGCAGGGTTGCTGTTGCAAAGAGAAACAGTTACCATTGACATTCATTCTAAGCCAGGGGGGTCCAAAATACAGCCATTAAGACTGGAAAGTAGAATTTAATTTTTAGTAACCCCCTCCACCACCACAACCTTTCTCCAACTGCTAGAAAGGGGAACTTAAACTTTAATCAACCACCTTTTCTCTAGTTACCAGAAAGGAGAAATTAGCCTTCAAAAGGAGTCTTACAATCCTTTGATTATTTTATTTCTAAGAAGTCTTACTCTAAATTATCTGCTAATAAATGATAAAGCCTTATCAATCTGTGTAGTCATGAAATCTATAGGTAATGAAAAGTTAAGGGAATATCTATGTTAGTCTGGCCTAGCTGTTAGGATTAGTTTTTCCTAAAGAAGGGAATTTAATGCTACAATCAAAAAAAATAAATCAAGGGAGTCAACACTAACTGATTTAAAGAATATTTCTTTTCATAATATTTATTCACATGAAATGAGAGGGATCTGATAAATACCTACTACATGTGTACAATGTAATGTCTGGTGAGACACTGTTTTTCAGTGAGTGATTTTATTTGTATGTATGTAGATATATGTGTATGTGTGTGTTTGAAAAGGCTTTATATATGTACATCATTGACAGAAGCCTTACTTTGATGCATCAACTTTCCTTGAAGAATAATATGCATAATTCAAATGCCAAACATTCATCAACCTAGAATAGCTTCAAGGATGGATATGGCAGCAGATTTTATGTTCATGTAAATTTGGGGAGCCTCATTACCAGGTTAATTGTACAGGAGAAATGAATTGTTGTAGCACCAGAAACTCATGAAGATCATCTACTAAGTTGTTTCGGGCTGCAAACAAGAAAACCAATGGCATCAACCAAAAATTTTAGATTACTTTAATATTGAATTATAGATTAGTTAATAATTTAACCAATGGCATCAACCAAAAATTTTAGATTACTTTAATATTGAATTATAGATTAGTTAATAAATTAACTATCATTAAGTGCCTATCATGTGCCAGGAGTTGTGTTAATTTGTGTGGAAAAATTATATATACATACATGTATATATGTATATGGCACAGAATAGTCCCTTCTTTTAAGGAGCTCACAGCCTGATGGAAGAGAAAATATGCAAGCAACTATATGTGTGTGTGTGTGTGTGAGTGTGTGTATGTATGTGTATATGTGTTCATGTGTATATATGTTAATATACACATAGATGCATGTCATGTATGTGTGTATATGTATGTGTATGTATGTTAATATACACACAGATGCATGTCATGTATGTGTGTATATGTATATGTGTGTATGTGTGTGTATGTACATATGAAAATTTGGGATTCATGGTGGAGGAAAGGCACTGAGATTAAGGATTAGAAAAGGCTTCTCATAGAAAGTGAGAATTTAGATAATATTTGAAAGAAGCCAGGAAACCTAGGGAAAAAAGCTAAATGATATTTTGAAAGATGGGAGAATTGTTGAAAAAATAATGAATTAGATAAAATTTCTGCCTCTTCTAGAATCAGCTATTTAAATATTTATACAAAAAGGTGAAGTGTCTATGTCTCTACTACCTTACTTATAAAATGGAAGCACTAATAATGATATTTGATTCTGAAATTATCATAGGATGAATACTCCAATAGTTCAAGAACAAATTAATTTATGTACCCTCCATTGATAAATATTTTAACTGCTCTATGCTTTAATACATGTCTTCATTAATTCCTATAGTTAATAAAATCACCATCTCATTTCCAACCTTCTGGGAATGATCAGTGATCGTATCCAAACTAAGTAAGGCTGGTCCTCATAGCACAGGTAGCACTGTTCATCCTAAGTTTCATACTCATTTCTTTCCAGTTTGGTAGACCTTTGGAAAATACAGCATCACCATCACACTACAATAGAAAACTTGGCAAGAACTATATTAGAGGTCCAGAAGGAATCAAATGGAGGGAGCCAGTGACACCATACCTTGCTTTTTTTTTTCACTTAAATATGTATTTTTATTTGTAACAAACAAGTATTAAACTGTAAAGTATTTTTGTACAAATTTAATACTTTAATAGCATGATATTTATCGTCTATGTATGGCTTTTGGGAGCTCAGAATTGTTGCAAATTTGTATGAAAAAAATCAAATTGTACACAGTGGAATAAACAGTAATTTAAAAAAAGACCAAAGTATGACATTCAGTATAAACTCTGAGACCTAAACCCACTTTGACTAGGTATTGCAGAGTACAGATCAAATAGAATACAAAATCGAGAGTTTCTTTTAGATGATTGAGGTTAAAAACCATACATTGCTTTTACACCTAAGAATATGATATACTGATTTTCATTCCTACTTCTATTTCTATTACACTTATTGCAATTAGCTTTTCTCCATTCCATGGCCACAGGCTGCTCCCTAATGTGGACTGTTTTACTCCAGAGAAACCAAGCAACACATATTTGCATTATTCATTCATTAGTTCAACAAGCATTTATCCAGGACCTGCTGCACTATATTTCCCAAAAGGCATTTTTATTCTGAGGACTTCATTGTGGATTAGTTAATTTTAGAAGAGCATTCCCAAGAAGCAACATGAATGGGAACATTAAATTTAATCTAAAGTTTTAGTCACTGATTGCCAAGCAATGTTCTTACTTGTTTGATATTGGTTTGATATAAGATCTAAAATCACTGATGTGGAGTGCCTTTAACATACAGGGATGGATAGTGGTTTTACTCTAGAACACTTTATCAAAATAAATTTATGAAATATTTCAATACGTCTCTGAAGTTACCTTCTAACTAAAGATGGTAGACTAAAGTCTACCATTACCATAAATCTGACCTAGGTTAAACGTTCTTTCTAGTTTTCTCTTCTGTTCTGCCTCCATTAATAATTTCATCTCATGCCTACATGCAGAGAAAGAACTAGAAAGAACTGAGTTTGAATCCTGATTGAAGCAAACTACTTGATCTTTTTCTTTTCATTGTTTGATTTTATTTCTTCTTTAGCATTTTTCATTCCATCTAGTACAATTGGTCTTTGTAACCTGAATAATGTCTAATGTGAAAGTATTTGCAGATCCTATACTGGATTATATGCCATCGTGGAGAGTGGGGAGAGGGAGGAAGGAAAATTTGAAACTCAAGGAACTATGCAATTGAATCTTGTAAACTAAAAATAAACAAACAAATTAAAAAAAAATTCATCTCTGCAGTACCCACCCTATATATGACTCATTTATTTGGCAGTGTGTGAGTGACCTTGAGTCTGACACCTCAATTTCTCCATTGTCCTTGATATTGTCCAGGTCTCACAATAACAATAGTTTTTAAAAGTTGTTACCTTCCTGTGTTTGGGACTAGTTGAATATGTCTTTATTAACAGAGCAGAAGAGATCACTCTCCACTCAGGTTTGCCCTACTTTTGAACCTATTCTGCAATGTCTTTTCAGCCAGCTTAACCCTTGGCTTGCTACCAACCTTTGTCCAAACTCTGATTGGTATATTTGAATGATTTGCTAAGCTTGTCTAGTGTGAGATTTCCTTATTTTATTTTGTAGTGTGGTTTTGAGATGGGAGAATGGGGAAGGCAGCTGTGATCATTATGGGAAGAGAAAAGAGGATACATTAGGACTAGTATGATCTTTAAGTATCCTTTTAGCTCTAAATTTATGAGTCTATGGATCACAATAATAATAATAATAATAAATACCCTTAAAGTTTGAAAAAGACAATATATATATATATATATATATATATATATATTACATCATTTGATCCTCATGACACCAATAAAATGGAATATCTATTATTTTATATCTCTTTTACAGATGGAGTTGATACTGAGAAGATCAAAAGATTTTCCCAGGTTTCCATAGTCAATAAATTTATTGGGAGGGATTTCAATTCAGGTCTCCTTGACTCTAAGTACATTGATCTATAAACCATCACATTGTACCTCACAAAAAATGGCAGAAAAATTGTGTGTGTGTGTGTTTGTGTGTGCTTTCTGTGTAAAGCTTTTAAGTAGTAGATTTCTTAAATAAAAAGTTAAATATTATCCCCTAATTTTGACTGTTAGACTCTGAAACAATGATTGGAAATAAGTTTTGGATATGAAAGAAAATGCAATTAGATGAGTAGGAACCAAAAAACAATGTATTTTGATGAAAAAAATGATAAGTACTTTCTTCTGAGAAGAACTCACACACACACACACACACACACACACACACACACACACAAGGCATATAAGGCATAGTGGATAAAGATCTGGTCTTAGAACCAAATAGATAAGGTTCCAAGTTCCGTTTTTGTACAGTACTTATATGGTCTTGGTCAATATACTTGAACTCTCAGTGCATGGGCAATACTCTAATGATATGTTTCATAAAATATTCCTATAATGATGCAATAGCAGATCTGATAGAAAAAAGAGAATTTAAAAGTCATATGTAAAAGAGTATATTTATTTTATTACTAAATAATACTCAATATTTAAAATAGAATATTAAATGAATATAATAATCTATTAAATAACACATAAAATTCGTGGCAGCTATAATAAAATTCCATTAACTTTAGAGATTAAAATGATAATATGAAGTAAAAGTTTTGAAGGATTAATAACTTCTAATTTTAAGAGGAAAGGTCATTTGAGGTAAAAGCAGCAACCTGTTTGAGCTCCCTCTCCAACTACCTTTAAGACCTGTAAAATACGACTCTAAACAAATTTTCAAGCTACAGAGCCCACAAAGTGTCAGGGAGAAACAAACATCCCACTGAAGGCAGCCAGGCAGGCCTACTGGAAGGGTCTATTACATGGCCTGGGAGCCAAATATAGTACTGCATGAGCAGCACAGGCCCAGACCAGCATGCAGACTGGTTGGAGCAAACTTCAGGAGAGTCCATCACCAGCAGCTATGGTGGTTTCCAGACTTCTCAGCCTATAAACGCCAAAGAGAAAGTAAAAGGTCAGTGTGGAACCCTATTGATTCTGCATGAGAGAAGAGCATGGTCTGCCCCCTGCCCCTGAGGCAGTGGAGATGAATGTGGCTGCAACTGCTGCTACTTCTGCTTCCAGTTCCAGGCCTACAGATCACAGGGGGACCAAATGACCATCCAGAGGGCATTTTCAGGAATCTCTGCTGGCACTGAGTCAGGATTCTCTTGCTTTTTCCTGCTTGGATCTGAATCAGAGTATTGAGTGGTGGTCCTGGGGTGAGGAATACCCTTGTGCCAGAGCTTGTTGAGGCTTTGGAGAGAAAGTGCTCTTCATGGTTCTGAGGCAAGTGCCTAGAAAAAACAAAACAACTCTGACAATAGCTGTGCAAAACGCCAGAAATTTGGGACACAGCTCTCTCCATTCTGGAAGCAGAGCTCAACCATGGCAAAGAGTTTGAAATCAAATAATTGACTGACAAGAAGAACAAACAGAGGAAGCACAATCAGACTATAGAATAACTTTTTGGTGACAAAGAGGATCAAAACAGAACCAGAAGACAACAAAGTCAAAACTCCTGCTTCAAAAGCCTTCAAGAAAAATATGATCTGGTTACAGGCCATGGAGGAGCTTAAGAAGGATTTTGAAAATCAAGTAAGAGAAGTAGAGGAAAAATTGGGAAAAGAAATGAGAATGATGCAAGAAAATCATGAAAAGTGAGTCAACAGCCTGACTGAAGAAAATAACACCTTAAAAATAGAATAACACAAATGGCAAAAGAGGCCCAAAAAGCCAACAAAAAGAAGAATGCTTTAAAATGCATAATTGGTCAGATGGAATAGAAAAAACTCATTAAAGAGAATAATTCCTTCAAAATTAGATTGGAGCAAAGGGAAGTTTATGACTTTATGAGAAATTATCATATTATAAAATAATTATATTATAAATCATTATATTATACTAAATCATTATAATTATAAAATTTTATATTAAAATCATTGTATTATAAATCATTATAAAATAAATGTTAAATTATGTTATAAAAACCTTATATTACTAAAATCATCATATTATAAAATTGTATATAAAAAGCAATGTTAAATATCTAACTGCAAATGTTATTTGGGCCTGCTCTTCCAGCTAACTTGGCTATAAGTTGACCTGATGACTTCTGAGTAGAAGAGTTAGTTTGTAGGACTGGCCACTTCTTTACTTTGTGAAGCTTCTCTTTCACTCTTATTCTTCACTTTTGATGAGAAAGTTAACTTTAGCGTTGTTAACATGAAATGTAATATTCCTTCTCCTCTCTCTGAATAATCCTAATAATTTCAGAAATTGGCATGTCCTCACATTCTTACTCTATAGGCACTCTCAATTAGGTTGGTCTGAGCCCTGCTCTGGGTCTCCCCAATATTTCTTTATCCTGCAAACTGTGCCAGCTTGAGCTAGCCACAACTACCAATAGTTGCTCCAAATGACCTTACCTATTTCAGTAAGGTTCATGACCAGTTAGATCATGAAGGATAAAAGAATGAGAATGAAGTGAGTTTTCTTGCTCATATTGCAAAGGGCAGATGATGCCTCATTACCAGGCCTTACTCCTCATATGACACCCCCACCTTTTTCCCTCCTGAAAGTATGAAAACCTTTCTGTAAAGTGTTCTTTGGAAACAGCTGTGTACTGAGATATATGGGTGACTTAGGCTCACATCCCTCTTCATTTCAGTTAAAGACTCCATTTCTACCCTCTTATTAATTTTATTTCAGGAGTAACACATCAATATTTCCATAGATTAGTGATAAGATTCTCTGAGATAGAGAAAGAGAGAGAGACAGAGAGACAAAGAGAGAAAGAGAGAGACAGAGACAGAGAGAGACAGAGAGATAGAGAGAGACAGAGACAGAGAGAGACAGAGTGACAGAGAGATACAGAGAGAGATACAGAGAGAGAGACAGAGATTGAGCAATCCCACTGCTGGACATATAGTTAAAAACATGTCTTAGAGAAAAGCAAATGGGCAAAGGGAACATCCTCCTAATGTGTGTGAAACTAATAAGGAAGACTTTTGTAAACAGTATGAGGTAGTTTATTTTTCTGTCTGAGATGTTTCTGTTCAAAGATTGTCCAAAAGACAATCATGGGATAGGTTGTAAAAAATTACTGATAAAAAGTAAAAAAAAAAACATCAATTAATTGTGTTTTAAAGGATCCACAAGGCTTAGGAATTGTTGGATGTGTTATATCTACAACATAAAGCACCCAATCAGTATATTTTATTTAAAAATTAAGGTTATTTTTTTCTATATATTCCAACCAAAT
This sequence comes from Gymnobelideus leadbeateri, assembly GCA_011680675.1. NCBI lineage: Eukaryota > Metazoa > Chordata > Mammalia > Diprotodontia > Petauridae > Gymnobelideus > Gymnobelideus leadbeateri. The sequence continues at coordinate 187,682 of WOXC01007416.1, forward strand.
ATTTGCCCAAAAAGTCACCTATATAGCAAAATGTGTGTACGTGTATTTATGATTGTAGATATGTATGTGTGTATGTATATGTATACACATACACATATACATAAATATATGTATATATGTGTATATGTATGTATGCATGTATGTGTTTTTGTATGTATGTATTATTGAGCAATCAATTCCTTTACCTTTCTTTGACTGAATTGCTGACTTAACATACAGTGGAATTAATGGAATGAGTTTCCCATTTGCAGACAAGGGATCTGGGGCTGGAATTATAGATCTTCCCCAATATCTGCGTAACTTTGGGAATATCACATAATTTCCCAGGGTATCAGCTTCCTCATGTGTAAAATAAAGAATTTAGATTAGATTATTTCATAGTTTCCTTCCATAACTAATTCTATGACTATCATTTTAGCTATAAATACTTTCAAAGGATTAGTCATAATTCCTGTCCAGGAAACACAAATCACTACAAGGACAAACTTCTATAGTGAAATTCCCTCATTCTCTGCATTCTTAGCAATTTATTTTGTTCCACTAGCAATTTGGAAAAGACCACATAATGTTAGCCAGTTGCGATTTGCATAGTTCTGCACTATGAAAGATTGGATTATATTTTACACAGCATGAATCCTACCACTTGCACGTATGAGAGTTTATCAGTCAAAACTTTTTGTATAAAAAATCTAATCTTTTATTCCTATAGGTTAGTGTTTTTTTTTAAATTCACAAACCTGCAAGAGAAATTATTGTAATCAATAATAACATACTTGAAAAGTATAAAAGGGAGAGGAAAGCTATCAGTTAACCTGTACTGTGAACCTTTCAACTTTTAATTGCAGTCCTCAGTGGGACAATGTTGATATTGTACAATTACTTACTTGATACCTGTTTTTCATAACTAAAAAGGAATGGGAAAAGAGACTAAAACCACAGCAGCTGCACGAAGCAGAAACATCTTTCAAGGTCATGTCCAGTACCTTTCTAAATGAATTCAACAATAGGGAAGCCACAGATATAAGTTCTGCTCACCAATATTTGGCAAGTCATTTAGAGGCAATGACAGAAGATTTTCAAATGCATTTAGGAACTAACAACTATACACATATATGAAAATATACGTGTTTACACACGCACATGCATCTATATGTGTGCACTCACAATACACATGTCTGCATACATGATGCTTATATATGCTTACACAATCACATATAACTACATGCATATCCCTACCCATACACGTACATACACATGCATACATATATGCATGCACTTATACATATACTATACATGCAAGCACACATGCACACACATCTATGTATGTATGCCTGTATGCATACATGCATCTATGCATGTATGTTCAGGGAGACTTGCTGGAAGATGTCTGAGAGGAGAAAAACCAAGTTTACTGTTCTAATCTCTACTCAGATTTAAAAAGTGTATCATATTCTCTGTGTCTTAACCAGAAAAACAAACAACCAAACACACAAATAAATGTGAAAAATGAGGGAGGGGGAAAGAAGCACCTTGGAAATACAATAGCATGAAATGAGGGCACCTGAGGATACAATTTTTGCAACAGAGAGTTTCTGCCTATAACACCAATCAAGGAATCATTTAACCTTTTGCACCTTCCTTCCTGGATAGATTGAGGATCTGGTTGTTTCTCAGACTTTTTCCAACCTAACTTCTTGTTCTGAGAGCAGGAAGAAACACAACCTGCAAAGCAACAAAGCACTCCTGGCAGGGAAAGCTCTTGCATCAACTGAATTCAAAATGAGCTAAGTGGGGGGGCATCCTTTGATTGCTTTCCCAGATACAGACTGAACAATTTTGCGATATTATGTGGTAACTCTCCTATCCATTAGCAAGGTACAACATTATCCAGCTCATTGTTTAATTTCATCTCTATTTCTTCCACCTCAAATTAAACTCCTTGGTCAAATAATCAACAAACATTTATAAACTACTAAATGTGTGTCTAGGGTTATGCTAAATGATGCGGATACAAAAAAATATATCTCTGACCTCAAGTAGCTAATATTTTTTTAAACAAATGCTTTATTAACTTCTGTTTTACATCATTCATTTCCACCAGATTTTGAGTTACAAACATTTTCCCCCAATTATTCCCCTACATAGCAGTCCCACAAGATATCGCTTCCTCCAATCTACTCTCTCCCATACATTCTCCCATACCCCCTTCGACTTTTCCATTAGAGGAAGGTGAATCTTTGTGTCCCAATGCCTGCACATCTTATCTCCCAATTATAGGCAAAAGAGTATTAATAATAGTATTTATATATATTTGAAACATTTAATCTTAAGACCTCGAATTTCAGATCCATTTCTTTCCTCCCTTGTCACCCATTCCCTCTGGGGACATAGGTAATTCAGTATATGTTGTACATGTCTAGCTATGCAAAACATTATCATAGTAGATATATTGTACAAGGCTGCTTATAATTCCCTCCCTCTCATCCCACCACCCACCTGGTCCATTCCCTACATGATCCTGTCCCTCTTCTATAGTGGGTACTTCCAACCTCCCCTCCCCGAAAGGATGCCCCCCCCCCAATCAATCATCCCTCCTCTCATCCCCCTTCCCCCTATTCTGCTGTAGGTTGAGATATCCCATTTAGTATGTATGTCATTCTCTCCCTGAACCAAATTCAATGAGAATGTGGATTTGCCTTTTTTTTCCCTTCCTATTCTCCCCATCCCTTTCAACCACTTCCCCTTGCTTCTTCTACATGAGATAGTTCACCCTACCCTGTCTCTCCCCATCTCCTCTTGCCACTTTCCTCTCTCACCTCATAATTTCATCCCTTGAGTATTCTCCCTTCCCCACAAATTCAACCTATGCCCTCTAACCATATACACACACATTCACATATGTATTCATATGACCACACCCCCTTCTTCCATTATTTTCATAATGAGAAAGATATCATCAGTCACAGTTATTGCTTTTCCATATAGGAGTGTAAATAGTTCACCTTTGATAAGTTCCTTTTGATTTCTTTTCCCTGATTACCTTCTCAGGCATCTCTTGCTTCTTGTGTCTGGATGTCAAATTTTCTATTCAATTCTGGTTTTTTCCTCAAGAATGCTTGAAAGTCCTCTATTCCACTGAATGACCATATTTTCCCCTGAAACAAAATACTCAGTTTTGCTGGGTAGGTGACCCTTGGGTTCATTCCCAGTTCTTTTGCCCTCTGGAATATCATATTCCATGCCCTTCGATCCCTCAGTGTAGAAGCTGCCAGGTCCTGGGCTATTCTGATCGTGTTTCCACAATATTGAAATTGTTTCTTCCTGGCTGCTTGTAGTATTTTCTCCTTGATCTGGGGATTCTGGAACCTGGCTATAATATTCCTGGGAGTTTTCTTTTTGGGATCTTTTTCAGGAGGTGATAGGTGGATTCTTTCAACCTCTATTTTGCCCTCTGGATCTAAAACATCAGGGCAGTTTTCCTTGAGAATTTCTTGAAGGGTGATTTCTAGGTTCTTTCCTTGATCATGGCTTTCAGGTAGTCCAATAATTTTTAAATTGTCTCTCCTGGATCTATTTTCCAGGTCAGTGGTTTTTCCCATGAGATATTTCACATTGCCTTCTAATCTTTCGTTTGTTTGGATCTGCTTAACAGCATCTTGATTTCTCATAAAGTCATTAGCTTCCATTTGCTCCAGTCTAACTCTGAAGGAATGAATCTCCTCAGTGAACTTTTGAGATTCTTTTTCCATCTGGCAAATTCGACTTTTTAAGGCATTCTTCTCCTCATTGCCCTTTTGGGCCTCCTTTGCCATTTGAGTTAGTCTATTTTTTAAGGTGTTGTTTTCCTCAGTCAGACTGTTGAGCCTCATTTCATACTTTTCCTGCATCCTTCTCATTTCTCTTTCCAATTTTTCCTCCACTTCTCTTATTTGATTTTTAAAGTCCTTCTTAAGGTCCTCTATGGCCTGCAACCCGCTCATGTTTTCCCCTGGGGCTTTTGGAGCAGGACTTCTGACCTCACAGTCCTTTTCCCACTCTATGACCCCAAAATAGGAGTCTAGGGTTGCATTTTTCTGTTTCCTTTGCCTTGGCATGTTGCCACTTGATTACCTGACTTTTGGGCTTGTTGCCACACTATGGCTTTAAGGCCAGAGAGAGGAATTTTCGTCCCGAACATGTGGGGGGCAACTTCTGTTTCTGGCAAGCTGTAAACCCACCCACGACTTCCACCTTATATCACAATCCAGATCCAAGGAGGTTACAGCAAGAGCGATTACCCCCCAAGACTGATCACTGGATCTCCCTACAATTAATTGCAGGCCAAGAGCTGGAGCTGCCTCTGAAAACTACAAAATGGTGTGTCTCCTCAGGGGCTTCTAGCCCCTAGGGGAGGGAGCTGACTCATTCCCCCAAATACAAGTCCCAAAGTCCATAGGACACTAACCTCTTACTTTGTCCTAGGCATGTCTATGTTGATAATTCTGGAGTTGCCACAGCTGCTGGTGTTCTGGGGTTCCTCCAGCCGGCTGCTGGCCCTGTCACCCTGTGGCTAAAACCTCAGCTCAAGTGGACCTGGGCTCCGCTCGGCTCCGCTTCCTGCGCTCTTCGCGTTGTGAGCTGCCCGCTCCCAGACCGCTGTGCTGGTCCTTCCTGCAGGGCTGCTGGGCTGTCCTCAGCGGGAGGTTAGCTTCTCTGTGTCGTTCTGTGGGTGCTGGGGCTCCAGAAGTTGTTCAGAGTCCCCTTTTACATAGTTTGGGTGGAATCTGGGGGCAGAGTGGCTTGGATGAGCTGTTTCTACTCCGCCATCTTGGCTCCGCCCCCAAGTAGCTAATATTTTAAAGGAGGAGACTTTGTCTATAAATCAGAACATAAAACAAAATTATAGAGTTGATTGAAGGTAAAACTCAAGAGGATGTCACTGGCATTTGGGAGTCCAAGACAGCAAAGGAAATGGGAGGTAATCCTCAAGATCAGCAAGTAGGCCAGTATATTTATATAATAATTTGTGTATGGAAGGCATTATAATGTAAGACATTGGAAATGTAGAATGGAGCCAAGTTTTAAAGAGCCTTAAATTCTAAAGAGGACTTAGGATCTATTAAAGTTTACTGAGTAAGACAAACTAGCCTCAAGTAAAATCACTTTGGGGAATGGTTTGAAACTGGACAAGACTAGAATCAAACTATCAAGTCTTGTGTTGAGGAATAATCAAAGTCATGAGCTGAGAAATAAAGCATCTTTAATTAAGATCACTGAGTAGCAAACCTATTGTCCCACTTCCCTCCCCCTGGGGGGGGGGGTTTGTAATAGTAATGAAATTTGAAGATCCCTTTGTATTACCAAGCTGGTAGGTACTTAGCACCTAGTTTCAAATTAAGCCTTTGCAAAGAAACAGGAGGTACTAAGCCCTGTTGCTGACATACCAGCAAGGGGCTGAACAGGGGGGAGTTAATACCTATAACAGGAAGAGCACAAGCTGGACAGCCATAATTACCCAGGGTAAGCATCATGGAGGCAGGGCAGCTACTGCTGCTGGAGAGAGAGAGAGAGAGAGAGAGAGAGAGAGAGAGAGAGAGAGAGAGAGAGTTGCTCTCAGCAAGCATCTGGAGGCTGGTCTGCTACTACTAAAGACTGAACTGAGAATTGAGAACTGAGAACAGAAACCAAACTTTAATTTGTTGTGGCAAGACTTTCAAGAGTAAGCTGGAACTACTGAAGACTGAGGAAGCATGCTATGGTGCCAGTATTTTGTACAAATATTATGGCTTTGTTAACGTGAATGAATGTTCTTGTGGCTTTGTTAAGCCTTGTCATCCCAGGAACAGAGATTGTGAAGGATTTGAGATAGACTGGACATTGTGAGCTCCAATATGGAGCAGTAACTGCATGGAGAACTATACAAGGAACTGAGAGCTGTCTGCCTTTGAACCCACATGACAGTTTGGTGGATTCAGGTAGGAGCTACCTGGCCCGAGTCAATATGAAAAGACCTCTCTGTGAATACTGAGTGTTGACTTATGAAACTGCCTGAGTAATGACTGATGAAATAGGATACTGAGTAGTGGCTGGGGAAATTGTGATTTATTTGTGACCTACAGGTGGATGGCTTTTGTACTTTCTACTACCCCTTAAGAGGGTACTGAGAAGAGACTGATGAAATTGTAATTTAATTGTACCCCATGGGTGGAGGGCTTTGACTTTTATACTATGTGTCCCTTAGGAAGGGATGATTGAATTATTGAGTCACTAAATTATTGTACTTTGTTGAAAACAATGTGAGAACTTTGTCGAAAACTATGTGACCACTTTGACAAAAACTATGTGGCCGTGTTTTAGTGGTAAGTTGTTGAGTTGTAACATTGTGAAGCTGTACCTTGATTTTCTCTGAATGTTTTGCCCTTATTTGGTATTGAATAAATAGACAGTTTACTATATTATGTAACCAGAACCTTGAAAGCTGTTCACAGCAACAGTTCTATGGAAAGCTGCTTTTGCATGGCTTTACAGGGGTGTCTCATGACTGCAGAGCACAATGGATTTCATAACTCCAAGATGCATGCAAATGTTTCTTATACCTTTAGGAGGAGGTAGGAAGGCCTACCTAGCCATGAGGCCCCTGAGGTTCTTAGCAATCCAGGCAAGGAAAACCTTGTCATTCTGGCTGTTTTCCCTTCACATTATGAATTCTAACAGAATGGGGGCAAAGATATTATAAACTGGGAACCAGCTTGAGCTAGTTTCCTTTTCAAAGTTGGGGGGACTTAGGGTGTGGTTCAGTTCAACCTCATCAAGGGTAACTATCTTAAGAGTAGGAATATAAAGACTTACTGAAATTCTGACACTATTAAGATAATTAAGAAAGTGGCAGTCATATTCCATTTTCTAGTCATAATTTCTGTCATTATAGTAACATTTTTCTGCCAAAGTTGAATAATTGCAATCATCCCTTCAACAATGCAGCTTTCCCCATTGCAGGTTTGAGATATCATGGATTGGCATAAGAAATGAAATGGGAATTATGAATGTTTTATAGTAGCCTAAGATGACAATGTGAAGGACAGGAGACAGATATTTAACAAATATTTAATTCAAATTTCACAATTACATACTCTAAATACCCCATTAAAGAAAAAACAAACAAACAAAGAATTCAGACTTTTTCTGTGGTATGGAGGGACAACCAAAGCATTTAATGCAGATTTTCCAGATTGAGGGGGTACCATGGCCTTAACTCCAGAAATATGGAAGGGATAACTAAAATAACCTCTTTCCTGTGCAGAGTGCAGGAGCCGAGCCGAGCCGAGCCCAGGTCCGCATGAGCCGAGGTTTTAGCCCCAGGGCGGCAGGGCCAGCAGCCAGCTGGAGGAACCCCAGAACACCAGGAGCTGTGGCGACTCCAGAATTATCAACATAGACTTGCCTGGGACAAAGTAAGAGGTTAGTGTCCTATGGACTTTGGGACTGGAATTAGGGAATGCGTCGGCTCCCTCCCCTGGGGAGGTATGGGAGAGAGCAGATTGGAGGAAGTGATATCTTGTGGGATTACTGTTCTGGGAGGTTGGGTAGGGGAATAATGGGGGGAAAATGATTGTAACTCAAAATCTGACGGAAATGAATGATGTAAAACAGAAGTTAATAAAGCATTTGTTTAAAAAAAAAGCATGGGAGCAGATAAAATACAAAACTGAGAGACTTTAGTAGCTGAAAGCTATTTGTTCCTGAGAACTATTCAATCTTGACCTAGATTGACATCCAACCCTGTCCACACAACCATTCATACTCAATAAAGCTCAAAATTCCACTGGAAACCTACCCCTGCCCATTTTATCAGCAGACAAGTTCTTTTCCCCATTCTCTTTAAAACACTTTCTCAGGAAAGCTGAAAATATATAATCCTATCGTCACTGGAATCAAGGATTGCTAGTTTAAAAATGATGGGAACCATGGATGAAAGGAACTACTTCATAATACCATGTGTGACAAAATAGAAGAAAGCTGGATAGTTTCACATATGCCCTAGATATTGTGAAAGCAGATTGTAAGTGTAGAGGGAACACAAGTAGATTCAGTGGACTAAATTCTACAATGGAAGTCATGCAAGAAGTAAAGGAAGCTTGAAGGAATGGAATCTTAAAGACATAAGACAAAATAATTTATTATTCTTAGTTTTTTTATTATGGGGTGGCTAGGTGGCACAATAAATAGAGCATGGGCCCTGGAATCAGGAGGATCTGAGCTCAAATCTGGCCTCAGATACTTAACACTTACTAGCAGTGTGACCTTGGGCAAGACAAACCCAATTGCCCTGCTTTCCCCCCTCCAAAAAGCAAAATAATAAGAATAAGAATAATGTAATAATAATTTCCAAAATTTACTTTTATAAGATTTTGAGTTCTAAATTTTCCTCTACTTCCCTTTCCCCCTCCCCAAGATGTCATGCAATCTGATATAGGCTATACGTGTACAATCACATTAAACATATAGCCCCATTAGTCATGTTGTGAAAGAAGAATCAGGACAAAAGGGAAAATCACGAGAAAGAAAAAAGGAAGAAAATAATATGCTTAGATCTGCATTCAGACTACATAGTTCTTTCTCTGGATGTGGATAGCATTTTACATCATAAGTCTTTTGGAATTGTCTTAGATTATTGCATTGCTGAGAAGAGCAAAGTCTATCAAAATTGATCATCAAGCAATATGTTTATTACTATGCACAATGTTCTCCTGGTTCTGCTCACTCCACTTAGTATCAGTTCATGTAAGTATTTCCAGTTTTTTTTTTTTCTGAAATCTGCCTACTCATTATTTCTTAAGGAACAATGATATTCCATTATATTCATATACCACAACTCGTTCAAGTTTTCCCCAATTGATGGGCATCGCTTCAATTTCCAGTTTTTCACCACCACAAAAAGAGCTGCTATAAATATTTTTGTACATATGGGTCCTTTTCTGCTGCCAGCAGCAGGTGGACACTTCGTGGAGGAGTTGAAATGAAAGTGGGCCAGGCGAGCCAGTGGAAACTGAGCCAATTTTATTCGTTTGAGGGTCCAGTATATATACTATAGCTAAAGCACTTACATCATATTTTCTCATGGGAAACTTCATGTAGTTTGCAACATGGGACACCTAACTTTCAATTTTGCCTGAAGCTACTCCCATGGGATGCTTCCCTGCTTTCCTATCTCATGCATCACTATTTCAAATATATCACTCAAGTGTCCAGGGTTTCAGGGACTGGCAGAATGTTCCAAACCTCCCTTTCTGAGTAACAGGAGGGTGGAGAATCAACTTGATATAGTGGGCCCAGCCTGGATTCATACCCATGGGATGCAGACCCCTCAGAACATGCCCATGGCCTACCCCTCAGAGCTCTCAACAGTGCCCCCTATGCTTTCTCCTTTTTATGATCTCTTTGGGATATTGTTGTACTATTGCTGAATCAAAGGGTGTGCACAGTTTTATAGCCTTTTGGGCATGGGGAAAATAATTTTAATGCATAATTATAATCTTAAATATTTTGGCCAAGTTAAAAAAAAGATAGAACCACTGAACACTGAAGAGCAAAACATCCACAGTGTTTTATTAGGTTCAGTGCATCACACTTTAGGAAGGACACAAATTATGTGGTAGATATTCAGAGAAGGGGGCGGCTAGGTGGTGCAGTGAGTAGAGCACCGGCCCCGGAGTCAGAAGGACTGGATCTATTTATTCTGGATTATAAGAGACTCAAGGGGAAATTATGTCTGTCTTCATATAGTTGGATGTTAAGGGTTGTCTAATCTCTATTATCTCCTTGTCCAATTATTCCTTCTCTTATTCTTCCATACATGTTTCAGCCTTCCCATTCTAAAGAAACAAACAATAAAAGAGATATGATAAGCTCAATGTTTTTAAAAACCAAGTTGTACATAACAGAGATACTTGCATTCCTTTTGTACTCCACTATGCATAGGAGAATGCATTTAAAGGCATATAATAAGTTGAGGATGCTACTTTTAAAGCTATCCTTATATTAATTTCATTTGATCTTGTTCCTGTTCTCATCTGTGCTCTTCATTTTAAATATTTCAGTGATCCTCTCTTCTTTCTTTTTTTTTTATTGATGAGATTCGAGGGGCATCTTTATCACAAGTTCCCTTTCCCTTTCATATGCCTCTCATCAGAAATAAAGGAAAGTAAAAATATAACAAATAGCTATAGTCATGTGTGTATATGTCCATCCAAAAACTGTTTCTTGGACTTCATTTCTATATAACCAAGTTCCTACCAGACATTTCAAACTAGATATGCTGGAGAAATTTCTAACTCAACACATCCAAAGCAAAGATCATTAATCTTATTTCTAAAATAATTACCTCTACTAAATATCAGTATTTCTTTTAGAGGACCCATCATTTCTCTAGTTTTCCAGGTTCACTACCTTAGAATTACCCTAAAGTTTACTTTAAAACATATATTCATTCAGTTGTGAAATCTTGACATTTCTACCTCACAATATTTCACATATTGTGCGGTAGAATCAATCTCTAATCATACTTCTATCACCTTAATTCAGGCATTGATCATTTCTTCCCCATGACTATTGAAATGGATGACTAATTAATCCCAATTTGCAAACTTCTCACAACACCAAATCATGCTTTACACATCTGACAATTTCATTTTCCTTATATGCCATTCTAATTATGCCATTCCCTTATCTGATAAATTTCAGTGTTCTCTTACTGTCATTAAAATCAATATGTGCTTATCTACTTGTATTCTAAAGACCTTCATAACATGTCCTTGATTTAGCTTTTTTAGTTTCATTATACTATATTCCTTTTCCTAATTGTTATTGTTCAGCCCTTTTCAATTGTTTCTGACATTTTGTGACCCCATATGGGCTTGTCTGGGGAGGATACTGGAGAGGTTTGCTACTTTTTTTCTCCAGTTCATTTTACAAATGAAGAAACTGAGGCAAACGGTGCTAAATGACTTGCAGCTATTAAGTATCTGGGACCAGAATTGAATTTAGGGAGATGAGTCCTTCTGACTTCAAGCTTGGCACGCTATCATCTATACTGCCTAGTCTTAACTCTCTTTTTTCCAATATTCTATGAATTTATTGAATACCTATTATGTGTTTAATCTACTGGAGAAGGAAATGACAAAGCATTCCAGTATCTTTGCCAAGAAAACTCCAAGGATGATATTGATGTGCTATTGTCCACAGTATCATGAAGAGTTATATGATTGATTGAGTGAACAACAACAACGTGTAGCTAAGTATTGTGCTGGGAGCTGCTGATACAAATATAAAAGTAAAACAGTCTATTTATTGAACATATGGACATACATTATCTTTTCAAAATCAACGTTAGATTTCTAGGAAAGATTCCCTCAGGAGTTCACATTGAACTATGAGCAAAAGTGCTTAAGAAAATGTAGTATAATAAATTAAGAGATATCGATAGGGTGATGGGACCTGCACCCTTAAGAGGAAAAGACCATGTCTTTGAAAGCAACCCAGTCTCTGAATTTTCCCATACATTTCAACAGCCATATCAGAGATGACTCCACACAATGGAACTATCTCACCCCAGCTCACCTAGATCACCTAATTAACTTACTTGACATTCCTTTCACTGACACTTTTGGCCAGTCCTAGATTACTTAGCATATAAGGACCACTCCTTAATCCCATCTAGGTCATTAATTAGCCTACTTGATAGTTTTTTCACTGTTTTTACCTGGCTTACCCCATACTACTTACCACTCCTTAATCGGATTCAGATTATTTCACTGTCTTTTTTGTATATGAGTACCAGTCACACTGCCCATTATGTTGCAGGTTCACTATAAACTCTGCCAGCTTGTATTGGTATTACAACAAACCTTTTCATTTGACTGGGAAAAGGTTTGAGCACACAGTTCATTCCAGGCAGACTCCATCCTATATCCTGAAATTTCTAGGTTCCCAGAAACCCCAAATCAAAAAATACATTAGATATTCTATATAAGAAACCTAAATAAATTTTCAATAATACATAATAATATATAACACTATGTAGCCTTTTGAAAATATTATATTCATGGGGTGGAACCTTGATGGCTGAGTAAAGGCAGGGATTCACATGAGCTCTCCCAAACTCCCTTTGAAGACCTTTAAATAATGACCTAAAATAAATAATGGAGTGGCAGAACCCACAAAAGGTAAAACCAAAGGCAACCTTAGAAGGCTGGAAGGAAAAGTCTGTTACACTGAGGTAAGAGTGGAGTGCAGTTCAATGCAGGCTGTACCAGTCCACACCTGGCTCAAGCAAACCAGGAGCAAGTCTTTGCAGCAACTAAATCAGCAGTAGTTTCAACTTTCAGAACTCTCAGCCCACAGAAGGTAAGGGGAAGCAACAATTAGTCAGAAGGAAATTACAGGGTCACTTGACTGGCACTGGTGTAGGACTCTGTTACTTTATCTATACTCAGACATGGGCCACATCCTTAGTGGAAGTAGCAGGACAAAGTGAAAGAGTAGCATAGTAGTGTTAGCAGCCTTGTGGGAGCAAGGACTGTCATCACAGTTCCAGGGCAGAAAAGAGTGTTTACAGTCTCATAGAAAAGAGCACAGGCCAGGAGAGTTGTAAATACACTTCACCTTAGCAGAACAGTAAACTTACAGTTCCGAAGAAGTCTCTATGAAAACAACTGCACAAAACCCCCAAAATTTGGGACAGTGAGCCCTCCACCCTGAGAGCTGAGCATTTAACTCTTTAAAAAGAGTTAAATATCAAGAAATATACTGGGGGTGGTGGTACACAAGAATCAACAGTCAATGATTATAATAATCAACTGTTTGATAAGCCTAAAGACCCCAGTTTTTGGAATAAGAACTCACTATTTGACCAAAACTGCTGGGAAAGCTGGAATATAGTATGGCAGAAACTGGGCATAGATCATTATCTAACACCATATTCCAAAATCAAGTCTAAATGATCTAGGTATAAAGGCTGATACTGTAAGCAATCTGAGAAAGCAAGGAATAGTTTAGCTGTCAGATTTGTGGAGAGGGGAAGACTTTATTATGAAACAAGAATTAGAGAGCATTATAAAATGCAAAAATGGGTAATTTTGATTACATTAAATTGAAAAGCTTCTGTACAAATAAAGCCAATGTAACCAAGATTAGAAGGGAAGTGGAAAATTGGGAACGGATTTTTACCACCAATGTCTCTGATAAATGTCTCATTTCTAAAATATGCAGAGAATTGAGTCAAATCTATAAGAATACAAGTCATTCCCCAATTGATACATGGTAAAAAGATATGAAACAGGCAGTTTTCAGAGGAAGTAATTAAAGATATCTATAAGCATATGAAAAAATGCTCTAAATCACTATTAGTTAGAGAAATGCAAATCTAAACAACTCTGAGGTACCACATCTCTCCAGTCAGATTAGCTAGTTGTGAACTGATCCAACCATTCTGGAGAGAAATCTGGAATTATACCCAAAGGGCTATAAATAATTTCATATGCTTTGACCCGGCAATATCACTTGTAGGGTTATATCCCAAAGAGATCAAAGAAGTGGGAGAAAGACCCATGTGTACAAAAGTATTTATAGCATCTCTTTTTGTGGTGGCAAAGATTTGGATATTAAGGAGGTGCCCATCAATTGGGGAATGGCTGAAAAGTTGTGATATATGAATGTAATGAAATAATACTATTGTGCTATAAGAAATGAGGAGCATGAACTTCATATTTACCTGGAGAAGCTTATATGAACTAATGCTGAATGAGATGAGTAAAAGCAGGAGAAATTTGTATTCAATTACAGACACAAAGTATGTGTGATGACCAACTTTGATAGACTGGACTCTTTTCAGCAATGCATGGTTATAAGTTAATACCAAAAGAATGATGATGGAGAGAGATGTCTACATTCAGAGAAAAAGCTAGAAAAACTGAGTTTGAATCCAGACTGATGCAAACTACCTTCTCTTTTTTTTTTGTCTTTTTTGGTTTTATTTCCCCTTTCCCATTGTTCATTCCATCTGATACAATCGTTCTTTATAACCTGACTAACGTCTAATGTGAAAGTATTTGCAGATCCTATACCTGATTGTATGCTGACATGGGGAGGGGGGGAGGGAAGGGGAGAAATTTGAAACTCAAGGAATTGTGGACCTGAATCTTGTAAACTAAAAGTAAACAAACCAATTAATAAAGTCCAAAAAATTACAAAAAGAAAATAAATATACTGGAGGAATGAGCAAAGAAAAAAATATTACTATAGAAAATTGCTGTGGTGAGAAGGATCAAACCACACACTCAGAAAAGGAGAACAGAGTCAAAACAGTTAATTCTACATCCAGACACTCAAAAAATAAATTGGTCTCAAGTCATGGAAGTAATCAAATTTTTTCTTAATCAAGTAAGCAAAGTAGAGGAAAAATTGGAAATAATGATGCAAGAAATTCATTTAAAAAGATTTAACTTGCTTAAACAGGCATAATAAAACTTAAGAAAATAATACCTTAAAAAAATAATAAGCCAAATGGTGAAAGAGTTAAAAAAATCTAAAGAATGCCTTGAAAAGCAGAATTGACCAAATGGGGGGAAATATTTACATAGAACTCCTTGAAAAGTAGAATTTGCCAAATGGAAAAGGAGGTACAAAAGCTCAGTAAAGACAGTTGTTACTTAAAAATCAGAATTGAGCAAGTGGAAGTTAATGAGATTATGGGATATCAAGAAACAATAAAACAAAAACAAAAATGTAAAAAAAAAGGAAGATGATTTGAAATATCTCATTGAAAAAGGATGACCTGGAAAATAGATCCTTGAGAGAGAATATACACATTACTGGAATTCCTGAAATCCACAATGATAGATAGATAAATATGTAAGTAAGTAAATAAGTTAAGTAAGTAAATAAATAAATAAATGAACACAGGAACAAACAAACAAATAAATAAATTGCCTAGATATCATCTTTCAAGACATTATCCAGGAAAACTATTCTTATATTCTAGAACCAGAGAGGAAAACAGACATTGAAAACATCCACCTATCATCTCATGAAAGTGATCCCTAAATGAAAACTTGCAGGGACATTATGGTCAAATTCCAGTACTCCCATGTCAAAGAGAAAATACTGCAAGCAGTCTGAAAGAAAGAGTTTGGGTATCATGGAAACAGACAGAATAACACAAGATATAGTAGCATCTATATTAAAGGATTAGCGTAGTTGGAATATGGCATTTCAGATGGGAAAGGAGTTGGATTGAGATCAAGAATCACCTATCCAAGTAAAATGAATATAATCCTTCAGGGGAAAATCTAACATTAAGTAAAATAGAAGACTTTCAAGCATTTCTAAAGAAAATACCAGAGCTGAATAGAAAATTTAATTTTCAAAGAAAAGACTCAGATGAGTGGTAAAAATTAAACAAGAAAAGGAAATAATAAGAAGTTTTATAAGTTTAAGCTGTTTACATTCTTTCATGGGAAGATTATACTTGTAAATCATAATAACTTTCTCATTATTAGGGAGCATATTAGAAGTACCATGTATAGAAATAGGACACAAGCATGAATTTAATATGATGAAATTATATATAAAATAAAATTTAGGTGTGATAAAGAGGAATACACTGAGAGAATGAGAAAGGGAGAAGTAGAATGGGTGATATCATATGAAACAAAAGATGCAAGTAAAAGCTTTTACAATGCAGAGGAAAATCGGGGAGCAAACAGGGAAAGTTTTAACCTCACTTTCATCAGAACTGACTCAAAAAGGAAATAAAAGACAGACTCAAGTTGGTGTAGAAATCTATCTTACCCTATAGGAAAGTAGGAGGGAGGGGGAATATGAAAAAGGGATGTGGTCATAGAGGGGAGGGCAGATTGGGGCAAGCAGTAGACAAAAGAAATACATTTGAGGTGGGACTTACTGAAAGGAGAGAAAATGAAATAAACAGGGGTAGGGGTTAATTGGATGGAGAGAAATAAAGTTAGCAATCATAACTATGAAAAAAGAGAAGATTTTTTCTAATAAAGTCTTTATCTCTCAAATAGATAAAGAAGTGAGTCAAATTTATAAAAATAAGAGCCCTTCCCTAATTCATAGTAGATAAAAAATGAACATTCAGATTTCAAATGAAGTAATCAAAGATATCTTAGATTGGCTAACAGGACAGAAAAGGATAATGCCAATGTTGGAGAGATGAAGGAAAATTTAGGTGCTAATGTACTCTTGGTGAAGTTATGAACTGACTAAACAATTATGTAGAGAAATATAGAACTATATCCAAAAGCTAATAAAATCATGTATACCCTTTGAACTAGCAACACTTCTACTAAGTTTGTATCCCAAAAACAGATTTTTACAAAGAGAAAAAAAACTGTATACAAAAATATTTATAGCATCTATTTTCTGGTGGCAAAGGTTTGGAAATTTTCCCATCAATGGGGGAATGGCTAAACAAGTTTTGGTATATGATTGTGACAGAATCTTACTCTGCTATAAGAAATGATGATCAGGACATATTCAGGGAAACCTAGAAAGACTTACATGAATTGACGCAAAATTAAATGTGTAGAACACGGAGAACTTAGTGCACATTAATAGCAATATTAAAAGGATCAGTTGTGAATGACATAGTGATTCTCAGCAATGTAATAATCCAAGACAATTCTGAAGGATTTATAATAAAAATACTCTCTATCCCCAGGGAAAGAACTAAGGGGATCTGAATAGAGATTGAAGCATATTTTTTTTAATTTTATTTTCTTGGGTTTTGATTTTGATCTATGTTTTCTTTTACATTGACTATTAAAGAAATGTTTTCTATGACTACACATGAATAACCTATATCATATTACTTGAGTTCTCAATGTGGAGAGAGGGAGAGAATTTGGAGCTCAATTTTAAAAGCAAATTTTGAAAATTGTTTTTAAATGTAACTGGGGAAAATTAAAGTGCTAAATTAAAAGTAGAAAATAGCATGCCCAGGACATGAGAGAGAAAAAAATCCCTAAATCTTCTGTATCATGTCATATTGTCAGTGAAAAACAAAATTACAAAGGAAAAAGGAGCATTCTACGAGCTTTGAAAAACAATTCATTTTGAAATATCAGAATAGTGTCTTAATTTTTCAGTAACAAAGACACAATTTTTAAAATGTGTTAAAATGTGAAAAATCTTCAAGAAATTGGAATAGACTAAAATGGCACAGTATAAAAAGAATGAATATGGGGAGGATAGGTGGCGCAGTGAGTAGAGTGTTGGCCCTGGAGTCAGAAGGACCTGAGTTCGGATCCGGCCTCAGACACTTAATGCACACACAAACAAAAAGCTAGCCGTGTGACCTTGGGCAAGTTACTTAACCCCAATTGCCCTCCAAAAAAAAAAAAAGCAAAAAAATAAATAAATAAAAAGAATGAATATAGGAATATATGGCTTTGAAGCAGAAGAATCAACCTCAAAAACAAACAAAACCTGCTCAAATTATTCTTTTTTAAGCCACAAATAAAAGAACACCTATGAGCACTAATAGAGGCTGCATAATATGACTAAATAATGGGTGATTAACAATGAAAACATTTTTAATCCAATTATTACTAATAGATGATTGCATAAATTCAAAGGCTCAATGGAAAATATGTACGTATGCTTTAATGAGAATAAGGTATGCACATTTTATAATTATAATAAACAAGTGAAAACTAGAATCTTAGTTATAAAAACATTAAAATTAACATAAAATGTAAACTTGAAAAATATTATCAATTTTAAAAGTATTTAGTGATTTAAAAAAAACCACTAAAACAAATGAGGGGAAACTTTTGGCAGTCTCAAAGACAAAATTTGCCTATAATAAAGAAATGGTTAAATATAAAGAAATGGTAAGACAATAAACAAAACAATGTATCTTTTACTTGCTAGTTTTAATAGTTCAAGATGTTATGGCATATTAATCAATTTTATTCCCCACACAATACTAAAAGCAATCATTAGAATATACAGAAAATACTTATAATTCATTGCTTACAATATGTATGGTCAAGTATGAATTTTCTTTTTAAATATATTTAATACTAATATTCGGTAATTTTAAAAAAATAACCATTTCAGCAATGGAAGTCGTGGTAGTAAATCCACTAAATAGAATTTAGGAAAGATTGGAGGAAATTCTGTGATGAAGTTAAAAATAATTAGCAAGCATATTATCACATATCATTTTTTCCTATTCATAAAACTGATAGATGAATAACATAAAGATATTATTCACAGAGAAAGAAATAACAATTACCAAAGGGTAAACTGTTAACATCACACACAAAATTAAAATAAAAACACGCTTGTCTCAGAAGATTAAAAGTGGAAATATTTCAAACAATTAATAAATAATTAATCCTCATCTGATGTACATTACTCACAAATATTATGAATCATTACCCAATATATGTTATAGTTCTTTCTCATTTCAGGACTATCTTTCCTCCTCTTTCTTTCAGAATCTTTTGTAACTGACTCAGTTCAGCTATCATATTTATTACACAATCTTTATTTACCCCTTTAACTAATATTGATCTGTTTCCCAAAATTTACGTGTATTTTGCTTTATAAACTATTATGTGTATTGTTATACATAACCCATTATAGATCTTTGGATCCTTATCTGAACTTCCACTTATACTGTTCAGTTAGAAGGTCAAATAATTCTCTGTTTCTCCCACTGGGTCCCAGGGGAAAATCTAAAGGGTTACATAAATTTATATAATGTCAGTAACTCAAACACCAATTCTAATGTATTCTTCCAATATATTAACACCCTCCCAGTACCCTCGATTAATCTAGTTAACAGCAATCCACCATCAAATTAAAAATATCACATGAGATATTTTTATAAAGGTATTGCCTGGTTTTTTTTTTTGAGCATAGAGTGTACCAAAAAAAGTTTTAGTGTGTATCCCATATATTATTAGTGATAATTGTTTTCAAGTGGTTGTTAATAATCACTGGTTCATCTTTTGAAAATTGTCTTTTACCAGATACACAGACATAGACACAGGCACAGACACACACACACACACACACACACACACACACACACACACACACAGACATACACATGAGACTGATGAAACATTATAATGATAAACCTTTGTTCTAAAGAAGAGATAAGAAAATATGCCTTCCTCTTTTTTTAAAATTGTTATGTGTATGAGATGGAATGATGTATATATCATGTCCTAAAATTCTTAGTGTAACTTAAAGTTTTGATAGCTTAAATAATTTTAAGGTTTTGCAAGCTAAAAACTACACTAAGACTTTTAGGGACTCCACAATTGTCAACATGGTTGATGTGCTTATGTTTTTCTCTCTTTTTTATTCCATTATTATGAAACAAATTGCTGGGTCACATAATGGAAAGTAAAGTTAATGTGAAAGAAATATTTAGTTTAGAAAAATTACTTCCCTATCTTTTGATACTTTGCCCCTAGTGCACTGAGAAATATTACTATGATTTTTATTTATTTGTGTATATATTTACTTACTTATTTATTACCAGATCTGTGATTTACTTAGTGTAAGTACCCTCACTGTGTTAAGTCCCTCTAATAATATTTATTTTGCATTTGTTCTATCAGTTATTGTCAAAGCAAATTTCCTGGAGTACTGGGAAGTTAAGTGACATTGCTAAATCCATACAACCAATAAATATCAGGGAAAAAGATGAATCTGGCTTTTTTTAATCCCAAGGTTGGCAATGTATACCCTAGTCAATTTAACTAAAACAAAATAAACAAATACACAAAAATGTTTTATGGAGCAATGAGTGAAATAGGAAAGCTGACAGAATAAGAGAAAAAAATTTAGAAGGCCCTTTACAGATCACTTAATCCAACACCTTCATTTCAGATATGAGTAGTCTGAGGCCCCAAGAGGTAAAGTCCCGTGTGCAAGGTGAGTCAAGCATTACAAGGCAGAAAGAAGTTTTTCACTCTGATGCTTTGACTCCAAAACTAGTAGGCTTCTCATGATACAATTGGATAAAATAAAATCTTAATGCATTTCTTTTCAGGAAATATATAATATAATTTGATCCTAAGGTATTTTTGTACACATTAAATAGAGAATATATTCTACAGTTGCTTTTTTTTTTCTTCTTCTAAAGAGCTTTAAACAGGATGTTTGCATGAAAAGAAAAAAAAAAGTACTGATCAATGTACTATTCTCAGAAAGGTTTTAGTGGAATCTTTCCAGCATCTATAGAACATCAGTGCCAAAAGGAGAGTGAAAGATAAAAAAGAGAATATTTCTGAGGTAACCATGAAAAGAGAAAATTAGGGAAAACGACACAGTTTCCCATGGGGACTGACGAATGCACAATTCTGAATTCATGCTGTTTCCAAGATATTAAAACTAAATATAGTACATCTGCTGTACAGCATCAGAGATAATATATCACAGTGTGAAGTTTCATGATGATTCTGTGTATTCAGCTGTTTTCCCTCCTGTATATTGCTATTCCATTCTTTTTTTTTTTTCATTATCTGAGAGCTGGAAAAACTGCTATTATGAAACTAGGGGGAAAATAAAGCCATTCAGGTGACACAATAATGGAATGTGCTAGGAAGTGAAAAACTCCTACTTGAAAGGGGACTGTTTTCCAGACCCAGAGCTGATTATGTTGTTGGTTGACTAAATGCTTCCAAGCTAAGCACTCCAAGGGCTCGGGTGCTGTCCAAATCACTCATGTACTGGTTCAGCCATATGCTATCATTTCTCCTTCACTTAGGAAATATTTTTCACCCATTCTTTTAATCTGTCTACATCATAGAAGAGGGTTGAGGGGAGAATAATATAGTCATATATACAAGGAAATGAAAAAAAGTCAAAGAATTATTCAACTCTGCAAAATTGTACAAGAATGCTTTGCTATGCAAAAGAAGAGTACATGAAAATGAAATGATACATTTCCTCCTTTAAAAAGCAAAGGCTCTTATATTATCTAAAGCCAACTAACTCAGCCTTCTTGAGAAAATTGAACAGGAGCCTTTGTATCCCATTCGCATTTTAATGACTATGTGGATTTTTTAATTAAAGAAATTAAAGTAATATGTTAATCATGGAAATATGTGATTCTAATTCACTTATAAAAAAGTAACAGTAATTTGAATTTCTTCTGTTTCAATTCACTCTTTAAAGTAAAATATTTTAGGCTTTCCTGTTGAGGGGTAAAAGATTATTATCAATAGGGTTTTCTTTCTCATAGTCTCCTTGCTGAAATAGGATTGAGAACTCATGCTGTGACTCTGCAATATTGTTCACTGCAAGAAACGATTTCATTCTGCCTCAGAGGCAATCTGTTTTTATGTTTAATTTTGCCCCTGGTAACCACAATGCTTGTTTATGTCCTTAAAATGCCTTTTAAAGAAATTGATTTTCATGCATCATCAATAAATCTTGTTTCTAGGATTTAATTCTCTCATTTCCACCATGAGATGGAATTTACATTTTCTGTTGGGGTATCATAAGGATATTAATCGTGATATAGAAGTAGTGTTTAATCACATGCATGGAGATGTACAAATATGTCTTTTTCATATTCTCAGTATTACTTTAATTATGTAATTTTACTTAAGGTTTTATCACTAGCTCTTCAAATTGGTTTGTCCTTAAGTAGAGTTGGGGAATTTACAGTATAATCATGATACTACAAATGATTTTTTTAAGCAAATACCAAGATAGGAAGGGCACTACACTTAGTAATATCTTATATAGAAACTCTTTTCTTACACAAAATTATTTCATTGAATATATTATAGATATTAAAAATGAAATTTTGAAACCTAAAACATGTGCTCTTGCCATCATCTGTGATTTAGTCATTCAGCTATCGTTAAGTTATGACTTCACTGAAAGGATTTCAGATATTGATATCTGTAGAACAGAAAAAAAGACATTGTAGCTACTTATTATTTGCTTTATAGGACAAAAATACATTTTAATCATGTTATTTTGATAGATCAAAAACAATATTCACAGTGATACTTTATAGTAACTCATTTAACAAGACTTTTGAGAATCTACTATGTGTGTACAATGTACAAACTATTTACTTGTATGACAAGTCACTGAATAACTTTTTAAAAGACAAAAGTAAAATTAATCTTTATGAGATTCAAGAAATCAATCTAAACCCCAAACATATAAAAATAGTCTCATATAAAGAAAGGGGAATATAATTTTCAAGGGAAAGAGAGGATTAGCACTGAAATGAGAGATGGGCAGGTTAACATGAGATCCTGCTAGACTTCCTATAAGATGTGTCACCTGAGTTGAACTTTCAAAGAAAGTAAGGATACTATGAGGGAGAGACGAGGAAGGAGTGCATTCCAGACTCCAGGTTTGTTCAAAATAAAAGGAGTAACAAGTAACTCAGTTTAGCTGGAATCTAAAGTGCTTAAAGGAGACTAACATAATGATAAACTTAGAGTTACTTTGTGAAGGGTTTTAAAAGTGAAATAAGGAGTTTGTTTTTCCATCTGAAGTGAATTGGAATCCAAAGAAGATTATTTGGAAATGGAATGCCATATTCAGAAATGTGATTTAAGAAGGTTAATTAGAAAGTTAAAAAGAACTAATGTAGTAAATTGGTTCTCAACAGCTTGTATATCTGCAAAAAATTCCTTCCCAATCCTGTCTATATCCTTAAACCAGTAACTCAATTTACCTACTATTTAGTATAATCATTCTATTTTTTACTAACTGTCACTGGTACTCTTTCACATGTGGAAAGTTTGAAGGACAAATATGGTGTTATTGATGATCTTGGATGAATTTTTCCTTTATCCTAATATTATTTGTGTATTAGCTACTTCTAAAAATATTACATTAAATTAAATAATCCTAAATGAAGTCATATTAAGATGTATCCTAGAGAAATTCATTACTTAATGGAATCATATTAAAATATTTTTGTAAAGCAAAAATAAACCTAGCTAGTAATATAATATATTAATAATAATTATTAATCTAGTTATTGATGCAATAATGTATTCTATGAATAGGATATGCTTAGTTATAAGAGCTACCATATATATAGTCCTTTAAAGTATATGAAATACTTTCTTCGAGCTCCCTATAACAGCTAAGCATCCTAAGTTATGTTATTCCTACCTTACAAATTTAAAACAAAATGATGAACCTGAAAATTTAAGCATCTTGCCTATTTAGTGTACAGATAGAGATATCTGGCATTGAAGGCAGATTGGTATACATACACAATCACACATATATACACATACATATATATGCATGTGTATTTATATCATGTGTATGCATATATCCACATATGCGCATGTATATGTATGCATATATACATGCACACATGGGTATATATGGAAGATAAAAAGAATTTCCAGTAGTCAATTAAATTAGTTACTCCATTAATTAGAAAATTTTATGACATTGGTGGAAAGCATCTCTTTTGTTAAGAGGGTATAGGGTCTGATCTCTCTTCTGAATCTTCCAATAAAAGTTCTCTCTCTCTCTCTTTCTCTTTCTCTTTCTCTCTCTCTCTCTCATACACACACACACACACACACACACACACACACACACACACAAACATACACACACAATAATCACATCTAATTGTTTTTCTTCTTGCTAGAATCTATCATAGATTGCCAAATTAGGTGATACTGCCCCTTGAGGGGTGCTGGGATGATCCAGGGGGGTAGTTGTAGACACAGATGCAATTGAATGGTAATGAATTTTAAAAAGGGAGTGGTGAGACCATAAGGAAAGAAGAGAAAAGAAATTTTTGAAAAACCATTTGTACATATTTCATCTGTCATGTAAAAGAGTTAAAGTCATATTGACTACATGATTTCCAAATAAACATACAAAATTCCAATTATAATCGTTCAGTATTCAAGTCTGCCAATAGGTCTTAACAAGCAAATATTGACAGGCAAACTTGTTTTTCATTGTCAGTAAGTCTAGCATGCATTTTCAGGAATATGTGCATGTAATGATTTGTTTACAATATGATACTATAGAGTTACATGAAACAATATTGCATCACCAAAATTCTGATGAAGGAAACACACAAATTTACAATAAATTAATAATTTAAGATGCATCATTTTAAAGAATCTATTTTATATTTTGAAATGATACTAATTAAAAAAAAACTGTTAAAGGGTTAAAGAAAGTAGATTTCCAGGGCAGCTAGGTAGCACAGTGAATGGAACAACAGTCATGGAGTCAGGAGGACCTGAGTTCAAATTCGGCCTCAAACATTAACATACTTACTAGCCGTGTGACTTTGGGCAAGTCACTTAACCCCAATTGCCCTCCAGAAAGCAAAAAATTAAAAATAAAGAAAAATAAAGAAAGTAGATTTCCAAGGGAGTATTGAGGAATTTTTTTTTTTTTTTTTTGCAAAGGGTGCAGTAGGTCAAATAAGTTTGGAAAATATTGATCTATGTGAAGGGCAGCCTCATCTTCAGTTGGTTTCATGCAAGAATGGCAGAGCAGCAAGGTGAGTTCCAAACTTTCTGCCTTTGAATATTCCTAGAGAGGCATGAATAGCAACAGAATATCAATCAGAACCCAACTCAATTATCTTTACAAGAATGTTTTTGCATCTTCTGTTGAAATGCATCATCACTTTCCAATACTCATTTTTAGTGGATCTGCATGTTGTATTTATTAATGAGTTAGACATTTCCTGAATGTCCATGGGCTTCCATTTCATTATAATTGTTTAAAGTGGAATTCAGCCAGATAAACATCCTTTTCATGTCCCCCAAAACTTTCCTAGTTGGGAAAGAGAATGCAGGTCAGTTGTTTCCCAAAATTTCATTAATAGAATTATTAACAAATTCTACCTCTTACTATTTTGACTGTGATATATCGTAAAACCTGAATCATCTAGTATCTGGCTTATGCATGCAAGCAGGTTTTCTGTATTGTTATTAGCAAATAAGTGTTATTTGTAATTATATTGACTTTTATTTTATATCACTATTGTTATTTCCTCTCCAATTTTAAAATCTATTTAGTTAGCCATTTCTAATAATCAATAAAATAGTTTTGATAAATTTTGTAAATAAAAACCCTCACATGGAGATAAATAAATTATGGTCAAGAACATTTGGGTTAGTAACCTAGCTTGATATTATTCATTTATTTGCTTTTTAGGACTGAACAATAAACTGATCAGGATTTTAACATGATGTGCAATTAAAATCTTCTGAAAGGGATAAGTTTTCTTAATATGTTGTTCAATAACTTTGATTATTCACAAAATAAAGTCATACAGAATGCTTCCTAGATAATCAAGAGAAAAAATAACTGAACTAAATTGGCAATTTTCCATCAAAACACTGCATAACAGATTACTTCATATGTCATCTTGATCTAGATAATGCACATAAGGAAATTAGAGCTTTTCTGTATGTGTTGTTCCACATTATCTCTGGACTATCATTGCTTTCATTTCTATAGACAATCCAGGAAGTTCTATGTGTATAAAAGAGTTGATCCAGAATGTGAAAGAGCTCATAAATACTCACATCTGCTTCTGACATTATTTCTTCTAGACTCTAAGTTTGTAGAGAAAATAATTAGTCTGGACAGGTCATTCTCATGTGAAAATGTATATTTATGTCTATGGATATTTAATGCATATTTAAGTGTAATAAAACTACTGGAAGTAAAGAATGGCAAAATTGGCAGAGGCCCAGATCAGAGGTGTGATCAACCTGGCAGCAAAGTGACCCAAGGGCCACTGTCAGGCCTAACATCTACATACAGGGCTGGGACTGGATGGAGCAGGGTAAGAATCAAATGCAGGACTTCTGGCAAAGGCAGCAACTATTCCTGGTACTACCAAGCCACAGCCTGGAAATTTAAACAGCCCCTATCTGAACTTTCAGGGACCAGGATGGCAAAGTGAACCCTGGCTCCTCCATTCCCCCCCTCTGACCCTGAAAACTTAGTAATTATTGCCCCAGTGCAAAACCATAAAGAGTAAAGGCTTGGAAACCCTAGAGGAAGGGCATGGCTAGGACCCTGTCTCAAAATGGGTAGAAGGCAGACTGCAAAGACAAAGATTCTGGAGTCCTACTATCCTGAGAGGGAGGAACCAAATTCAGAGGGAGTACTGACTCTGTTCACTCAACACCCACAGCTGAAGCCTCAACAGGGAACTGGTATCAAGCACAGAAAGCATTCTTAGATGAGATCAGAAGGAACTTTGAAAACCAAATTAGAGAGATAGAAGACAAAATGAATAATTCCTTTAAAATAAAATTTGCAAAATTAGAAAAACATTACAATGAAGAAAACAGCTCCTTAAAAATAAAAATGTGTGATATGGATAAGGAGCTCCAAAAACTAACTGAGAAAAATAATTTGCTAAAAACTAGAATCAACCAAATTGAAGTGAATAATTCTTTGAGGAACCAAGGATTAGTCAAACAAAACATCAAGAATGAAATATTAGAAAGAGAGGTAAAATATATCAATGGAATAATAACTGACCTTGAAAACAGATCCAGGAGGGATAATCTGAGAATCTGAGAATCATAAGACTACCAGAAAATCATGATGAAAAAATGAGCCTGGACAACATCTTCCAAGAGCTCATCAAGGAAAACTGCCCTGAGATACTATAACCACATGGTAAAATAGAAATTGAGAGAATCCACTGGTTACCTGCTGAAAGAGATCCCAAATTGAATGCAGATTGAAGCAATTTACCTGATCTCTTTCTTTTTCTTATTTGGTTTGGTTTCCTCTTTCCCATTCTTCAATCCATCCAATACAATCTTTCCTTATAATCTGACCAATGTCGAATGTGAAAGTAAGTGCAGATCCTCTACCTGACTGTATGCCATGATGTGGGGGTGGGGGGAGGGAGAGAGGGGAGAAAATTTGAAACTCAAAAAACTGGGGAACTGAATCTTATAAACTCAAAGTAAATGAACAAATTAATAAAGACAAAAAAAGGTAAAAAAAACAACAAAAAAATAAATTTAGCTCACAAAATGACAAAGCTAGGAATGACTTTAGAAATTATAGGATCTGAATGCAAATTGAACTATGCTATTCAAAACTTTATTTTTTTATTAAAATAAGAATGGCAAAATTGTTGAATATATTGTAGCTACTGAAAGTTTAAAACACAAAATATAATAAGTTGAGAGTGACAATTCTGAAAGAGAATTTTATATTTCAAGCTTCTTTTATGCCCAGTCTTCTCTATACAGAAAAAAAAAATCATGAGAAAATAACTTACATTCCACATAAATTTAAAAATATACTAAAATATGTGTATAATCTGCAAAAATTACAAAAAGCTGTCAAATGTTTAGTTGACAAATTTTTCTTTTAACAAAGCTATCTTTTGAGTGTTGTTGTATAAGTAGGAATGTGAAGACATAAATCATTAAAACCGAACTTAAAATGAAAAGTTCACACTAGGACCATCTGAAAATTTTTACTTTTGCTTACCAATAGGCCACTGGTTATTTGAAAACTAGATGAAGATTTTAAGAGATCGTATTTTCCTTTTATTTTTTTTTATTTTTTTATTTTTTAATTAATTTATTATTTTAGTTTCAGTTAACAAGATTCAATTCCATAGTTCCTTGACTTTCAAATTTCCTTTACTTCCCTCCCCCCTCCCCACATGACAGCATATAGTCCAGTATAGGATCTGCAAATGCATTCATATTAGACATTATTCCAATTACAAAGGCGTATTGCACTAGGTGGGCTGAAAGATGGTAAGGAAGAAATAAAACCAAACAATGAAAAGAACAAGATCATTTAGTTTGCTTCCATCAGGATTCAGGCTCAGTTCTTTCTAGTTATATCTCTGGATGGCACATTTCTCACTTTCTTGAGTCTTTAGGGATTAACTTATATCACTGCACTGCTGAAAAGAGTCCAGTCTGTCATAGTTGGTCATCACAGATATGGTATGTCTGTCATTGTATACAAATTTCTTCTGATTCTACTCTTCTCGCTCAGCATCAGTTTGTATAAGTCTCTCCAGGTAATTATGAAATCTGTCACCTCTTCGTTTCTTATAGCACAATAATATTCCATTACATTCATATACCACAACTTGTTTAGCCATTCCCCAATTGATGGGCACCCCTTTAGTTTCCAATTCTTTGCAACCACAAAAAGGGCTGCTAAAAATATTTTTGTACATATGGGTCTTCCTCCCACTTCTATGATCTCTTTGGGATATAACCCTAGAAGTGGTATGGCTGGGTCAAAGGGTATGAAATTATTTAAAATCCTTTGGGCATAATTCCAGATTGCTCTCCAGAATGGTTGGATAAGTTCACAACTCCACCAGCAATGTATTAGTGTTCCAATTTGTCCACATCCTCTCCAGCATTTGTCACTTTCTTGTTTTGTCATCTTAGCCAATCTGACTGGAGGGATGTGGTATCTCAGAGTTGTTTGGATTTGCATTTCTCTAATTAATAGTGATTTAGAGCATTTCTTCATATGCTTATAGTTATCTTTAATTTCTTTCTCTGAAAACTTCCTGTTCATATCCTTTGACCACTTATCAATTGGGGAATGATTTGTGTTCATATAAATTTGGCTCAATTCTCTATAAATTTTAGAGATGAGTCCTTTATCAGAGAAACAAGTTGTAAAAATTCTTTCCCAATTTCCCACCTCCCTCTTGATCTTGGTTACATTGGCTTTGTTTGTACAGAAGGTTTTCAATTTGATGTAATCAAAATTATCCATTTTGCATTTTATAATGCTCTTTAATTCTTGTTTGGTCCTAAAGTGTTCCCCTCTCCACAGATCTGTCAGGTAAACTATTCCTTGCTTTCCCAAATTGCTTAAAGCATCATCCTTTACACCTAGATCATGCACCCATTTGGACTTGATTTTGGTATATGGTGATAGATAATGATCTATGCCCAGTTTCTGCCATACTTTATTCCAGTTTTCCCAGCAGTTTTTGTCAAATAGTGCATTCTTATCCCAAAAACTGGGGTCTTTGGGTTTATTGAACAATAGATTGCTATATTCATTAACTGCTGGGTCTCCTGCACCTAATCTATTCCATTGATCCACTACTCTACACCTCTGCCAGTACCAAGCAGTTTTGATGACTGCTGCTGTATAATACAGATTAAGATCTGGCATAGCTAGTCCACCTTCCCTAGCATTTCCTTTCATTAATTCCCTTGATAATCTAGACCTTTTGTTTTTCCAAATAAATTTTGTTATTATTTTGTCTAACTCTAGAAAGTAGTTTTTTGGTAAATTGATTGGTATGTCACTAAATATATAGTTTAGTTTGTGTAAAATTGTCATTTTTTTATATTAGCTCGACCCAGCCATGAGCAATTGATATTTTTCCAACTATTTAGATCTGCTTTTATTTGTGTGAGAAGTGTTTTGTAGTTGTGATCATATAGATTCTGGGTTTGTTTTGGCAAGTAGATTCCCAAATATTTTATAATGTCTACAGTGACTTTAAATGGGATTTCTCTTTCTATCTCTTGCTGTTGAGTTTCATTAGAGATATACAGGAATGCTGAGGATTTATGTGGGTTTATTTTATATCCTGCAACTTTGCCAAATTTGTTTATTGTCTCTAGTAGTTTTTTACTTGATTCTCTAGGATTCTCTAAGTATATCATCATATCATCTTCGAAGAGTGATAGCTTGGTCACTTCTTTACCTAATTTAATTCCTTTGATTTCTTTTTCTTCTCTAATTGCTACTACTAGTGTTTCTAGTACCAGATTGAATAAAAGGGGTGATAGTGGACACCCTTGTTTCACTCCTGATCTTATTGGAAAGGGTTCTAGTTTATCCCCATTGCATATAATATTTGCTGATGGTTTTAAATAGATGCTATCAACTATTTTGAGGAAGGCTCCATTTATTCCTATACTTTCTAGTGGTTTTAATAGGAATGGGTGTTGTACTTTGTCAAAAGCCTTTTCTGTATCTATTGAGATGATCATGTGTTTTCTGCTAGTTTTATTGTTGATGTGCTCAATTATACTGATGGTTTTCCTAATATTAAACCATCCTTGCATTCCTGGAATGAATCCTACCTGATCAGAGTGTATTATTTTTGTGATAAGTTGTTGGAGTCTTTTGGCTAATATTTTATTTAGAATTTTTGCCTCTAAATTCATGAGGGAAATTGGTCTATAATTTTCTTACTCTGTTTTATCTTTTCCTGATTTAGGAATCAGTACCATATTTGTGTCATAGAAATAGTTTGGTAGGACTCCTTCTTCACTAATTTTCCCAAATATTTTGTAGAGTATCGGAATAAATTGTTCTTTAAATGTTTGATAGAATTCACTAGTAAACCCATCTGGCCCTGGAGATTTTTTCCTAGGGAGTTCTTTGATGGCTTGTTTGATTTCTTTTTCTGAGATGGGGTTATTTAGGTAATTCACTTCCTCTTCAGTTAATCTGGACAACTTGTGATTTTGTAAATATTCATCCATTTCACTAAGATTGTCATATTTATATGCATACAATTGGGAAAAAAATAATTCCTCATTATTTTTTTTTTATTTCCTCTTCATTAGAGGTAGATTCACCCTTTCTATCTTTGATACTCATAATTTGGTTTTCTTCTTTCTTTTTTTTATCATATTGACTAAGTGTCTATCAATTTTGTTGATTTTTTCATAAAACCAGCTCTCAGTTTTATTTATTAATTCAATGGTTTTCTTAATTTCAATTTTATTAATCTCACCTTTGGTTTTCAATATTTCTAATTTAGTACTAAATTGGAGATTTTCAATTTGTTCTTTTTCTAGCTTTTTCAATTGCATGTCCAATTCATTGACCTACCTTCTCTCTGCTTTAATTAAGTATGCATTCAGGGATATAAAACTTCCCCTGAGAACTGCCTTTAGTGCATCCCACAAATTTTGGTATGTTGTTTCATTATTATCATTCTCTTGAATTTAATTATTGATTGTTTCTATAATTTCTTGTTTGACCCACCAATTTTTTTAGGATTAAATTGTTTAATTTCCAATTAGTTTTTAGTCTATCTTTCCATGGCCCTTTATTGCATATAATTTTTATTGCATCATGATCTGAGAATGATGTGCTTAATATTTCTGCCC
This sequence comes from Gymnobelideus leadbeateri, assembly GCA_011680675.1. Classification (NCBI taxonomy): domain Eukaryota; kingdom Metazoa; phylum Chordata; class Mammalia; order Diprotodontia; family Petauridae; genus Gymnobelideus; species Gymnobelideus leadbeateri. Next base: position 218,842 of record WOXC01007416.1, read on the forward strand.
TTCTGCACTGGATTGTGAGGTTTTTATGCCCTAGTACATGGTCTACTTTTGAGTATGTACCATGCACTGCTGAGAAGAAAGTAAATTCCTTTTTGTCCCCATTCAGTTTTCTCCAGAGATCCATCATATCTAGTCTCTCTAAGATTCTATTCACCTCCTTAACTTCTTTCTTGTTTATTTTGAGGTTAGATTTATCGAGTACAGAGAGGGGAAGATTAAGGTCCCCCACTAGTATAGTTTTGCTCTCTATTTCTTCCTCTAATTCCTTTAACTTCTCCTCTAGGGATTTAGATGCTATACCACTTGGTGCATATATATTAAGTAGTGATATTGCTTCATTCTTGATGGTGCCTTTTAGTAGGTTATAGTTTCCTTCCTTATCTCTTTTAATTAGATCTATTTTTGCTTTTGCTTTATCTGAGCTATGTAATGCTACCCCTGCTTTTTTTACTTTAGCTGAGGCATAATAAATTTTACTCCAACCTTTTACCCTTACCCAGTGGGTATCCCTTTGTTTCAAATGTGTTTTTTGTAGACAGCATATTGTAGGACTATGGTTTTTAATCCATTCTGCTATCTGCCTCTGTTTTATGGGAGAGTCCATCCCATTCACATTCACAGTAATAATGACTATCTGTCTCTTCCCCTCCATCCTATTCCCTCCCCTGTTTATGTTTTTGTTTCTTCCTTCTCCCTTCCCCTCCTTGAAGTTTTCCCTTTTGACCACCCCCTCCCTCAGTGTTCCCACCCAGTGATCCCTCTTCTTAACCTACCCTCTCCCCTTATTACTGTTTCCCTCCCTTCTAATCCCCCCTTTAGTCTCCTCTTTTTCACCCCCCTTACCCTTCTGCTTTCTATAGGACGAAATAAGTTTTTATACTTATCAGAGTGAATTACTCCCCGTTTGATTCCAAACCAATGAGAGTAAATTTCAAACATTGCTCCTCTCCCTCCCTCCTTTTCCTCTATTTAATGAATTTATGTGTCTATTCACATTAAAATCTTAAACTTCACTGATTTAAGTTGATCCCTCTTTGAATCAGAACCAGTGAGAATAGTGTTTAAATGATGTTCCTCTCCCTCTTTCTTTCCCCTATTCTATAGTGTGTGTGTGTGTGTGTGTGTGTGTGTGTGTTTCTTTTTGGAGGGCAGTTGGGGTTAAGTAACTTGCCCAAGGTCACACAGCTAGGTTTTGTGTGTGTTAAGTGTCTGAGGCCGGCTCTGAACTCAGGTCCTTCTGATTCCAGGGCCTGTGCTCTATTCACTGCGCCACCTAGCTGCCCCTATAGTGTGTTTTAATGCCTCTTCACATGGCATATTTTACCTTTTCCTATCTAATCCTTTCCTTTTTTTCCCATTACAGTCTCTTTGATCCCCTTAAAAAATTTTTTTTAGACATCAGGTTAGTGCATTCATACCCATACCCTCTATCTAAGTATAACCCTGTTGAAGGTCATGATAATCATACAGATTTTGAATATTGACAGTTATCAGCTCCACATATAGGGATGTGAACATTTTGCTCTTGTTGCATCCCAAGTAATGAGTGTGTGTTTGAGGGTGTGGGTGTGTGCACTTATGCATGTGTGAGTCTGTGTTTCTCTTGTTTACCTTTTTATGTCTTTCTTGAGTCTTGTAATTGGAGATCAAATTTTCCACTGAGCTCTGGCTTTTTCATCAGGAACATCTGGAAGTCCCTTATTTCATTAAACAACCATCTCCTTGCCTGGAAGATTATGCTCAGTTTTGCCGGGGAGTTAATCCTTGGTTGTAGTCCTAGCTCTCTTGCCCTACGAAATAGCAAATTCCAGTCCCTCCGCTCTTTTAATGTAGAAGCTGCTAGGTCCTGTGTGATCCTAACTGTAGTTCCTCAATATTTGAATTGTTTCTTTTTGGCTGCTTGTAGAATTTTTTCTTTAATCTTGTAATTCTGGAATTTGGCTACTATATTTCTTGGAGTTTTCAGTTTGGGATCTCTCTCAGGAGGAGTCAGGTGAATTCTGTCGATAGTTATTTTATCTTCTGATTCCAGGACCTCAGGACAGTTTTCTTTGACAATCTCTTGGAGGATGTTGTCTAGGCTGCTTTTTTCATCATGGATTTCCAGTAGACCAATAATTCTTAGGTTGACTCTCCTGGATCTGTTCTGTAGGTCAGCTATTTTTCCAGTGAGATATTTTACATTTTCTTGCAATTTTTCAGTCGTCTCGTTTTGTTTGATTGACTCTTGCTGCATCATAGAGTTCTGAGCTTCAATTTGATTGTTTCTAATTTTTATCGAATTATGGTCTTCAGTTATTTTTTGAAGTTCCTTTTTTAGGGAGGTATTTTCTCCAATTACTTCACTGAGATGTTTTTCGAAGTTGTTCACTGCCTCCCTGATTTGGTCTTTAAAATTTTTCTTAAGCTCCTCTAGGAATGCTATTTGGGCTTGAGACCAGATCATGTTTCCTTCTGTGGTCTCAGGTGTGGGTAGCGAGTCTATATTGTCCTGTGTATTTTGTTGTTCTTGCCCTGCATAGTATGCTGGAATAGACTTTTTTGGCTTCCCCTTCTCCTTCTCAGCTTCTTTTTTTCCCATTGTGACTTCCTGTTTCTTAGTTTCTCAAGCTATGAGTTTAGGGCCTGATCCTTGACTTTGAATACCTCTGGGTGGCTAGTTTATGGCTAAGTCAGGGAAGTCAATGAGGGATGTAGATGAATAGGTATGGGTGAGTCTGACTACTTCAGATTTCTGCCTTTATACCCCTGGGCTATAAGTAGGCTTTTTTTGGTGAGGAGAGGTGGGGCTTGTTGGGACCTCACCCTCTCTTCTCTTCAGACTCCTGGCTATCTCAGTTACACCCCTTCTTGGAGACTCTCAAGCCTGGGGCTATTTCCATTAACTTGGGATTTCAATCTGGGTGGGAGACTTATCTTTGGGTTTTCTGCTTCATGAAGGAGGGATGGGGGGATCAGAGCAGCTAGAATTTACTTTGCCATTCCAGCCCCTGTCTTATACAGGCAGGCAGTTTCTAAACTTCCAGACTGGGGGCTGAATGCAGCTAGAGAAGCCGCTCTTTCCACTGAGGTCCCAACTCTCCTACCTGGCTCCAATGGTCCTACCCGTCGGATAGATGACTGTGATTCGTCCTCGGTAAGTGCAGGCTGGGGCTTTTGCTCTCTCTGGTGTAGTCTGCTTGTCTGCTCTTAGGTCTGGGCTGTGCAGACACCACACGCTCTGCACTCGGCACGGACACACTGGGCAACCTCGTGGGCTGGACTCTGCCAGACTTCGTCTTCCAGTGGGCTCTGTCACTCCGGATTCCACTCAGATTCACCATTTGAGCCCTAGTGACCGAGGAGCTCATCGAGGTTACTGCTTCCTTTGCGCCATCCTTTCCTTTTATTTTTAGTTTTCAGCATTTGCTTTTTGTAAGATTTTGAGTTCCAAATTTCCCTCTCCCTTCCCTCTCTCTTCCCCAAGAAGCATACAATCTGATATATGATATAGTGTGTTAGCTAACATTTTAAATATATTTTACATTACTCATGTTATGAAAGAAGCAGAAAAAAGGGGGAAAGGAAGAGAAAGAAAAGAAAAATATTGGGATGGCTAGGTGGATCAGTGAGTAGAGTGCTGTCCCTGGAGTCAGAAGGACCTGAGTTTGAACTCAGACACTTAACACACACACACACACACACACACACACAAACAAACAAACAAACAAAAACCTAGCCGTGTGGCCTTGGGCAAGTTACTTAACCCCAATTGCCCTCCAAAAAAAAAAAGCAAAAAGAAAAGAATAAATATTTACAGTAAAATATTGAATAACAGTGGTGATAATGAAAATTCTTGTTTCACCTCTGCTCTTATTGGGAATGATTCTAGCTCATCCCCATTACATATAATACTTCCTGATAGTTTTAAATAGATAATACTTCACATTTTAAGGAAAAATACATTTATTCCCATGTTCTTCAGTTTTTTTTAAAAAGCAATAGGTTCTGTATTTTATCAAAAGCTTTTTCTGCATCTACTGGTAATCATATAATTTCTGTTTGAGAGACAGCTCTATATATCTGGAATAAATCACACTTTGTCATAGTTTATTGCTGTTGTTATAAATTGCTATAATCCCTCTGCTAATATTTTACTTAAAATATTTGCATCAATATTCATTAGGGGAATTGATCTATAATTTTCTTTTTCTATTTTGTCTCTTCCTGTTCTAGGTAAGAACACCATTACTTATACCATAAAAAGAATTAGGGAGAACATTTAATTTGCCTATTTTACCAAACAGTTTATATAGTACTAGAATCAGGGCTTTTTTTTAAGTTTTGGTAAAATTAACTTGTAAATCCATCTATCCATGGAATTTATTATTTCCCCACTTAGGGAGTTCATCATATAGTTGGAGCAAAAATAGTTCCTAATTATTTTTTTTTAATTTCTTCTTTATTTTATGGTAAATTTACCCTTTTCATTTTTGGCACTGATAATTTAGTTTTCTACATTAAAAAAAAAATCAAATTGAAAATCCCCAATTAAATACTAAGTTAGAAATATTGAAAACCAAAGGAGAGATTAATAAAATTGAAATTAAGGAAATTATTGAATTAATAAATAAAACTAAGGACTGCTTCCATGAAAAAAAAAAACCCAACAATAAAATTGATAGACCCTTAGTCAATGTGATTTAAAAAAGGAAAGAAGAAAACCAAATTATGAGTATCAAAAATGAAAAGGGTGAATCTACCTACAATGAAGAGAAAATCAAGAAAATAATTAGGAATTATTTTTCCCAATTGTATGCACATAAATTTGACAATCTTAGTGAAATGAAGGGATATTTACAAAAATACAAGTTGCCCATAATAACTGAAGAGGAAATAAAACAAGCCATCAGTGAACTCCCTAGGAACAAATCTCCAGGGCCAGATGGATTTACTAGTGAATTCTATTAAACATTTAAAGAACAATTGATTCCAATACTCTACCAACTATTTGGGAAAATTAGTGAAGAAGGAGGCCTACCAAATTCTTTTTATGACACAAATATGGTATTGGTACTGAAATCAGGAAGAGATAAAACAGAGAAAGAAAATTATAGACAAATTTCCCTCAAGAATATAGATGCAGGGGGGCAGAGCCAAGATGGCGGAGTAGAAACAGCTCCTCCAAGCCACTCTGCCCCCAGATTCCCCCCAAACTATGTAAAAAGGGACTCTGAACAACTTCTGGAGCCCCAGCACCCAGAGAACGACACAGAGAATCTAACCTCCCACTGAGGACAGCCCAGCACCCCGGCAGGAAGGACCATCACAACAGTCTGGGACCTGGCAGCGTGCAGCGTGCAGAGCGCAGGAGCGGAGCCAAGCCCAGGTCCGCTGGAGCCGAGGTTTTAGCCCCAGGGCAGCAGAGCCAGCAGCCGGCTGGAGGAAACCCAGAACACCAAGAGCTGTGGCGACTCAAGAATTATCAACATAGACATGCCTAGGACAAAGTAAGTGGTTAGTGTCCTATGGACTTTGGGACCAGTATTTGGGGAATGCGTCAGCTCCCTGCCCTGGGGGCTAGAAGCCTCTGAGGAGACACGCCATTTTGTAGTTTTCAGAGGCAGCTCCAGCTCCCGGCCTGCAAATTTGTAGGGAGATCCAGCGATCAGTCTTGGGGGGTAATCGCTCTTGCTTTAAACTCCCTGGATCTGGATTGTGATCTAGGGTGGAAGTCATGGGTGACTTTACAGCTTGCCAGAAACGGAAGTTGCCCCCCACACGTTCAGGACGAAAATTCCTCGAAAATCTGGCCTTAACGCCATAGTGTGGCAACAAGCCCAAAAGTCAAGCAATTAAGTGGCAACATGCCAAGGCAAAGGAAACAGAAAAATGCAACCCTAGACTACTATTTTGGGGGCATAGAGCGGGAAAAGGACTGTGAGGTCAGAAGTCCTGCTCCAAAAGCCCCAGGGGAAAACATGAGAGGGTTGCAGGCCATAGAGGACCTTAAGAAGGACTTTAAAAATCAATAAGAGAAGTGGAGGAAAAATTGGAAAGAGAAATGAGAAGGATGCAGGAAAAGTATGAAATGAGGGTCAACAGCCTGACTGAGGAAAACAACACCTTAAAAAATAGACTAACTCAAATGGTAAAGGAGGCCCAAAAGGGCAATGAGGAGAAGAATGCCTTAAAAAGTCGAATTTGCCAGATGGAAAAAGAATCTCAAAAGTTCACTGAGGAGATTCATTCCTTCAGAGTTAGACTGGAGCAAATGGAAGCTAATGACTTTATGAGAAATCAAGATGCTGTTAAGCAGATCCAAACAAATGAAAGATTAGAAGGCAATGTGAAATATCTCATGGGAAAAACCACTGACCTGGAAAATAGATCCAGGAGAGACAATTTAAAAATTATTGGACTACCTGAAAGCCATGATCAAAGAAAGAACCTAGAAATCACCCTTCAAGAAATTCTCAAGGAAAACTGCCCTGATGTTTTAGATCCAGAGGGCAAAATAGAGGTTGAAAAAATCCACCGATCACCTCCTGAAAAAGATCCCAAAAAGAAAACTCCCAGGAATATTATAGCCAGGTTCCAGAATCCCCAGATCAAGGAGAAAATACTACAAGCAGCCAGGAAGAAACAATTTCAATATTGTGGAAACACAATCAGAATAGCCCAGGACCTGGCAGCTTCTACACTGAGGGATCGAAGGGCATGGAATATGATATTCCAGAGGGCAAAAGAGCTGGGAATGAACCCAAGGGTCACCTACCCAGCAAAACTGAGTATTTTGTTTCAGGGGAAAATATGGTCATTCAGTGGAATAGAGACTTTCAAGCATTCTTGAGGAAAAAACCAGAATTGAATAGAAAATTTGACATCCAGACACAAGTAGCAAGAGATGCCTGAGAAGGTAATCAGGGAAAAGAAATCAAAAGGAACTTATCAAAGTTGAACTATATACATTCCTATATGGAAAAGCAATAACTGTGACTGATGATATCTTTCTCACTATGAAAATAATGGAAGAAGGGTGTGTGGTCATATGAATATATATGTGAATGTGTGTATGTGGTTACAGTTATACATGGATAGAGGGCATAGGTTGAATTTGTTGGGAAGGGAGAATACTTGAGGGATGAAATTATGAGGTGAGAGAGGAAAGTGGCAAGAGGAGACGGGGAGAGAAAGGGTAGGGTAAACTATCCCATGTAGAAGAAGCAAGGGGAAGTTTTTGCAAGGGAGGGGGAGAATAGGAAGGCTAAAAAGGCAAAACCACATTCACATTGAATTTGGTTCAGGGAGAGAATGACATATATACTAAATGGGATATCTTAACCTGCAACAGGATAGGGGGAAGGGGGATGAGCGGAGGGATGATGGATGGGAGGGCATCCTTGGGGGGAGGGGAGGTTGGAAGTACCCACTATAGAAGAGGGACAGGATCATGTAGGGAATGGACCAGGTGGGGGGTGGGATGTGTGGGAGGGAATTATAAGCAGCCTTTTACAATATATCTACTATTATAATTATTTGCGTAGTAGACATGTACAACATATACTGAATTACTTATCTCGCCAGAGAGAATGGGTGACAAGGGAGGAAGGAAATGGATCTGAAATTTGAGGTCTTAACATTAAATGTTTCAAATATATATAAATACTATTATTAATACTCTTCTGCTTGTAATAGGGAGATAAGATGTGCAGGCATTGGGACACAAAGATTCACCTTCCTCTAATGGAAAAGTTGATGGGGGTATGGGAGAAAGTATGGGAGAGAGCAGATTGGAGGAAGCAATATCTTGTGGGACTGCTATTCTGGGAGGTTGGGTAGGGGAATAACAGGAGGAAAATGATTGTAACTCAAAATCTGGCGGAAATGAATGATGTAAAACAGAAGTTAATAAAGCATTTGTTTAAAAAAAAAGAAATATAAAGTCACGTTTACATCAACAGATGGAAAAAAAAGAATATAGATGCAAAACATTTAAATAAAATATTAGCTAAAAGACTATAGCAGCTTATCACAAGAATAATGCACTTTGATCAGGTCGGATTTATTCCAGGAATGCAAGGTTGGTTTAATATTAGGAAAACCATCAGTATAATTAATCATGTCAACAATAAAAGTAGCAGAAACACATGTATATCTCAATAGATGCAGAAAAGGCTTTTGACAAAATACAACTTCAATTCCTATTAAAAACACTAGAAAGTATAGGAATAAATGGAGCCTTCCTTAAATTAATAGGTAGCATCTATTTAAAACCATCAGAAGGCATTATAGGCAATGGAGATAAACTAGAAACATTTCCAATAAGGTCAAGAGTGAAACAAGGGTGTCCACTATCACCCCTCTCATTCAATCTGGTACTAGAAATGTTAGCAGTAGTAATTTGAGAAGAAAAAGAAATCAACGGAATCAAATTAGGCAAAGAAGACACCAAGTTATCATTCTTTGCAGATGATAGATGATATACTTAGAGAATCCTAGAGAATTAGTAAAAAACTACTTGACACAATAAATAAATTTGGCAAAGTTGCAGGATATAAAACAAACCCACATAAATCCTTAGCGATGAAATTCAACAGCAAGAGCTAGAAAGAGAAATCCCATTTAAAGTTACTATAGACATTATAAAATATTTGGGAATCTATCTGCCAAAACAAACCCAGCACCTATATAATCATAACTAAAAAATACTTCTCACACAAATAAAGTCAGATGTAACTAATTAGACAAATAGCAATTGCTCATGGCTGGGTTGAGCTAATATAATAAAATGACAATTTTACCCAAACTAAATAACATAATTAGTGCCATACCAATCAATTTACTAAAAAAAAATACTTTAGAGAACTAGAAAAAATAGTAACAAAATTTATTTGGAAGAACAAATGGTCCAGAACATCAAGGGAATTAATGAAAAGAAATGCTAGGGAAGGTGGACCAGCAAAACGAGATTTTAATTTGTATTATAAGGCAGCAGTCATCAAAACTACTTGGTACTGTCTGAGGGATAGAGTAGTACATCAATGGAATGGATTGGGCTCACAAGATTCAGCAATCAATGAGTATAGTAATCTATTGTTTGATAAACCCAAAAACCCCAGTTTTGGGGATAAGAACTCACTATTTGAGAAAAACTTCTGGAGAAACTGGAATATAGTATGGCAGAAACTGGGCATAGACCATCTACCAAAATCAAGTCTACATGGGTGCATGATCTAGGCATGGGAGAACATCTAATAGTTTAGCTGTCAGATTTGTGGAGAGGGAAAGACTTTATTACCAAAGAAGAATTAGAGAACATTGTAAAGTACATAATGGATAATTTTGATTACATTAAATTGAAAAGTTTCTGTACAAACAAAGCCAATGTAACCAAGATCAAGAGGGAGGTGGGAAATTGGGAAAGAATTTTTACAACTTGTTTCTCTGATAAAGGACTCATCTCTAAAATATACAGAGACTTGAGTCAAATCTATAAGAATACAAGTCATTCCCCAATTGATAAATGGTCAAAGGATATGAACAGGCAGTTTTCAGAGGAAGAAATTAAAGATATCTATCAACATATGAAGAAATGCTCTTAATCACTATTGATTAGAGAAATGCAAATCAAAACAACTCTGAGGTACCACATCTCTCCAGTCGGATTGGCTTAGATGACAAAACAGGAAAATGACAAATGCTGGAGAGGATGTGGGTAAATTGGAACACTAATGCATTGCTGGTGGAGTTGTGAACTGATCCAACCATTCTGGAGAGCAATCAGGAACTATGCCCAAAGGGCTATAAATAATTTCATACCCTTTGACCCAGAAATACCACTTTTAGGGTTATATCTCAAAGAGATAGAGTGAAAATTTAAATAAAATATTCGCTAAAAGAGATCATAGAAGTGGGAGGAAGATCCATATGTACAAAAATGTTTATAGCACCTTTTTTTCATGGTTGCAAAGAATTGGAAATTAAGGGGGTGCCCATTGATTTTGGAATGGCTGAATAAGTTGTGGTATATGCATGTAATGGAATATCATTGTGTTAGAAGAAAGGAAGAACAGGTGAACTTTATATTTACCTGGAGAGGCTTATATGAACTGATGCTAAGTGAGAAGAGTAGAACCAGGAGAAATTTGTATTCAATCACAGACACAACATATGTGTGATGACCAACTATGATAGACTGAATTCTTCTCAGCAATGCAGTGATATAAGTCAATCCCCAAAGCCTCATGATATAGAGAGATTTCTACATCCAGAGAAAGAACTGAGTTTGAATCTTGATTCAAGCATTACTTGATCTTTTTCTTTCTATTGTTTAGATTTATTTCCTCTTTACCATTTTTCATTCTATTTAGTACAATCTGCCTTTGTAACTTGACTAATGGCGAATGTGAAATATTTTCACATCATATACTGGATTGTATACTGTTATGGGGGAGAGGGGAGGGAGGGAAAGAAAATTTGAAAGTCAAGGAATTATGGAATTGAATCTTTTTTAAAAATTAATTTATTAGTTTAGTTTCAGTTAACAAGATTCAATTCCATAGTTCCTTGATTTTCAAATTTCCTTTAACTCCCTCGCCCCACCCCCCACTACAGCATATAGTACAGTATAGGATCTGCAAATACATTCATATTAGACATTAGTCCAATCACAAAGGTGTATTGTACTAGGTGGGATGAAAAATGGCACAGAAGAAATAAAACCAAACAATTAAAAGAAAAAGATCAATTAGTTTGCTTCCATCAGGATTCAAGCTCAGATCTTTTTAGTTATATCACTGGATGTTGCATTTCTCTCCTTCACGAGTCTTTCAGGTTTGACTTACATCACTGCATTGCTAAAAAGAGTCCAGTCTGTCCTAGTTGGTCATCACACATATGATGTGTCTGTGATTGTATACAAATTTCTTCTGATTCTACTCTTCTCACTCAGCATCAGTTTGTATACACCTCTCCAGGTAAACATGAAATCCTTCTCCTACTCATTTCTTATAGCACAATAATATTCCATTACATTCATATAACACAACTTGTTTAGACATTCCCCAATTGATGGGCACCCCTTTAATTTCCAGTTCTTTGCAATATGGAATTGAATCTTGTAAACTAAAAGTAAACAAACAAATTAATATAGACAAAAAAATCCAATTATCCAAAGGTTTATCTATTTTATTTTTTTTGTAAAATAATCTCTTCTACTTATTACTCCAATAGTTTTATTTATGCCAGATTTACTTGTCTCTTCTTTGGTTTTCAGAATTGCTAATGTGATATTTAATTGAAGATTTTAAGTTTATTTTTTTTAATTTATTTGTTTATTTTTAGTATACAAGATTCAATTCCATAGTCCCTTGAGTTTCAAATTTCCTTTCCCTTCCTCCCCCCACACCCGATGATGGCATACAGCCCAGTATAGGATCTGCAAATAATTTCACAATAGACATTAGTCAAGTTACAAAGGCATATTGTACAAGATGGGATGAAAAATGGTAAAGAAGAAATAAAATCAAACAATGAAACGAAAAAGATCAATTAGTTTTCTTCCATCAGGATTTAAGCTCAGTCCTTTCTTGTTATTTCTCTGGATGTAGGCATCTCTCTCCTTCATGGGTCTTTCTGGATTGACTTTATCAGTGCATTGCTGAGAAGAGTCCAGTCTGTCATAGTTGGTCATAATACATGTTGTGTCTGTGATTGTATACAAATTCTTCCTGGTTCTACTCTTCTCACTCAGCATCAGTATATATAAGCCTCTCCACATAAATATGAAAACTGTCTCCTCCTCATTTCTTATATCACAAAAATAGTCCATTACATGCATTTACCACAACTTATTTAACCATTCCCCAATTGATGGGCACCCCTTTAATTTCCAATTATTTGCAACCCCGAAAAGAGCTGCTACAAATATTTTTGTACATATGGGTCTTCCTCCCTCTTCTATGATCTCTTTGGGATATAACCCTAGAAGTGGTATGGCTGGGTCAAAGGGTATGAAATTATTTATAGCCCTTTGGGCATAATTCCAGATTGTTCTCCAGAATGGTTGGATAAGTTCACACCTCCACCAGCAATGCATTAGTGTTCTAATTTGCCCGCATCCTCTCCAGCATTTTTCATTTTCCTGTTTGGTCATCTTAGCCAATCTGACTGGAGAGATGTGGTACCTCAGATTTGTTTTGATTTTCATTTCTCTAATCAATAGTGATTTAGAGCATTTCTTCATATGCTTATAGATATCTTTAATTTCTTTCCCTAAAAACTGCCTGTTCATATACTTTGACCATTTATAGGAAATCACAATGGGAAGGAAGGAAGCTGAGAAGGAGAAGGGGAAGGCAAGAAAATCTATTCGAGCTCATTATGTAGGTCAAGAACAACCAAATATAGAAGACAACTTGGACTCTGTACCCATACCTGAGACTACAGAATGAAATATGAACTGGTCTCAAGCCCAAATAGCATTCTTGGAGGAGCTTAAGAAAGATTTTAAAGACCAAATCATGGAGGCAGTGACCAACTTGGAAAAAAAGTTTCAGTGAAGAAAAGAAATCCTTAAAAAGTAAAATTAGTGAAGTTATTGGAGAAAATACTTCCCTTAAAAAAGGACCTTCAAAAACTAACCAAAGACTATGATTTGCTAAAAATTAGAATCAACCAAATTGAAACTCAGAACTCTATGATGCACCAAGAGTCAACCAAACAAAACAAGATGATTGAAAAATTGGAAGAAAATGTAAAATATCTCACTGGAAAAACAATTGACCTAGAGAACAGAGCCAGGAGAAATAACTTAAGAATTATTGGTCTACCAGAAAGCCATGGGGAAAAAAAGCAGCCTAGACAACATCCTCCAAGAGATTGTCAAAGAAAACTGTCCCTAAGTCCTGGAATCAGAAGATAAAATAGTTATCGAAAGAATTCACCAGACTCCTCCTGAAAGAGATCCCAAATTGAAAACTCTAAGAAATATAGTAGCCAAATTCCAGTATTACAAGATTAAGGAAAAAATACTGCAAGCAGCCAAAAAGAAACAATTCAAATATAGCAGAACTACAGTTAAGATAACACAGAACCTAGCAGCTTCTACGTTAAAAGATTGAAGGGACTGAATTTGATATTTCATAGGGCAAGAGAGCTAGGACTACAACCAAGGATTAACTGCCTGGCAAAACTGAGCATAATCTTTCAGGCAAGGAGATGGTTGTTTAATGAAATAAGGGACTTCCAGACTTTCCTGATGAAAAAGGCAGAGCTCAATGGAAAATTTGATCTCCAATTACAAGATTCAAGAAAGACATAAAAAGGTAAACAAAGAAAACATAGACTCCCACATACATACATGCACACACCCACACTCATACACACATGCACATAACTTGCTATGCAACAAGAGCAAAATGTTCACATCCCTATATGAGGGGCTGATTACTGTCAATATTGAAATTTTTATGATTATCATGACCTTCAAAAGGGTTATACATAGATAGAGGGTGTGGGTATGAATGAACTAAACTGAAGATTAAAAAAAAAACTTATTAAGGGGATCAAAGGGACTGTAATGGGATAAAACAAAAGGATGAAATACGAAAAGGTAATATATGCCATTCTAAGAGGCATAAAAACACACTATAGTAGAGAGGAAAGAAAAAGGGAGAGGAACGGCATTAAAACACTATTATCACTGGTTCTGGTTCAAAGAGGGATCAACTCCATCAGTAAAGTTTAAGATTCTAATGTGCATAGACACAGAAATTCATTAAATAGAGGAAAAGAGGGAGGGATAGGAGCACTGTTTGAAATTTACTCTCATTGGTTTGGTGTCAAACAGGGAGTAACTTACTTTGATAAGTATAAAAACTTATTGTGTCCTATAGGCAGTAGGAGGGTAAGGGATGGGATAAAAAGGAACAATCTAAAGGGGGAGATTAAAGGGGAGGGAAATAGTAGTAAGGGGAGAGGGTAGGTTAAGAAGGGGGGCCACTGGGTGGGAACACTGAGGGAGGGGGCAGCCAAAAGGGAAAACTTCAAGAAGGGGAATGGAGAAGGAAGAAAAAAAAGCATAAGCAAGGGAGGGAATAGGATGGAGGGGAAGAGACAGCTAGTCATCATTACTGTGAAAGTGAATGGGATGAATTCTTCAATAAAACAGAGGTGGATAGCAGAATGGATTAAAAATCATAATCCTACAATATGCTGTCCACAAGAAACAAATTTGAAACAAAGGGATACCTACAGGGTAAAGGTAAAAGGCTGGAGTAGAATTTATTATGCCTCAGCTGAAGTAAAAAAAGCAGGGGTTGCAATCCTTATCTCAGATAAAGCAAAAGCAAAAATAGATCTAATTAAAAGAGATAAGGAAGGAAACTATATCCTGCTAAAAGGCACCATCGAAAATGAAGCAATATATGAATTAACATATATGCACCAAGTGCTATAGCATCCAAATTCCTAGAGGAGAAGTTAAGTGTCTTTTTATTCTAGCTTTTTGTGTCCAATGCAGTGATCTTCTCTTTCTCAATTTTATTAATAAAAGCATTTAGAGGTATAAAATTTCCACTAAGAACCATCACATTATTGCCATTATCTTAGATGGAGTTTATTTTTCTATGATTTATTGTTTTATCTATTCATTATTTAGGATTAGATTATATAGTTTCCAATTAATTTTAGACCATCTTTCCATGATCCTTTATTGTATGTAACTTTTATTGCATCTTGATATGAAAAAGATGTATTTAATATTTCTGCCTTTCTGTGTTGGGCAATGCAGTTTTTATGCCCTATTATATGGTCAATTTTTGTGTAGGTGCCATGTAACACCGAGAAAAAGGTATTTTCCTCTCTACCTCCATTCGATTTTCTTTAGAGTCCTATCATATCTAACTGTTCTAAAATTCTGCTCACCTCTTTTACTTATTTCTTGTTTATTTTGTGGTTAGATTTATTTAATTCTGGGAGGGAAAGGGTGTGCCTCCCCCAGTATGGTTTTATATCTCTTTCTCCCTGTAACTCACTTCTCCTCTAAGAATTTGGATGGTAGGGGTGGAGCCAACATGGCAGAGTAAAAGCAGGATCTTGCTTGATCCCCCACTCCAACCATCCCCAATACCTGTAAAAAATGACTCAATAAATTTTAGAGGTTCAGAACACAGAAAATGACAAAGAGAAACAAATATCCAGCTGAAGACAACATTTCAGGGAGACAGGAATGGTGTATTGCATGGAGCTCTGAGCAGAACACAGTCCCACATGAATTAAGCCAGACCAGACTCATGGCCAAGACAGGCCAGAACAGACTTCAGGAGAGTGAATCACTGGCAGCTGTGGAGGTGGTCCTGTCATGAGAAACACCAGTATGCCAGAGCTTTAATGTCTGTAGAGTGATGGCTTCCTCATAGCTCAGACCACAGCTCTGATAACTGAAAAAAAATCCCAGCAATCTGGGACAGAGCTCTCTCCACACTGTATGCAGAGTTCTACCATGACAAAGAGCTCAAAAGTCAAACAATGGACTGGCAATATAATTGAATGGCAAGATGAACAAACAGAGGAAGCACAATCAGATTATAGAATCCTTTTTTTGGGGGACAAAAAGTATGAAAACATGGAACCAGAAGAATACAACAAAGTCAAAACTCCTCCATCAAAAGCTTCCAAAAAGATTATGAATTGTTCATAGGGATGGAGGAGCTCAAGAAAGACTTTGAAAATCAAGTAAAAGAAGTGGAGGAAAAATTGGGAAGAGAAATAAGAATGATGCCAGAAAGTCATGAAAAGTGAGTCAACAACCTACCTGAAGAAAATAACACCTTAAAACAGATTAACTGATAGATATGGAGAAAGAGGCCCAAAAAATAAGTGAAAAGAAGAATGCCTTAAAAAGATGAATTGGCCAAATGCAAAAGGAATTTCAATAAATCAATGAAGAGAATAATTGCTTCAAAATTACATTGGAACAAATGGAAGCTGATGACTTTAAGCGAAATCAAGATACCTTAAAAAGGATCCAAAGAAATGAAAAACTAGAAGGCAATGGGAAATATCTCATTGGAAAAACCACTGACCTGGAAAATAGATCCAGGGGAGATAATTTAAAATTATTGGACTACTGAAAGCCATAATCAGCAAAAGAACCTAGAAATCATGCTTCTTAAAATTCTCAAGGAAAATTGTCCTGATATTCTGGAACCAGAGGGCAAAATATAAATGGAAAGAATTCACTGATTACCTCTTGAAAAAGATCTCAAAAAGATACTCCTAGAAATATTATAGCCAAATTTTAGAGCTCTCAGGTAAAGGAGAAAAATATTACAAGCAGTCAGGAAGAAATAATTTTAGTATTGTGGGAAAACAATCAGGATAACACAAGATGTAGCAGCTTCTACATTAAGGGATTGAAGGGTTTGGAACATGATGTTCCATATGTCAAAGGAGCTAGGATTAAAACCAAGAATCACCTACCCAGCAAAACTGAGTATAATGCTTCAGGGGAAAATATGGTTATTCAATGAAACAGAGGATTTTCAAGCATTCTTGAAGGAAAAAAAAACAGAGCTGAACAGAACATTTGGCTTTCAAATAAAAGAACCAAGAATAGCATGAGAAAGCAAATAGGAGGCTGTGGAGTCAAGATGGAGGAATAGAAAAAGGACTGCCATATGGCTGCCACTTCCACCTCCTCCAATTCATGTAAAAAAGGACTCTAAACAAACTTTGGAGATACAGAACCCACAAAATTACAGAGAGAAGCTAACTTCCCACTAAAAACAGACTGGTAGGAAGGGGCCAGTGCAACATTCTTGGAGCAGAGGCCAGATCCTCATGGGCCAGAGGTTTTAGCCTCAGGCTGGCCACAACCAGCCACCAGGTGGAGGGATTTCATATGACCAGGAACTGTGGCTGGTTTCCTGAATAACAACCCATAGATGCTAAGGACAAAGTAAGAGGTAAGTGCAATGTTGGCTTTGGGACATGGGAGTTTGCAAATGTGGTCCAGTTTTTATGCCCTGGAGGGAGAAGTGGCTGCTATATGGCTGCTTCAGAGCTCCAGGTCTGCAGACTGTAGGGGGACCAAGCAGACAGTATGAAGGATAATCACTCTTGTTTTAACCTGCTTGGATCTGGGTTGCAGACTAGGGTTGAGGTGCTGGGGTGAATGACCAGTTTGCCAGAGCAGATAATGGCTTCAGGGAGGGCACCCCACTAATAATTCCAGCAGCTGCAAAAACCCTTGCAATTGTGACCAATCTAACCCCTTTGGTAGCAGAGTCCTACTATGGTAAAAAGCTCAAAAGTCAAGTAATTGAGTGGCAACATTAGCAAGCAAGGGAAGCAAGGCAAGCACAGCAGTGTGACTTTACATTCCTTTTTTGGGGACAAAAGGGTTTGGGACATGGAACTGGAGGAAGACTTCTAAGTTGGAACACCTGCACCAAAAGTTTCCATGAAAATAATAAGCTGCTTATGGGACATAGAGGAGTTTAAGAAGGATTTTGAAAACCAAATAAGGATAGTGGAGGAAAAATTGGGAAGAGAAATGTGAATGATGCAAGAAAATTATGAAATGAGAGTCAAAAACCTGACTGAAGAAAATAATACCTTAAAAAAAGACTAACTCATATGGCAAAAGAGGCTCAAAAAGCCAATGTGGAGAAGAATGCCTTAAAAAGCCAAATTTGCCAGATGGAAAAAGAATCTCAAAAGCTCACTGAAGAGAATCATTCCTTCAGAATTAGGTCAGAGATAATGGAAACTAGTAACTTTATGAGAAATCATGATGCTATGAAACAGATCCAAACAAATGAAAAAACAATGGAAGGCAATGGGAATTATCTCATTGGAAAAACCACTGACCTGGAAAATGTATCCAGCAGAGATAATTTAAAAATTATTGGACTACCTGAAAGCCATTATCAAAAAGAACTTAGAAACCATCCTTAAAGAAATTCTCAAGGAAAATTTCCCTGATGTTTTAGAACCAGAGGGCAAAATAGTGGTTGAAAGAATCCATCAATCACCTCCTGAAAAATATCCCAAAAAGAAAACTCCTAGGAATATTATAGCCAGGTTCTTGAGTTCCCAGATTAAGGAAAAAATATTAAAACCAGCCAGGAAGAAACAATTTGAATATTGTGGAAACACAATCAGGATAAAACAGGATCTGGTAGCTTCTATACTGAGAGACTGAAGGGCTTGGAATATGATATTGCTCAGGTCAAAGAATCTCGGATTAGAATCAAGAATCACCTATCCAGCAAAACTGACAATACAGGACTTTCAAGCATTCTTTATGAAAAACCAGAGTTAAATAGAATATTTGACTCAGATATAGGAAACAAGAAAAGCATGAAAAGGTATACAAGGAAAAGATATCATAAGGAATTTATCAAAGTTGAACTGTTTACATTCTTACATGGAAAAACTATGATTGCTACTCATGAAACTTTTATTGGTATGAGAATGATTGAAGGGAATATAAATGTATACATGTATGTATATACATACATACATACATACATACATACATAGTCTATATAGGAGGGCATATGGGCATATGAATACATATGTGAGTGTGTGTATACATGTGTACAGGTATACATAGGGCACATGGCCAATGTAATAGGAGGGGATGATGTTTAAAAAGTGGAATTAAGAGGTGAAAGAGGAATATAATGAGAGGAGATGGGGAGAGACAAAATGGGGTAAATTATCTCATATAGAAGAGACAAGGGAAAACTGTTGCAATGGAGGTGAAGAAAAGGAAGGCAAAAAGGAATGAGTCAACCTTATTCTCATGGAATTTGCCTTAGGGACGGAAGGTCATACACACTAAATAGGATATCTCACCCTAGGGGAGAGTAAGCAAGAAGTGGATAAGAGGGGTAATGATGGAAGAGAGGGCAGGCTGGGGTTGGGGGGAGGAAAGTTGGAAGCATCCACTTTTGAAAAGGGACAGGATCAAAATGGAGCATAGTACAAGTCGGGGGTGGGGTAGAGTGGAGGGAAATATTGTCAGGCTTTCACAATATATCCACTATGGAAATGCTTTGCATAGCTACTTATGTACAACTGATATTGAATTGCATGTCTTCCCAGCAAGGATAAGTGATGAGGGAGGAAGGGAAAGAATCTGGAATTCAAAGTTTAAAATAAAATATTTAAATATATACATATATTATTATTATTATTATTTTGCATGTAACTGGAAATAAGATATATAGGCACTGGGGCACAGAAATCCACCGTGCCCTACTGGAAAGTCAGAGGGGAGATGGGGGAAGATATGGGAAAGAGGAGATTTGGGGAGGGGATTTTCAGTGAGATCACTGTTTTGGGTGGTGGATAGGGGAAAAATGGGGAGAAAATTTGTAACTCAAAATCTTGTGGATGTAAGCTAAAAAATAAAAAAAAGAGAAAAAATTTAAAAAAATAGTTAAAGAGAATAGAAATGTATCTATATAGGAAGGTACATGAGCCTGTGAATACATATGTTAGTTTGTGTATATATATGTACAGGTATACATAGACAGGACCAATTTAAAAGGAAGGGATGATAGGTGAAATTAAGAGGTGAAGAGGAATATAATGAGAAGAGATGGGAAGAAATATAATAAGGTAAATCATCTGATATAGAAGAGGCAAGGAAAACTGTTACAATGGAGGGGAAGAACAGGAAGGGAAAAAGGAATGAGTTAACTTTGTTCTCACTGAATTTGGCTTAGGGAGGGAATGACATATACACTAAATAGGATATCTCACCCTATAGGAGAATAGGGGGGAAAGAGAATTAGAGGGGGGATGATGGAAGGGAGGGCAGGCTGAGGTGGAGGGAAGTTGGAAGCACCCACTTTTGAAAAGGGGCAGGATCAAAGTAGAGAATAGAACAAGTGGGGTTGGGATAGGATAGAGGAAAATATAATCAGGCTTTCACAATATATACACTATGGAAATGCAATGCATAGCTATACATGTACAACCTATATTGAATTGTTATCTTCCCAGTAAACATGGGTGGTGAGGGAAGAAGGGCAAGAATCTGAAGTTCAAAGTTTTAAAATCGAATGTTTAAAAATATATAGAGAGATCCACCATGACCTACTGGAAAGTCAGAGGGGGAATGGGAGAAAATATAGGAGAGAGCAGATTGAGTGATGTGATATTCAGTGGAATTGCTGTTTTGGGGTGTTGGGCAGGGGGAAAGGGGGAGAAAATTTTTAATTCAAAATCTTGTGGAAATGAATGATTGAGACTAAAAAATAAAAAAAAATACAAAAAAAAAGAAAAAAGAAAAAAGGAGCTAAAGAGGAAAAACAAATAATAAGGAACTTATTAAAATTGAACTCTATATTCCTACATGGAAAAAAGATAATTTTATCTCATGAGCCTTTTCTTAGTATGAGGATAGTTGAAGGGAATAGATATATGTATATATATATGTATATATATATATGTATGTACAAATATATACATATATTAATACATGTATAAATATATACATATATTCATATATAAAATATGTATACATGCATATACTTGTATAAGAGAATATATGTGTACATATATATGTGTGTATATGTGTATACATGTATACATGTATATGTATACACAGACAGGGCACAGGTTGAGTTGAATGTTAAGAGATATCTAAAAAATAAAATTTAGAGGTGGAAGAGGAATATATTGGAAGAATGAAAAAGAGAGAGAAAGAATAGGGTAACTTATTTTATATAAAAGATGCAAGAGAAAACTATTAAAATGGAGTGTTAGAGCAGGAAGGTGAAAGGGAATGGTTCATCCTTTCTCTCATTGAATTTGGCTTAAGAAGGGAATAACATACACTTTCAATTGGGTATTGTACCCTACAGTAAAAAAGGGGATAATGTGGGGATGATAGAAGGTATGGCAGATTGAAAGAGAGGGTATTTAGAAGGAAACACTTTTGAAAAAGGATGGGATCAAAGTAGAAAATAAAATATGTTTGGGGGCAGGATAGGATTGAGGAAATATAGTTTGTTTTTCACAACACATCTCCTTTGCAAACATTTTGCACGACTCCACACGTACTAACTATATTGAATTGCTTGTCTTCTCAGGGATGGTGGGTGAGGAGGGAAGAAGGGAAATAATCTGGAAATCAATGTTATAAAAACAAACGTTAAAAATTGTTTGTTTTTTACATGCAACTGGGAAATATGATAGGCACTGGGGTATAGAAATCCATCTTGTTAGAAAGTTAGGAGGCATGGGGGAGGATATGAGAGAAGAGATTGGGGAATGGGGTATTCAGTAGGCTCACTGTCTTGGGTTGGAGGGTAGGAGAAAGACTGGGAGAAAAATTTTAACTCAAAATCTTGTGGAAATGAAAGTTGAAAACAAAATATAAATAAATTGGAAAAAAAGATTTTGGATGTTTAGTATTGATATCACTTCATTGCCTACTGTACATTTTAGCAAGATGTATTTTCCTGCCTTATCTCTTTTAATTAGATATAGTTTTGCTTTTCCTTTGTCTGAAATCATAATTGGTATCAGCACTTTTTAAAAATATACTTCAGCTGAAGTAAAACATATTCTGCTCCAGTATTTTACTTTTACTCTTTTGCATCTCTCTGCTTCAAATGTAATTTCTTGTAAGCAATGTATTGTGGGATTCTAGCTTTTAGTCCATTCTGCTATCTGCGTCTGTTTTATGGAACTGTTCATCTCATTCACATTTGCAATTGATTTCTATATTTCTCTCCATCTTATCCTCCCCATTTAAACTTTTCTTTCTCCTTTCATCCTCTTCCTCTTCACCAGTGTTTTGTTTCTAACTACCACATCCCTCAGTCTGTCATCCCTTCTACCAGTCCCACTCCCTTTTCTTTCCCCTTTCAGTTACTACTTCTCCCTTCCTTTCTGCCTTCCCTTCTATCCATCTCATCACTTTCACTTTCTTTTCCTCTTTACCTAAAGAGTGTGATAGATTTCTACAACCAACTGAATTTGTACGTTATTCCTTATTTGAGCCAAATCCAGAGATAGTCAGTTCAAAAAGTGCTTGCCTCCTGCCCTTCTTTCCCTATGTTGTGCTAGGTCTTTGTACCTCTTCATGTGACAAAATTTACCTTTTGCCTCCTCTTGTCCTCTTCTCCAAGTATAATCTTTTAACCCTTAATTATTGTTTTCATCATCACATAAGAGTCACTTTATACCAACAGCTTCTATGCACATATACCCCTTCTAAATGCTATAATGAAGATACAGTTCTCAAGAGTCATAAGTATCATCTTCCGGTATAAGGATGTAAACTGTTATCCTTACTGAATAGCATGTGTTTCTTTTTTCTTTTGTGTTTACCTTTTTATGCTTCTCTTCAGTCTTGTATTTGAAGATAAAATTTTCTCTTCAGTTCTGGTTTTTTCATCAAGAATTGGTTAAAGTTGCCTATTTTATTAAACATACATCTTTTCCCCTGAAAGATTATCTCAATTTTTCAGGGTAGTTGATTCATTGTGGTAATTCAAGCTCCTTTGCCTTCTGGAATATTATGTCCTAGGCCTTCTGATCCTTTAATGTCAAAATTGCTAATTCCTGCATAATCCTAAGTGCAGTTCCATGATATTTATTAATTTTTTTTTTCTTTTTGACTGCTTGCAGCATGTTCTCCTTGATCTGATAATCCTGGAATTTGGATACAATATTCCTTGGAGCTTTTGTTTTGTGATCTCTTTCTGGATGTAATTAGATGAATTTTTTTCCAATGACTATTTTACCTGTTGGTTCTAGGCTATCAAGGCAGTTAATCCTTGGTCATTTTTGAAAGATGCTGTCCACGTTCTTTTTTGATCATGACTTTAAGGTAGTTCATTAGTTCTTATGTGATCTCTCCTTGATCTATTTTCCAGGTCACTGGTTTTTCCAATGAGGTATTTAATATTTTCTTCTATTTTTTCATTATTTTGATTTTTCTTTAACTGATTCTTCATGTCTCACAGAGTCATTAGCTTCCACTTTCCCAATTTTAATTTTTAAGGAATTATTTTCTTCTATTAGTTTATGTACATTCTTTTCCATTTGGTCAATTATACTTCTTAAAGATTTCTTCTCTTCAGTGAGCTTTTTTCCAATTTGTCCAATTATATTTTTTAAGGAATTGTTTTCTTCATTCAATTTTTGTTCATCCCTTTTCAAGATATTGCCTCTCACATACCTCTCATTTATTTTCCCATTTTCTTCTTTTCCCTCTCTTATTTGACTTTTAAAATCCTTCTTGAACTCTTCCAAGAAGGCTTTGATATTTTGGATGTAAGTATATTGACAATGTTATCTTCTGAGTTTGTGTTTTGATCTTCCCTGTCACAACAGCAACTCTCTAAAGTCAGTGTTGGTATTTGTTTTTTGCTTTTGCTCATCTTTTTGCATACTTTCCTGCCTTTTAAAGTTCTGTTATCCTGCTGGAGCACAGGAAACACTGTCCCAAGTTTATTGTGCTAGGTTTCAGGGGCTTGGTCACTGACTTTGTGTGCTGGGACTGGTGGTGCTTCAGTTGGGGTCTGTAGGTGTCTGGCAGCTCACCTGGTGCTGAACTAGGATTCTAGTGATGGAGTCGGGGGTTTGTTGAGGCCAGGTGGGGTTTTCACAGGTTTTCCAAGAATTTCACTGAAGACTTTGTAGGTCTAGCCCCTGGAAGATGCCTGCTTTCCCAGTGCTATACTGAAGCTGTAATCTGCCAATTCCCCGGCTATGCAATGGCACATGGGTGGGGTCCTGGTTTTGTTGTTTGCCTTCTCCACTATATTGGGTCTCAGGATCTCCCACTGGTTTGCTGAGATGGGGCTTGCTGATGGCTTGCTGGGATACTTCCTGTCCCGAAATGTTCTCCCCTTTAACCTAAGTGAGACAGGCCTTTTCTGCCAATACAAGTTTACTGGACTAAAATACCCTTCTACTCCCTCTTTTTTCTTCCTCTGCTGTTTCAGGATTTGCTGTCAGGAACTATTTTATTGTTTTTTAGGATGGTAAATATGTGAGAGGAACAGTGATTTACTGCTTATTTTGCCATCTTCCCTCCCAGGAGTCCTGATCAAATTTGTCTTAAGAAATAAGAAAAGTTCCTTCTCCATATCAATTTTTTTCAAGCTAACTTTTTTGTAAAAGTCTACTTTATGATTCTCCTGGCCCTCTACTTTATGGTAATTTCTTCACCAGTCCCTCTATTTGAAGAAGGATGCATACTTGCCACATTCACTTATAACCTAAAAACAAAACAAACAAACAAAAAACCAACAACAGCAACAAAAACCTCTGACATTCTGGACTTCTTTCCACTTTTACCCCATCATGGGTAACCTCTAACTAGAGTTTTTTTTTTTCTTTTGGTATCCTTCTCATGTGATGTTTTCCACTACTTGAATGTACACTCCCTGAATGTAGGAGCTGTCCTTCTTTTATTGTTTTAATCTATTTTCTCAGTGTTTGGAATAGTTTATGCTACATAGCAAATAAATATTTATTTAATCTTTAATTTAAAAACATGTGAAATTAATGGATCATGTTAAACAAACAGAAAATATTCAGCAGATTCTCAAAAATAATGGCTAATCCATTGTTTCTCCATAACTTCTTTTCTAGTAATTGTCATTTAAATTCTTGAAAATATTTTTCTAGTAATATATACATATATATACATGCATATGTATATATGTATATACATATGTATATCCACATATGCAGACAAACATATATACATATATTAAATACAGACAAGAAATATAACTGTTTCCCCCATGTACTGTATATAAGACCTATTAATATTCAAAATGTTGGGAAAGAAACAGGACACACTGAAATTTCCTTACACCTTATCTCTCAGCATAATTTATATATTAAAGTAGGTTAAAATGACTTTTAGTTACCACTGAAAATAGTTCAGAATGCCACCTAGTCACTATAATGATTCAAGATTCAAAGATATGGTTGAATATCACTGTGCATTGGTGAGATTGCAATTAATTATTTTACTTTTTCTGTCACTATGAATTTCCTATTTCAAGTTTTCAAGGAAAAAAGTAGCTCAGGGGTCTAATTGCTTTTCTCATGTTCTAATCATTCCTTTTTTTCTAATTTGGGCAAATAATGCTATTCTCTATCATTTTAAAAGGGTTTTTTTTTAATTCTGCTGTACAATATTACAAAATTAGGATGATTAATTTCATGTGGGAACAATTAAATGGTAAAATAACAGTAAAGCCAAATTTGTTAAAGGATGCAAGCCATAACACAGTTATCTCCAATTGCTTCAGTGATGCTTGTCAGTTTTCACTCTGGATTCAATGTTTGATAAAAGATTTGACTTCACACTAAAACCAAATTGACCACAAATTTGCAATGGAATGATTTTCCATCTTCATGAGCAGCTATGGAATAATTAATCAGATTGATTGTGAGGGAAAAGCCACTCTCTCCAGTGAATAAGTGGTAAATGAATATGATCAACAAGTAATTAAAGGATTAATTGCAAACTATTAAGAACTCTATGAAATATTCAAATTTTTTGTACATTATGTTTGTCAGTTTAGAGGCATATGATGGACAAGATCTAACAACAGTACTAATAGACATACTTTATGATGCTGTTTCATTTCTACTTCTATTAGAATAAAGGAAAGACCTATGGATAAAGAAATATGTAGCATAATATAATATTTCTCTGCTCTAAAATGGGGGTTCACAAATGTCACTTAGAGGGAGGACTGAGTTCATGATATCATTTATAGCATCAGAAGTGGGGCTATATGAAATATAGAGGGTAAAAAGTAGTGCTTAGGAGATCTCAAGAAATTTGTAACAGAAAACCATGTTAGAACTACCTAAGTAGTAGAGGAAGCGCGAGTCGGAGCGAGTGCACAGAGTGGGCCATCAAGCGCGGTGCTGCCGACCGAGCCGGACTGACCATGGGTGACGTGGAGAAGGGCAAGAAGATCTTTGTGCAGAAGTGCGCCCAGCGCCACAAGGTGGAGAAGGGGGGCAAGCACAAGACTGGCCCCAACCTGCACTGGCTCTTCGGCCGCAAAACCGGCCAGTCCCCCGGCTTCTCCTACACCAACGTCAACAAAAACAAAGGCATCACCTGGGGCGAGGACACGCTCATGGAGTACCTGGAGAACCCTAAGAAGTACATCCCTGGCACCAAGATGATCTTTGCGGGCATCAAGAAGAAGGCCGAGCGGCAGGACTTGATGGCCTACCTCAAGAAGGCCACCGAGTGACCTGCTCGCTGCCTTATTTATTGGGAGGAGATGTCTCGGAGCTTCCCTTTTTTACATGTATCATAACTATCCTATTTAAAGTGTTTTCATCCACCAGAGAATTCTGATCATGAATAGCTGTTCAGATGTTGTCCAGCAGTCCCAATAAAGGAATGGTCCTCCTTACAGACACACACACACACACACACACACACACACACACACACACACACAAAGAACCACATAAGTAAAATTATATTCATTTGAAATACCTTGTTCTCCATTAAAATTGTTTTTTTACTTCAAACAGTGTATTGAAAAAAATAATGCCAGTATTGTTTTATCAGTTTAAAACTACATCATCTCTAAATGCAATTTATCATAGAGAAAATTAGTTTAAATGTATATACACAATTTGTTGCTAAAAATAGAAGTATCACATGACTCCATTTGAAAAGAAGAATGTGGTATCATTTCAGTAGAGTCTCATTGCAAGTTACTCTAATGGGGTTTTTCTCGGCAAAGGTCCTGGAGTGGTTTGCCATCGCCTTCTCATTTTACAGATGAGGAAACTGAGACAAATAGGGTTAAGTGTCTCACTTAGGGTTACACAGCTGGTAAGTGTCTGAGGCTTGATTAGAACTCATGAAGATGAGTCCTCATGATTCAAAGTCCAAAGCTCTATCCACTGAGTCACCTAGATGCCCCTGAAAAGAGGAATATATAAGAATATTGTGTTCAAGAAAAGAAAACCCTTAAAAAGGATGAACATAGTAATGAATGTCAGACATTTGAAGCAGCCAGA
Source organism: Gymnobelideus leadbeateri (assembly GCA_011680675.1). NCBI lineage: Eukaryota > Metazoa > Chordata > Mammalia > Diprotodontia > Petauridae > Gymnobelideus > Gymnobelideus leadbeateri. Next base: position 245,878 of record WOXC01007416.1, read on the forward strand.
TGCTGTCTTACATAAACAGTCTTAGATAGACCAGAAAACCAGAAAAGCACATACATGAGACAAAACAATTCACTTCTATCCCTTATTCTATAATGTTGCAGTCATAGTAATTATATTTTATGGATTCAGTATCCCTATTTAAGTGTTTTCTCATCTTTGGCACCCTTCTGGGAGCCATAAAATATAAATTGTATTGAAGATATAAAATGTGTACATGCTTTCCCTTCTAAAATCTAGTCTTTAGAAAATAGTTGTATTTCCAAGGCAAGAAATGAGGGTGAGGCATAAGAAAACTGAAGGGCAGCACAATGTAACAAACAGTCATGATCATCTTTCTGTTAACTAAGGAAGGAGAATTGTGCTGCTAAAGCTTTGGAGTGTATTGAATGTCACCAGTGTAATTTCCAACAGAGCTGACACTGGAGAGGATTCAGATTTTAATCTCTTTATATAGTCAAGTCCAGTAGTCACAGGATAGATGACATTTAGAGAATCTTCCTATAGTTCTATAACAGAGCAAGGCTCCTTGATTTCTAAGAAGATATAAGGGAAAGCAATATCCTCCAAACACCACTGTTGAAATTCCACAGATTTTTTTAAATTATACTTGTTTTTCTTTAAAGAAATCAAAACAGATTGTGGGGAGGGATGTCATGGGAGTGAGCCATTACATAAACTGACACTCTGCTGATATGTTGGCTAGTTTTGTTGAACAGCTTATCTTCTCCTCTCCTCTCCTCTCCTCTCCTCTCCTCTCCTCTCCTCTCCTCTCCTCTCCTCTCCTCTCCTCTCCTTTCCTCTCCTCTATTCTCTCCTCTCCTTTCCTCTTCTCTCCTCTCCTATGTTCTCCTCTCTTCAACTCAGTCCCCTTTCTTCTCTTCTACCCTTCCCATTCCCTTTCCTTAGTCCTTTCCTTCTTCTTGGTAGGCTAATTACAAGGAATAAGTATCTGAGGAAAGTGATGGGAGGTATGTATTTGGAAATGTAGATATAAAAACAAAAGATATCAATAAAAATCTATAAAGGGGAACAAGATGAAGCAAGTGTTCTACTGTAGAAAAGTCCTTTATCTCTTTAGTTTGCATAAAATTTAGAGATACCAGTAAAAAACAAGCCAATTTTTTTCTACAGGTGAAAGTGAAAAGTGAAACATTCTTCTGAGAACCAGAAAGAGAATATAGGATGGTAGGGAAAGAAGCTAGACATATGACGTAATTGGTAAAATGAAATCCAGATGATGAAATTCCTCCTACCAGTGAAGGTAGACACCTAATCTGTAAGTAGTCTGAAAGAGATGCTAAGAAAGGTGACAGTTTAAATTTCTTGCCCAGGGTCAAAAAATCAATATGCATCAGATACAAGAATTGAGTATAGGTCCCTCTGGATCTGTGACCTACTACACCACGTTCCCCCCTATTAAAGTGAAGTGAATATATCAAAGTCTTTGTAATGAATCAGGTTGGTTTATCAGCCTTTCAGAAAATATTTTACCCCCTAAATATCTGAGGTCCATATTAAGTAACATAAAGCTAGCAAACTATTTCAAGGAAGGGTTAAACATAATCTAGACAAATATGTGTGTGCGTCTGTGTGTGTTTGTGTGTGTGTGTGTGTGTGTGTGTGTGTGTATGTCTGGGGGTGGGGAGGGTTCTTTCCAATACCCTGTAAGGAATCATACTGTTTCTGATTCAAGACTTCCAGGAAAAGGTATTCATCATTTTCCAAGGAAGCCCCTTCAATTTGCACAATGCATGCCACATAGTAGGCTTTTAGGAAATCCTCATTAAAGATTGATGTACTTGTTACAATCTCTTTCTTCCTTCCAATTCTAAATGTGTATTTTTGTAATTTTCACCCATTGTTTTAGTTCTATTCTCTGGGGCCAAGCAGAAAAATTAAAATTTCTTTCTCATTACATCTATCAATGGATATACCAGTTTAGTAATCCTAGGGAAAAAAAGGAAATTAAATTAGTTTGGCATGATTTTTCTTGATGAAGCCTTATTCACTCTCCTTGAACACAGCTTCTTTCTTTAGTGGTCCACTAACCATTCCTTTAATAATATATTCTAGAAATTTAACATGCATCAAGTTAAACTCAGTAGTCTGTAATTTTCAGATTGCATTTTGGTCCTTAAAGAAAAAAAAAGATTTTTCCCATCACTAGTTTTATTTTCTATTCTCTTTTCTATTCTCCATATTTTGTCCAACACCATATTTTAGCAATCAAATCCACTACATTTTTCAGTACCCAAAAAGAAGTATGAAGAGGATTTTTTTTTTACTCGTGAGAAAAGATATCTAGATCCCAATTAGTGTGAATAATGAATTCCCTGAAGTAGTAGTATTATTCAAATTAATACTGCATATTTCCATTAAGAAAGAAGGAATTGCCATATTTATGTAATAATAGCTTCAAGTAGTACAAACTCAAATATATGAGACCATTTCAGCACATTCTTTTGAAACCTAGATATGTATTAATTTTAGTTTTGCTTGTTTATTTAAAACTATGTGTTACTTAAAAGCTAATATAAAGTATTGATGTTAAAAGATTTTAGATTAGAGCTAAAATGAACTTCATAGGCCATCCAGTTTTAAAGATGAGAAAACTGAAATGTGAAGAGGTTAAAGAAGTTGCTCATAGTGTGTAATGGTAAGGAAATTTGAAGATCTTCCTTGCCCCTTAATGGTCCTCAAGTGAAACCCAAAAGAAGGTGCTTGATTGGGAGGAGGAACAGTTTTTTTCAGGAAGTCCCACACTTTTTATTACTTTGTTTTTTTTGTTTGTTTGTGTGTTTGGTTTTTTTGGTGGGTAATTAGGTTAAGTGACTTGCCCAAGGTCACATGGCTAGTTTTTGTGTTAAGTTTCTGATTTCGGATCTGAACCCAGGTCCTCCTGACTCCAAGGCTGGTGCTCTATTCACTGTGCCATGTAGCCACCCCATTTTTGTTACTTTGTAACTAGGCAGTGAATCATGACGATTGTGATATCCACTGACTCTGAAAAAGGGTATATATACTCTGAATTGAGGTTTTGCTTTGGGGTGCATGTATGTGAAGGGTTGTGTGATTTGGCCAGATGAGACTCTGCATAAATGTTGAGTCCCTCGGCTTTGAAAAACCAGATGTTGGTGCTTCTCTCTCAGGTAACTAACTCTATATAAATGTAATGGTGTAATGGAAATGCAGATTTAAAGATCTTCCCTGCCCCTAGCTTAAGTGCACCTGGAGCCTGTGGTGGGAGGCTTGTTTTTCAGGAAAGCCCACACCTTGATACTTTGTGATTGGGAAGTGGGTCAAGAAGTTTGTTACATTTTCTGCACCAGGAGAAGGCTATATAAACCCTTAGGAGAGGCTTTGCTTTGGGGCTCACTTTGAGAAGTGTTGTGTGATTTGACCAGATGAGACTCTGGGCAGCTGTTGAGAGCCCCCCAGCTTTGAAAACCCAGATGTTGATGCTTCCCTCTCTGGTAACTGTGATTTGGTATTGATATAATGGTAGGACAGTTTGGAAGCCTGTCTTGTTTGATCTGTAAGTTCTGTAACTGAAGTTTGGGGTGCTGACCTTTTTCCCCTGAACTAGGTAATGTATGTTTGTTTGATTAAAGTAAGCTTGTTAACCCATTTTGAGTTGCTTTCCTTTTGAAAAGCAGATCTAAGAACCTGTGTTGGCAGCCACCCTGGGGATATTGGGGTGCTTGCCGCTACAAATGGTCAGACATGTAGAAGCCCTGTCTATGGTCTGTTTAATTGTGTTATTTTCTCTATCTGTATTTTTTTTCTGCTTATAAATTCTGTTTGTATTTTCTCAGGTTCAGGTGCTGACTTTTCTCCTTGAAATAAGTGAATATATATGTATGATGTGTGTGTGTGTGTGTGTGTGTGTGTCTGTGTGTGTGGGTATGCTAGGGTGTATGCTATTACACAATGATAGAGGCAGTAAGTAATAGAATCAGTTTTCAAATAATGTCCTTTTTACAATAGTTCCAATGGTCTTTTGATTTTTCCATCTTGTCTCCCAAGATGGGTGTTGTCCTCAAAAATCAAACTCTTTTGTTTGTAATATACTATGCTGTACAATGAAATTTTTGGGGATCAACTGAAATACCTTGACTGGTCAATTCAGTATATAAGAATGTATAGCAATTATCTTCAAAACTACTATCTTGTGAAAGACTCATTTGGCAACTTTCATTAAAAAGGTTCCATTCCCTTTCCCTATATAATAACAACATGGGTGTTAGATAATAAATACAGTAATAAAAGATATCAGATTCAATTAAAACTGATCTCATCATCTTACACATCCCTTGTCATATATGTGTGTATGTGTGTATATGCATGTGTCAGTGTGTGCGTGTATGTGTATGTGTCTGGAATTGCAGATTTGAAGAAAGAATTATAAATAGAAAGGAAATGCAAAATTCTTACCTCCTTAGTTCATTATGCATTTAGAGCATTAACAATTTTTTTTTTAAGCAATTGGGGTTAAGTAACTTGCTCAAGGTTACACGGCTCGTCATTATTTATGTGTGGGTGCTCATTTTCTGAGGCCGGATTTGATCTCGGGTCATCCCAACTCCCGGCGCTCTTACTCACTGCACCACCTAGCCGCCCCTTTAGGGCAATTGGGGTTAAGTAACTTGCCCAAGGTTACACAGCTAGGTTTTTGTTTGTGTGGATCAAGTGTCTGAGGCCGGCTTCGAACTCAGGTCCTTCTGACTCCAGGGCCGGCGCTCTATTCACTGCGCCACCTAGCCGCCCCTACATTAACAATTTTTTAAAACTATCTTCATGAAGTCAATAAGATGTTTCATACATTTTTTTCTTAAAAAACAATATCCTTTACTCCCTTGGACATATGAAAAAAATTGAGAGGCAAGAATTTTTCATGACAAAAGGGCATATTTTGCATGAGGGAAGATAACAAAGTATAAGCATTAATGTAATTACCAAAAAGCAGTAAATCTAAAAACAAACAAAAAAAACAAACAAAAAACAAAACATGTTATATACTTTTGAAATCACATTAATTTATCAATGATTTTCAGCAAATTTCCTAATGAGATCCAAAAATTAAAAGCATGATGGATAAATGACTACATGGAGAGTTAGTGATTTTGTTTTCTGTTCCTCCTCAAGGGTTCCTGGATTACAATATATTCAGATTAGTAAAATTATTTATGATATTATAACTCATAGTCACATATCAACAAAGGCCCAAGTTAGAAGGGACATCAGAGGTCAGATAGTACAACCTATACTTGAATAACAAACAATTCTCACTATAACATGCCAAGGAAGTGAATATATCTACTTTTCTTGTTGACCTCCAATTATGGAAAACTAGTTTCTCCCCCAGACAGTTCATTACTCTTTATTTAGAAAGTTCCCTTATATTAACCCTAAATTTCTAGATCGGCCCCATCAGCCTGAGGTTAAGCCAAATGTCTGATTCCACTTTCATGATTCCCTTGCTGAAACATGCATAATTTCATAGATTTATTTTCTCATGTTATGTCCAGATTATTTTCTATCCTAGCAGTTCACCTCCAAACAGTCCACTAATGGCTTTCTTGCAGATAACATTGAGTCCTGAAGCCAGTTATCCAAACATGGCCAAATCCTGGCTTATCTCCCAAGTAATCTAGTGATTGTCATTATTTGAACACAGATGTAGTATTTTTTAAATTCAGATCTTGAAAACCTTTTGCCTAAATTAAAAAAAAATAACTTCTGAACTGATCCTCATTGCAAATTCTCTCCATATGCAACCCCTCAGGATACATCAATATTCTTTATATATTGAATCTATTATAGCAATTTTTCCAGCTAAAATGGTGATGACTTGAGTATTGTTTGAAGCTAATTCTCATGATATTTGACTCAAAGTAGGAATAATACACATATTCAGTTGGTTATAGAAATCTATCACACTCTATAGAGAAGTAGGAGCAGAATAAGGAAAGAAAAGGGAGGAATGGATAGAAGGCAGGGAAGAAGGGAAAGAAGAAGTAGTAGTGGGAAAAGGGAAAAATGGGAAGGGGCCTGATAGAAGGGAGGAAAGATTAGGGGTGGTCATTTTCAGAAGCAAAACACCGGTGAAGAGGGAGAGGTTGAAAGGAGGCAAAAAAGTATAAATGGGGGGACGGTATGGAGAGAAAGACAGAGTTACTACTCATTACTGTGAATGTGAATGGGATGAACTCTTGAACAAAACAGAAGTTGATAGCAAAGTGGATAAAAAACAAAAACAATCCCTCAATATGTTGTTTATAAGAAATACATTTGAAGCACAGAGATACACACAGACTAAACGTAAAAGGTTAGAGCAGAATATATTATACTTCAACTGAAGTAAAAAAAAAAAATCAGGGGTAGCAATCATGATTTCAGACAAAGCAAAATCAAAAATAAATCTAATTAAAAGAGATAAGGTGGGAAGCTACATATTCCTTAAATGTATCATAGGCAATGAAATAATATCAATACTAAACAAATATGCACCAAGTAGTATAGCTCCAAATACTTAGGGGTGAATTTAAATGAGTTCTAGGAAGAAATAGACAGCAAAACTATACTAGTGGGGAGCCTCAGTCTCCCCTCTCAGAGACAGATATATTTAACTACAAAATAAATAAGAAAGAATTTAAGGAGGTGGACAGGATTCTAGAAAATTAAGGAGGGCAGAGCCAAGATTGTGGCATAGAAGCAGGAAAACTCCATGAAGTCCCCCTCCATAACCATCTCAAATATCTATAAAATATGACTCTAAACAAATTTTAGAGTTACAGAACCAAAAAGTGACAGAGATAAAACAAAATTCCCACTGAAGGGAGCCTGGAAGACAGAGAGGAAGGGTCCATTGCAGCAAGCTGGGAGACTCACCCAGCTCTGTGTGAGCCCATGGTTTTAGCCCCAGGATGAACCCCTGCAGCAGACTTCAGGAGAGTGGATCACCAGCAACTGTGGTGGTTTACAAAATTATCAACTCATAAATGCCAAGGAAAAACTAAAAGGTCAGTGTAGAGCCCTGTTGGGATGGAGGGCTGGGGGGGTGGGGGAGGGCACAGAGGTGCTGTCTGGTCTCTGCCCCCAGAGTGACAAGCAGCAGAGACACAGCAGCCACGGTGAATTCATTAAAGTTCTATTTTGCCCTCTGGTTCTAGAATATCAGGGCAATTTTGCTTGATAATTTATTGAAAGATGGTGTCTAGGCTCTTTTTTTGATCATGGCTTCTAGGTAGTCCAATAATGTTTAAATTATCTCTCCCGGATCTATTTTCCAGGTCAGTGGTTTTTCCAATGAGATATTTCACATTGCCTTTTCTTTTCTTTCCTATTCTTTTCTTTTCTTTTCATTTGTTTGTATTTGTTTTATATTATCCTGATTTCTCATAAAATCATTAGCTTCCATTTACTCTAATCTATTTTTTTGTTATTTTTTGGAGGGCAATTGGGGTTAAGTGACTTGCCCAAGGTCACACAGCTAGTTTTTGTGTTAAGTGTCTGAGGCTGGGTTTGAACTCCGGGTCCCCTGAGTCCAGTTCACATTTTTCTTGTAGACTTTTGATGCAGGAATTCTTACTTCATTGTCTTCCTCCAGCTCTATGCCTTGATCCTTTTTGTCCCCAAAACAGGATTCTATGGTTTGACAGCACTTCCTCTGCTTGCTCATATTGCCAGTGAATTACTTGACTTTTGGACTCTTTTTCCAAGGTAGTACTCTGCTTCCAGAATGGAGAGAGCTTTGTCCCAAACTGCTGGGGTTTTCATAGCTACCAGAGCTATTTAGAGGGTGTCCTCTCTACAGCTCTTATAAGCTCTGGCTCACTAGCCATACACCCCTGGACCACCATCCATGACCACAATCCACATCCAAGCAGGTTAAAGCAAGAGAGATTGCACTCTGAATGGTCGCTTGGTACCCATACAATCTGCAGGCCAGGAGCTCCTGAGGCAGTCACAGAAGAGGGTTGCATAGCCACTGTGCCTCCTATGCTTCTCCCTATGGGGGCAATGGCTGGACTGAGCTCTTCCATCTCCCCCCATTCCAACAGATATTGACACTGACCTTTAACTTTATCTTTGGGATTTATTGGTTGAGAAGTCTGGAGACCAATACAGCTGCTGCTGATTCACGGTCCTGAATTCTGCTCCAGCAGGTCTATGGACTAGTCAGGGCCACCCTGGGGCAAGAACCATGTGGCTCAGGAGGGGCTGTGCTTAGCTCCAAGCGCAGTGTGATAGACATTTCCTGCCACCTTATCAGGCTTCCTTCAGCAAGAGGTTTCTTTCTCTCTGTTTCTTTGTGGGTTCTCTAGCTCTAATGTTCATTTAGAGTCATTTTTTTACATGTATTGGAAGTGATTGGAGTGGAAACTCATACCAAGTTTGGGCTTCTACTCTGCAATCTTAACTCTGGCCCTTCCCCCATTTTCCTTTTTAAAAAGCTCTTCTCAGTGAGATTTTCTGCCTCCTTTTCCATTCAGCCAGTTCTATTTTTTTAAGGATGGGTTTTCTACAGTCAAATTTTGTCCTGACTTTTCCAAGTTATCAACTCCCTCTTGTATGCCTCTCACTTCTTCCCACAATTTTTCTTCTAGCTCTCTTATTTGACTTTTAAAATCCCTCTTGAGATCTTTCAAGAAGAATTTTGGGCCGTGAGACCCATTCATATTTCCCTTCGAAGTTTTTGATATGGGTATATTGAAAATGTTGCCTCTTCTGATTATGCCTGATCTTCCCTGTCCCCATAATAAGAATCTGTATTCATTGCCCTTGTCTTCTTTTTCTAATGGTGATTGCCTAATTCCTGACTTTTAGAGTTGAGCTCTCCTGCTGGAGCACAGAGGGCACTGATACAAACTTTATGGGCTAGGAGACCAGGACCTGGCCACTGGCTTTGTGTACTGGGACCTCGGGGGCTGGCAACTGGAGGCTGTAAGGGTCTGGCAGCTTAACTGGTGCTGAGTTGAAATCAGCAACCCTGGAATTCTCATGGTTGGGTTAGGGTGTCTGACCCCTGGGGGATATCTGCTAGCCCAGGCCTTCCACTTCAATATTTGGCTGCTGTAGGATGTCTATCTGCCACCTGGAGCTGTGCCTCCTAGAATTGTGATTCCTGGAATTGTGCTGAAGCACTTGAAGATTTGGGGGCTGAAGAACACTAATGCACATGGTGGTTTTCTAAGCTTGTGTCTACTGGTTACCCTGACTATGCTGTGGCACTCAAGGATCCTGGTGTTGACACCTGCCTGCTCCACCACCCTGGGGTTCAGGAAATTCCCCTGGTTTCCTGAGGTAGTACTTGCTTCTTGCTTTTTGTGGCAAATAAAATACTTAAATAACAACGTTTCAGAAAAAAAGAAATTGAACAAGCCATCAAAACATTCCTTAAGAAAAAATCTCCAGGGCTATATGGATTTAGAAGTGAACTCTAGCAAGCATTTTAAGAACAATTAATCTCAATACTGTACAAACTATTTGGAAAAATAGGTGAAGAAAGGGTCCTGTCAAATTCACTTTATGATGCAAATTTGGTGTTGATATCTAAACCAAGAACAACCAAAAAGGAGAAAGCATTTTATAAACCACTTTCACTGATTAATATAGATGGAAAAAATGTAAATAAAGTACTAGAAAAGGGATTGCATCAACCTATTATGAGTATAAGATATTGTGACCAGGTGACACTTATACCAAGGGTACAGGACTCATTCAATACTAGGAAAGCTATCAGTATAATCGATCATATCAATAACAAAGCTAGCATAAATCATGATTATCTCAATAAATGGAGAAAAAGCTTTTGAAAAATATAATACCTATGCCTTTAAAAATGATAAGACATATCTAGCTAAAATGATCACCAAGCATTATATATAATGGAGATAAGCTAGAAGCATTTCCAATAAGATTAAGAGTGAAACAAGGATGACCACTATGACAACTATTATTTAGGATTGTACAAATAATATTAGTTTTTATAATAAGATAAGAAATATAAATTTAAGGAATTAGAAGAGACAACAAAGAACCAAAATTATCAATCTTTGCAGATATAGTATTTTTAAAGAATCCTAGAGAATCAATTAAAAAACACTACTTGAAATAATAAATATATTTAGCAAAGTGGCACATAATCACCATATCTATATGTAAACCAATATAGACATACATATAGATATAGCATATATCTATATTTATGTTAACATATAAATATACTTCATCATACCTCTAGATACAGGTATACTTTATTTCCTCTTCCTGGGCTATAATATTTTTTTAAAGCAATTGGGGTGAAATAACTTGGCCAAGGTTACATGGCTGTTTTGTGTGTGTGTGTGTGTGTGTGTGTGTGTGTGTGTGTGTGTGTGTGTTAAGTATCTGAGGCCGGAACAGATCCCTGGTCCCCCCGACTCCAGAGCCAGTGCTCTTACTCACCGTGCCACCTAGCCACCCCTGGACTATAATATATTTGAGGAGAGGTATTGACATACAATTTTGAACCTATATTGAAACATTTTATCATTCAAATATACGTTAGAAAAATGTGTTAAATGAAAAATTGTTGAATTTAATTTTTCAGTACAATTGGAAAATAGACTGCTCTGGTTAATCCATTTGAAGAAATAGAAAACAAATTTTTTTCAACAGAGAATAACCAAGGTTTTTGGGTGGCAGAGGTTTTCACTGAGGTGTATTCTCATTGAATTTTTTTTTTTTTTGCTTTTTTTGGAGGGCAATTGGAGTTAAGTAACTTGCCCAAGGTCACACGGCTAGGTTTTTGTTTCTGTGTGCGTTAAGTGTCTGAGGCTGGATCTGAACTCAGGTCCTTCTGACTCCAGGGCCGACGGTCTACTCACTGCGCCACCTAGCCGCCCCTCTCATTGAATTTTTATAGGAGTTCATTTTCCAGAAGTTTTTAGTGAATAATATGCCCAAATTATTACCTTTTCCTATTAAATGATGAATAACATGCATTTGGTGGTCTCCAATAAAGTTGTATAATCTCATTTAAATAAACTAAGAAATACCTTAATATTTACATTGTGTTTATATGTTATGTTTCATGAATAGACCTATTTTCTCCCTATTCTTTGATTCTCAGGAGTTGCTTTACTCAATAATCTACCTTTAATTTGGCATCCTTATTCTTTTGCATTTTCTCTTCATGCCATCTGTGAGCCCAAAGCTAAATGAAAGAAATAGCCAGACCAAATCCCATGAATGATGAAATTAGGGGTCCCTTTCTGCCTTTCCTTCTGTGTCTGAAAAATGCTCCATGCATCTTCCCCCTCAAATGCTTCTCCCTTTAAAATAAAGATTCCCTTTCCAATTTTTTATGCTATGTACCCTAAATTCAGATAGTTTTCAAGGAAAAAAAAACAGGGAATAAATTAATTCCCATTTAGGTGTTAATACATCTTATTAGCTTCAGCTTCCAATCCATATTTGTCTTTTAAAGAAGCCAATATTTGAAAAGGCAATACCTTTTCTCAAGGGACTTAATCTCTAAAAGTAGAAGTTAAGTGATATGCCATGCAGTCACTGAACATGATTTAAGAGAGTGTTGCCAATATCATACAATTTACATTTCACTTGCAATATGTAATTCATCTGCTCAATGTAAGGTCACATCTGGGCATAGGAATGTCAATTAGCAAATTATAAAAACAAAACAAAAAATAGGAATACCTTTTAATTGTAATTGTAATTAAATAGTTTTATCAAAAGACAAAAATCTACATTTTCACTTTCAAGTCTTCCCCCATACACATGAAAAAACATGATTTTATATTTTAGTTTCTTTCTAATGACAGAGATGATAACTTCCCAAGTTAGACATTCACACAAATGCACACTATACAGAAAATTACATATAGATACACATCCATATGTGTACATATCCACATGTTTATATGTGTCTATATATGTATAGAAATATATTTGTGTATATATACATACATATATGTATTTACATGTCCATATATGTGTATTCCTCATTTCAAGATTTCTAATACCTGAGTTCAGTTGAGAATTTTATATTTAAGTGAAACCTGAAACATGGTTTCCATATTAAAATTATGTATCTATGTGTAAATGACACTGGCTTGTTTTTAAGTCATTTCTGACATGTTCTCATCTCTATGACTCCATTTGCAGTTTTCTTGGAATAGACATGGGAGCAGTTTGACATTTCCTTCTCCAGATCATTTTAGAAATGAGGAACTGAGGTAAACAGTTTAAATGAATAGCCCAGGGTCACACAGCTAGTCAGTGTGTGAGGCTGCATTTGAACTCACGTCCTTATGACTCCAGGGCTGGTGGTACAGGCCAAATAGCTTCCCACAATTGCACAATTATTTTATAATCTATATCATTATTGTTGTTTTTTTTTCTAAATATCAGGTGTGGGGTCCCAAATTAACAAGTCAGTTTGATATTGAGGCATTTGTTATGACTTATCTTTATGCTATGGCACTTTGCTAATTCAGAAGGTCCCTTCCCTTTACTTTGCTCCAAGAAAACCTCAGTAACTGAGAGCACATAATTATTAAAATATCATTTGAAATAATTATCATATTAAAATTATATAACATAATTAAGAATAACTATATAAGAGATAATATTATTATTTCAATGGTATTGAAATATACATAGAATTCCACATGTAGCAAATTCAATAAGGATAAACTGTATTAGATCATTCTACTTTGAATTCTCAAAGCACAAATGCAGAATTGTGGTTAGAATGACCAACATTATAAGCCAAGAAATTCTGTCAGTGACTGCTTAGAAAATTAGGACTGATTTCCCCAGAGACAGCTGTCCAATGAGGCTCACTACACTAGTATGATTGATTTCCCTAGGGAAAAAAAGTACCTGCAAACCAAGTCTGATGTGATTTCACATCCAGTGTGTGAGTGCCCTAGCAGAGACATGTTTGGCTGCTGGAACATATTGTCCTCCAATCTCCAAAAGAGGTGTTTACACAAATAGCTCTTCTCTGGGGGATTGAGAACACAGTTTAAAATGGATCCTCTTTTACCTGAACACATGGGGGATTTGTAACTGTTAATAAGAATTTCTTCCAGACTAGTACTAATGTGCAAAGCAAGTAGGTCATTAATAATTAGCACAGAGTTCATTGTGTAGATTTAGGTGACATTTATTATATGTAGCAGAAACTAAATTTACAACATTGGTCTAAATATCAACTGCTTTTGAATTCAATTCAGACCCATAAAATGTTGCCTCTGAAATGAAAACCAAAACAAAGTTTGAATGAATGAAAAACAAAACAAGTTAAAAACCACCTTCTAGTCATATAAAAATGGACAAAAACAATAGGACTTATTTTGGATGATATTTTTCACGAAATGTCTTCATAAGCACTAAAGAGATGTTTATTTTTGGTCTTTTTTGTGTATGTTTAGGACAAAATGTTGGCATTATCTTCATTTTTTCAAATACAGAATTCTAGGCACTAAAAGATGCATTATAATTCACAGTTATTATTGACCCAATCACATCCTTTCAAAAAATTTATATATTAGCAATGAAAAATTACTATTTGTATATTTTACTAGAAATCCTTTACCAGGTCTTTTATTTCATTGGGAACTAAGGAAAAACATATATTATAGACCTTATTTAGACATTAATTCATGTAACCTTTGGAAAGTCATGCTAATGAAATAAACCAATTTGTCATGCCATATTCTGGAGAGTTGAAAATACATACATGCATACATCATACATGCATACATACATGCACACAATTTTGGAAGCAAATGGAAATTCAGTCATGATAATATAGAATCTATCTTTCAGACATAATTGTAGAGGTAAACTCATCTGATTCTTATTCAAATCAGGAAGCCTGTCAACAGTGTCCTTAACAAAATTAATTTGAAATTAATTATAAATTCTCTGAAAATGAGACTATAATAACCACTACCCTCTACCTTTGCAAAGCAGTTGACTTCATTTCTGGACAATTTTGATTTTTAGGATTTTTTCTCCTTCATTTATCATTATTCACTGCTGTAATATTAAAAACAACAATAACAATTAACAATAGTAACTAATCCTGGGGACAAGAACAGAGTTAGATCAGTCTTTTAGAGAACTTCCATGATCTAACAAAACCCTCCCACTTTTTTAATGCTTTTGTAGTCAGTTCTTGTAGATAGCTAGGTGGTGTAGTAGATAGAGTACTAGGAACTTGAGCAATTCACTTACAATCTCATGTCTCAGTTTCCTCAATTGTAAAATGAAAATACTAATAATGCCTACCTATCAGGGTTATTCTGAGTAGCAGAAAATAATATTTTTAAGCACTTTGCAAACATTAAGGTGCTACATAATAGCTGTTATTGTTGTTGTTGCATTATTGCTGTTATAATTATTATCCTCTGATTAGTGAAAATTCCTTTTTTTATCTGCCTTAATCCTGTATTTTTTTATGTATGTTTACCTGAAAGCTAGAAGTATTTATTGAATTACTCAAAATCAATTTATTTCCAGATGTTCCTAATTCAATTATCAATCTACTATATACTTATCTACAATTCTTAATTCTAGGAACTTCATTGAAGAAATATATTTCACATTAATTAATTAGTATATTCACTCTGCTTTTTATCTCCTGCCTTGCCTGTTTTCAATTCCATAGAACAAAATGCCTCAGGCTGTTGTCCTATGATTCCCTACCTTTCTTCCTTCATATATTGTATTGTCTTCCCTTTTGGATCACAAGCTTATTGAGGGCTGGGGATTATCTTTATTAATTATAATCTACACAGTTAGGGCAGTGCCTTAGATACTTCATAGGTACTAAATAAATGTATGATTAAAAAAAACTTATTGGATTGGATTCAGAAATATTTTCATTTAAGATTATTATTTTTCATTTGTCATGCAAAAACAATTCCAAATGTCATGTGAAAGATTTCTACTTCTTTAATGATAATTATAATTCAAGACACAGTTTATCAGTTGTAATTCTTAAAATTCCCTTAGTCTCTATTTGTACTGGAGGGAAAGCATCTCAAAGACTTTGGATTTTGGTGGAGGGATTGCATGTTTTATATAAACTATTCATACTATTACATACAATTAATTATTCTAATTTAAAGTTTAGTTTGTTTAACTGATATTAACTGATAAGCATGTGGCAAAACACACTTGCTAAAATCTTGAGTAATAGTACTAGAATTCCACCCTCATATCCTGGGTTATTCTCGGAAATTTACCCTTCAAAGACTGAGAAATGTAATAGCCTTATTCTGGGGACCCAACCTGTCAATATAAGTGAGATTTAGGAGAGTAGCTCTAGGGCACATGCTACCCTTTAAAAGAAATGAAAGTCTCCCATGTTCTGTTTTACAATGTTTTGCAAATTTGCATGCAGAAGAATTATCAAAATGTCTCCTTTTAACATTATTTTTTTTTCCTTCAGAAGATAATGGCATATGCCACAAATCTCAGAAAATTGAAGAAAACATTTTCCTTTATGTTTTCATAATTGTGGGATTAAAACATGTATTAATCCTGAAATATTATCAAGTTATTCATGGGCAATATTATGTTATGAAGACCTTCCATCTTATTTTGACAACTTACTCAATCAAGTAAAATTCCTCCCCCCATTCCTAAGTCTATGCTAAGAAAAATTGCATGAAATTTAGTGGAGTATTTCTCACGTGAAGTCAAGGCCTATGTGTAGCAACAAGCAGTCTAGCATACCCAGGGTGCCTGCCAACACAGGTTCTTATCTGCTTTTCTAAAGGAAAGCAACTCAAAATGCCTTAAAAACCTTGCTTTAATAAAACATGTCATTTACCTAGTTCAGGAAAAAAAGTTCAGCACCCGAACTTCATAGAATACAGAGGTTACAAGCTGACAAAAAAATATAGAAAGAGAAACAAATCAGAAGACAGACTCCCAACTGT
Source organism: Gymnobelideus leadbeateri (assembly GCA_011680675.1). NCBI lineage: Eukaryota > Metazoa > Chordata > Mammalia > Diprotodontia > Petauridae > Gymnobelideus > Gymnobelideus leadbeateri. The sequence goes on from WOXC01007416.1 coordinate 261,843, forward strand.
CTGACCATTACATCCATACCAGTTACCAGAGAGGGAAGCACCGACATCTGGATTTTCAAAGTGGGGAGCTCAACAGCTGCCTAGAGTCTCCTCTGGTCAAATCACATTACTCTTCTCAATGTGAGCCCCCCCAAAAAGCCCCATATAAGGGTATATATAGCATTCTCCTGGATCAGAGAATTTCACAAGCCTCTTGACCCACTGCCCAATCACAAAGTAAAAACAAGCCACCCACCACAGGCTCCATGTGACCACATTCAGCCTATTAGGGGGCAGAGTATATTTTTAAATCAAGGAAGGTTGTCAGAGTAACTTAAGCCTATCAAAGGGTGTAGGGGCAGGGAAGATCTTAAATTCCCATTCCTATAATAATATGTAAGCTTGATATAATCTCATTTGTAACCATATACATTAATGTAGACTGGTGTATATATAGAAGCATACATCTACTTTAGAATTAAGTTTAATTTTAAAATAAATTAAGATTAATACTGATACATAGTATCTTCCCATTGCTGAATTATTTTAATATATGTAGTATTACATAATTCATAATTTTAATACCTTTCTATTAATCTTTTCTATTGTGGGTATGATCAAATGGAATTCCCTACTCCTTGAACATCTTGATATTACTATGTTAATTATAATTCATCAATTCCACCTCACATTTATGGGATGGATTTGCAATATTGCTAAAACATTTTAAAATAATAGTATTTTGTTCATTTTTCCACTTGAAAACAAGTACAATTAAATTACTGCTATGAGTCACTGATTACTATCCCAGAGCTCAATACCAAATTTAATGAAAAGAGAAATAAAAATTTTAAAAAGCAAAGTTCTTTGATTTAATTGGCTTCACAACTTCCTATTCAGTAGGAAAACTGTGTTACAGTCAAGTTCACATTTGAGAGTCCTGAAAAAGATTATTTTACTCATTCCTGACATTTTACTCTAAAATATTAATGCCAAAAAGATATATAGTACAGTATGTTAGAAAGGAAACATAGTGTAATGGGTAAAAATTTGTATCAGTTTCAGAAACACATGGGTGCAAATCTACTCTCTGATACATCCATTTTTGGGATACATTTGTTCCTATACAAGGCATACAAACAGTCCAGAACATAGGGTAACTTTTATAAAGCTGCTACAAATGTTGATCTCTTACACTTGGTGCTTCATAAATATCTTCCAGTAGAAGCAATATGGCTGGTTAGCAATATTTTCTTCTAGTCAATATCAAAAGGACTCAGTTGCTGTCATATTCACTATATGAATAAACCTTAATTTATAAAGTTCTAAAAGGAAAAGTTATATTCATATTTCATGATATATGTTATATATATATTTTTTAGAAAAATTCACATTGATATGCACTTAACTGCATGTGGTTGGAGAGAGAAATATTTTAAAAAAGACACTTTGCTGATTGTTATTTTTACTGTATTGTCTTATCTTCATGGGACAAACCCAGTTCTTTTTTTGTCATACTTATTCAATTCAACTAAAGAAACATTAAGCTGCCACAGCATGCAATTCTTCACTAAACATACAAAGTAAGATATGGTATATACTCTGCCATACAATCTAATAAACAAACATTTAAACAAATAGCTATGGCACAAGAGAGAATGGGAGAATGAGAGATCCAGGTAAATGTAATGAAAAAATATTGAGGAAGAAATGACTCTCACCTAGGGATCAGATCAGAAAATATTTCATAGAGAATATGGTGCTTTAGTAAGAATATAAAGAATAAATGGTTCTGAAGAAAAAAGTCATGGGAAATTACAAAGAGAATGGGAGATAGTGTTCGATTTTGATAGAAAATCGACATATTTCATGAGAAGTAAAAACCTCAGAGGCTTTGCAATGGAGCCAACCTGGGTAAAAAAGCAAAGCAAACAAACAATAAACCCCACCTCTGCTGATCTCTGGCTTAGGGTTTTCGTTTATTGTGAAGTGGGTAACAACACATCAGATCCTAACCAAGGTAACATCATTGAAAAAAATTTGAATATCCCAATTTTGTAGTTTGCTAAAGGATCATGAAAGTACTTCAGTAGTCCAGAAGTAAAGGACCAAAGCAAATAAATCATCAGAGAAGGGGTTCAACAGCAGAAGAGTGGTGAGTACAAAAAGAGGATCAATCTAAAGTGGAAGAGCTAGAGGAAAAGTAGTCCCATGCATTAGTGAATTATTGCACATATATTTTTTCCCCTGAGGAAAACAAAAACAATGAAGGTGCATAGAGTAGATGTGTTAATTATCCCAGGAGTGTGTGTGTGTGTGTGTGTGTGTGTGTGTGTGTGTGTGAGAGAGAGAGAGACAGAGAGAGACAGAGAGAGACAGAGAGAGAGACAGAGAGAGAGAGAGAGAGACAGAGAGAGAGAGAGAGAGAGAGAGAGAGAGAGAGAGACAGAGACAGAGAGACAGAGAGAGAGAGACAGAGAGACAGAGAGACAGAGACAGAGAGACAGAGAGAGAGGGAGAGAAATGGGGAGGTGGAGGGAGAGGGAGAGAGAGAGCAAGGAGGTAGGAAACATATATAAAAACAGGTGCACACAATAACTTTATTTATAGGGTTGTGATATCATATAGATGTGAGATTACACTTTCTTGCTTTTGTCCAGGAAGGCAGAACTAGAAGCAATGCAATGAATTTGCCAAGAGGAAAAATTTTACTTCATATTAGCAAACAAACAAAATATCCTAAAAATTGTCACTATGACTAGAAGGATCTACCTTAAAACATACTAATTTCACAAAGGAAGATTACAATTGATAACCTTTCTTATATCCCCTCAGCCTAGAGTACACAAATTTCCAAGCTCCTAGTAAAAATGATTCCTTTGGGGTGGCTAGGTGGTGCAGTAATTAGAGCACCAGTCCTGGAGTCAGGAGGACCTTAGTTCAAATCTGGCCTCAGACACTTAACATTTACCTTGGGCAAGTGACAACCTCAATTGCCCCTCCAAAAAGCAAAAAAAGAAAAGATTCCTCTGCATGAAAAGGGGAGAGAGACTGCTAGTTATACATCTGTTCACCATAAAGCACCATAAAACATTAATAGGGTTTTCAATCTATTAATGCCATCAGAGATAGCAGAATAAAAAAGTTCCTGTCTCTCTCTCTTCCAGAGATAAGTCAAAGCCTTTTATTTCTTTGCACAGGAGAGAGAAGAACTAGACAAAAAATTAGAGATCTCAGGAAACTATCCTTTAGTCCTTTCTACAACTTTTTGTTTGATTAGTTTTCATTTCCAGTCAGGATCCTACTCACTAGGATTTATATCTGCTATGTTTGTGTAAGAAATGAAGGCAAGGGGTGGCTAGGTGGCGCAGTGAATAGAGCGCAGGCCCTGGAGTCAGAAGGACCTGAGTTCGGAGCCAGCCTCAGACACTTAATCCACACACAAAAAAAAAACCTAGCCGTGTAACCTTGGGCAAGTTACTTAACCCCAATTGCCCTAAAGGGGCGGCTAGGTGGCGCAGTGAGTAAGAGCTCCGGCATCGGAGTTGGGATGACCCGAGATCAGATCCAGCCTCAGAAAATGAGCACCCACACATAAATAATGACTAGCCGTGTAACCTTGAGCAAGTTACTTAACCCCGATTGCTTTAAAAAAAAATGAAGGCAATTTGTTATTATCTGTATTCCAAGAACAAAGAGTCAGTTGGTCTTTCCCAACTTATAAGTGATGTTAATTTTGAGTCAAGGTTTTTTCTTGCTATTATAAAGGGAGAGACACCTAATCAGTTCAGACAATATGGTTTATTGGGATCCAATATTGGTCTAGCTAATTCTGGAAAGGAAAAAAAATGGAAAAGATAATAATCTTTCCATCCCTTACTATTTTCAACAGTTAAGAGATAATATGGTATCAGTAAATAATGATAAGGCGGATCAAATGAAATAATACATTTTGTAAACCTTAAAATGCTATGTGTATATAAACTATTATAATTATGATATTATCAGGGGCATGATTAATGCTACCTTGTTACCATGGCCATAAGATAGCCATGTCAAAACAAAAGCCAAGTCTCAAAAATCATAATGAAGTGTAGGTTGAAGAGAGTCAATCATTGAACATCTATTAAGGACCTACCATGTGCCAGGATGTCTACTAAGAGTAAAGGACAAACAAGTCAAAACTAAAATTAAACAGCCATTGCTCTTGAATAACTCATAGTATAATGGGGGTGACAATACGCAAACAATTATGTACAGATGAGATATAGACAGGATAGAATGGAGATGATTAATAGAAGAAAGCCACTAGTATGGAAGGGAATAGAGAAAGTTCTCTTGTAGAAGGTAAGACTATAGCTGGGACTTGAAGGATGACAGGGAATCCAGTAGCTGAAGGCAAGGAAAGAGAACATTCCAGGCATAAGGAAAAGTCACCAGCAAAGTTGGGAGGTGGGAGATGGAGTGTCTTATTGCAGGAAATGCAAGGAGGCCAGTGTCACTGGATAACAGAACATATGGAAGGGGATATAAGACTAGAAGGGTATGTGAGTGGGGATGGGGCCGGTTATGAAAGACTTTAAATACCTTGCACAGAATATTATGTGTGATTCTTATGAGAATAAAGAGCTATTGGAGTTTGTGGATTACTTATTCGTGTTTTAGAAAAACAATTTTGTCAATTGAAAGAATGATGATTTAGAGTAGGGAGAGACTTTTGGGTTAATGTGTTGCCTATATTTAGTCCTCACAACCTACCCAAAATGTTTGCAAGGACCTTGAACTTTGAACCATAAAAATATAAAGCCATATTTATTATTTCTTTACTTGACATAGGTATAACATAGTGGATTGATAATCTTAATACTTGATTAACTGTAAAAATGGTCAAAATAAGGAAGGAAAAGAAAAATACTTTTAATAAGCATCTATAACCTGGATAATTTGAAATTTTGTGCTATTACTGATTGACATAGTTGCTTAATGTATTATCTTAGTATTTTTAAGAGCATGTATTAATTTGTTCTTTAATGAGTTTAGACAGATGCAGGATGGTATTCATTTCAATGACTATGAATATGACAGATTATTACATATGGAGCTATACCCATTGTGTCAGTGCTAACAACATTAGGGTTCTAGTGGTTTGAAAGAGAAAATGGATGCTAATAAGATTTTCAAGTTATTATTTAAATAATACATAGTATATGTTCATATTCACTTTGGTCTATCTAGACTTTTGCTTTATGCAGTCAGTCTTTAAGCTGATCATATCATTTTCATAGGAAATTCCACAACGTATATATATATATGTGTGTGTGTGTGTGTGTGTGTGTGTGTGTGTGTGTGTGTGTATGTGTATACACACAAAAAAGGCATATACTTATACATGAACCTATATTTGTATCTTCATATAGTCAATTGTAATAGTAATGGAATTTGAGGATCCCCTTGTGTTGGCAAGTAAACAGGTAATTAGCATTCAGTTTCAAGTTATTTATATCAAGCCTGTGTTAATAAACAGAAGGTATGAACCCCTGTTGCTGACATAACAGGAAGAGGTGGAACAGGGAGGAGCTAATACCTTATATAAGGAAAAGCACAAGCTGGGAATCAGAACTTCTTGAACCAAGCCAAGTGGAGGCTAAGGAGAGGCCCAGGCTGGAGAAAGTGATTTTTGATTTTAAGAATGGAGCTTATGGTGGCCGAGCTTCTTCCCAGAACCAGTCAAAATTTTGAGGAGAAAGTGATTTGGAGAATGGAGCTTACGGTGGTGGAACTTCTTCTGAGAGGAAGCCAAAACTTCTGAAGAGAACAGCTGGAGCTGCCAAAGACTTCTGAGCGCCAGCCAGAGCTGCCAGAGGAAGCATGACTGTGGTATCAGTTCTTTGTCTGTCTGTTTTGGGTCTGTTGATTTCACAGGCAGAAAGTGATTTTGATGAGGGTGCCGGCAATGTTCATGAATGTTATTGTAATTTGTGAAGCCTTGTCTTCCCAGGAACAAAAACTGTGAAGAGCTTGAGATGGACTAGACACTGTGAGCTTCAATATGGAATGGTAACTGGACAAGGAATTGGGAGCTGTCTGCCTTTGAACTCAGGTGGCAGTTGGTTGGGTTAAGGCAGTAACTGGGACCATGGAAGAGGAACCATGGAAGATGGGATGTTGCCTAGAGTCAAGATGAAAAGACCTCTCCTTGGGTATTTAATGCTGACTGATGAAACTGTAACTTATTTGTGACCTAGGGGTGGATGGTCTTTGAGCTTTCCACTATACGTTAAAAGGGCATTGAGTAGTGACTGATGATAGTGTAACTTAATTGTGACTTAGGGATAGATGATGATAGTGACTGATGATATTGTATCTTGATTGCACCCCATGGGTGGAGGACTTTGACCTATTTACTTTGTGTCAAATAAGGAGGCTTGCCTCCTTAAAGGTGATTGAATTGAGGATTTACTAAATGAAGTATTTACGAAATGAATGTTATTGATTTTTCCAAATCAAATGCTTTATTAACTTCTGGTTTAAATCATTCATTTCTGCCACATTTTTAGTTACAAATTTTCTCCCTGTTTTTCCCCTACCCACAAGCCCAAAACAGCAATCACACTACATATCCCATTGTCCAATCTGCTCTCTCCCATATCTTCTCCCATACAAACTTTGACTTTCCAGTAGGTCATGGTAGATCTCTATGCCCTAGTGCCTGTATACCTTATTACCCACTTATATGTAAAATGTTATATATATATATATATATATATATATATATATATATATATATATATGTATATATATATTTAAACATTTTATTTTAAAATTTTGAATTCCAGATTCATTCCCTTCCTCTCTTGTTACCCACCCTTACTGGGAAGATAAACAGTTCAGTATAGATTGTAAATGTGTAGCAATGCAAAACATTTTCATAGTGGATATATTATAAAAGGCTGATTATAGTTCCCTCCCTCCTATTACACCCCCCAATTGTTTTATTCTCTACTTTGATCCTGTGTCTTTTCAAAAGTGGATGCTTCCACTTCCCTCCCCCCCAGCCTTCCCTCCCTTCCATCATCCCCCCTCTCATACCCTTCCCCTCTACTCTCCTGTAGGCTGAGATACCCTATTTAGTGTGTATGTTGTTCCCTACCAAAGTCAAATTCAATGATAATAAAGTTGACACATTCCCTTTTGCTTACTGTTCTTCCCCTCCATTGTAACAATTTTCCCTTACTTTTTTTATAGGAGATAATTTACCCCCTTCTGTCTCCATCTCCTCTCATTATAAACTTATCTAACCTTTCAATTTCACCTTTTAAGCATCATCCCTTCCCATTTAATTGTTCCTGTGCCCTCTATCTATGTATACCTGTAAACATATATACACACATTCACATATATATTCATATGCTCATATACCCTCCTATATAGACATATATACATATATATTCCCGTCATCTATTTTCATACCAAGAAAAGTTTCAATTATCATTTTTCCATGTAGGAATGTAAATAGTTCAACTTTGATAAGTTCCTTCTGATTTCCCTGTACTTTTTCATCCGTCTCTTGTTTCTTGTATCTGAATGTCAAATTTTCTATTCAACTCTGGTTTTTTCATCAAGAATGCTTGAAAATCCTCTATTCCACCGAATGATCATATTTTCCCCTGCAACAAGATACCCTTGGCTGGGTAGATGATTCTTGGATTTAAGCCCAGCTCCTTTGACTTCTGGAATATCATATTCCAAGCCCTTCGATCCCTCAGTGTAGAAGCTGCCAGATCCTGTGTTATCCTGATTATGTTTCCACAATATTCAAATTACTTTTTCCTGGCTGCTTCTGATATTTTTCCCCTTCATCTGGGTAGTTCAAAAGCTGGCTATAATATTCCTAAGAGTTTTCTTTTTGGGATATTTTTCAGGAGGTGATCAGTGGTTTCTTCCAACCTCTATTTTGCCCTCTGGTTCTAAAACATCAGGGCAGATTTCCTTGAGAATTTCTTGAAGGATGATTTCTAGGTTATTTTTTTGATCATGGCTTTTAGGTAGTTCAATAATTCTTAAATTATCTCTGCTGGATCTATTTTCCAGGTCAGTGGTTTTTCCAGTGAGATATTTCACATTGCCTTCTATTTTTTTTTCATTTTTTGGACCTATTTCATAGTATCTTGGTTTCTCATAAAGTCACAAGCTTCCATTTGGTCCAATCTAATTCTGAAGGAATCATTCTTTTTTTTTTATTTTTTTATTTTTATTTATTTATTTTTTTTAGAAGCAATTGGGGTTAAGCAACTTGCTCAAGGTTACACGGCTAGTCATTATTTATGCGTGGGTGCTCATTTTCTGAGGCCGGATCTGATCTCGGGTCATCCCAACTCCGAGGCCGGCACTCTTACTCACTGCGCTACCTAGCCGCCCCTTTAGGGCAATTGGGGTTAAGTAACTTGCCCAAGGTTACACGGCTAGGTTTTTGTTTGTGCGGATTAAGTGTCGGAGGCCGGCTCCGAACTCAGGTCCTTCTGATTCCAGGGCCGGCGCTCTATTCACTGCGCCACCTAGCCGCCCCATGAAGGAATCATTCTTTTCAGTGATCTTTTGAGATTCTTTTTTCTGTCTGGCAAATTTGGCTTTTTAAGGCATTCTTCTCCTCATTGGTTTTTTGAGCCTCTTTTGCCATTTGTGTTAGTCTATTTTTTCAGGTCTTATTTTCTTCAGTCAGAAGAAACAGGAGTTTTTGTTGACTCTCATTTCATTATTTTCTTGCATCATTCTCATTTCTCTTCCCAATCCCCCCCCCCCCCGCTTCTCTTATTTGCTTTTAAAAATCCTTCTTAAGGTCCTCTATGGACTGTAACCAGTTTGTATTTTTCTTGGAAGCTTTTGATGCAGGATTTCTGGCTTCACTGTCTTCCTCCTGTTCCATGATTTGATCCTTTTTGTCCACAAAATAGGAGTCTAATTTTGGATTCCTCTGTTTGCTTTGCTTCCCTCATTTACTCATGTTGCCCCTCATTTACTTGACTTTTGGGCTTTTTGCCACAGTAGGACTCTGCTACCAGACAGGGTAGCTTTTTACCAAATGCCAGTGTTTTCTCAGCTGCCGATGGTATTATTTTTTTGCCCTCTCTGAAGATTCCATACACTCTGGCAAGCTGGTCATGAACCCCAGGACCTCCACCCTAGACTGTGATCCAGATCTAACAGGTTAAAGCAAGAGCAATTTCCCCTCAGACTGGTCACTTAGTCCCCCTGCAATCTGCAGGCCAGGAGGCAGCCATGTGTGGTTGTGGGTGCAGGGCTGTGGCACCTCAGCAGCTTCTTGCTCCTGGGGCAAAAGCCTATGCACTCCCAAATAATGAATCCCAAAGTCCTCACTGTACTGAGCTCTCACTTTGTCCCTAGCATCTATGTGTTGATAATTCTAGAAACTGCCACAGCTGCTGGTGATCCTAAGTCCCTCCAGCCAGTAGTTGGTCAGGCCGCCCTGGAGCTAAATCCTGTGGCCTCTGTGGGACTGGGCTTGGCTCCCAGAGCACTGCACTGCCACCTGTTGCCAGTCTGCTGGGCTGTCCTCAGGGGGAGGTTAACTTCTCTGTTATTTTTTGGTTTCTGTAGAGTTTCTTCAGAGTCACCATTTACATGAATGGGGCGAAGTGGAAACCAGAGGCCCACAGTAGTCCTGTTTCTACTCAAACATCTTCACTCTTCTCCCCAATTGAATGTTATCTTTTGCTTCATACAATGTAACCACTTTTGTGAAAACTATGTGTCCATTTTGTGATAAGTTGTGAAATTATAATATTCTGAATGCTGTACTTTATTTATTGTGAATATTTTTTTAGTTTATCACTGAATAAATAGAGAGTTCACTATACTGTGTAATCAGAACCTTGAAAAGCTGTTCACAGAAGCAGTCCTGTGGAAATCTGCTTGTTGACACACCTTTCAAGAAATGAGTAAGACTGGGATGGCTAGGTGTCTCAGTGAATAGATCACTGGCCCTGGAGTCAGGAGGACCTGACTTCAAATCCAGTCTCACACACTGAACACAAAAATTAGCCCTGTGATCTTGGGTGAGTCACTTAACCCCAACTGCCCTACAAAAAGAAAAAAAAAAGAAATGAGTAACATTTCAAGGCCACTTAAGAAACACAATTGCATTATCTATTGTGTCTTTAAATTGTCATGTAAGCATTTTTGAAATATACTAAATTTTGTAGCTGTTTTACCTTAGACATTTTCTATTTTCCTTTGGGAATCAGAGTAAATCCAATACACTACTCCTAAAACATTATTCATATACATATTTACAAAAATTAAATTGTGACTCATTTTAAAAGCCTAATCCTTAAGTATTTACCTAATGCCTCTTCAACACTTGGTAGACAGTTCTGCTTTATACATTTGATGACTTCTTTGTGATATTCCTAAGTAAAAAGTTAAACATCTTATCTGTCTTATATAAATATGTATATATCTTTTATTTGATATGTGTATATATGTATGCATGCATACATATATGTTCACATATGTGTATACATACACACAAATATATATTTGTATCTTTGTATAGTCAATGCATTTTATTTTCTGTGCTTAAAAACTTTAAGAGGTCCATATGCTTCACCAGCCTGGCAAGGAGCTCATGGACACAAATAAATTAAGAAGCCCCACTATTGAGTCAGTCAATGAGAGATACTAGTCAACAGGAAATTAATAAGCATTTCACTATGTTTTACATGCTGAGTTGTGATTATTGTCCCCAAAACTCCATGTTTATAGGACAATTTCATCCTAATAACTCTAAGGTAGATTTTCCCTCATCTGCATTATTGACTAATACAAACAAAATTATTGGCCTGTTTCACACTGAAGGTCATAAATCAGTCACCAGGTAATGCCAGATGTTACTAACTAGTCAATCTGAATTTGAATAAATGAGCTAAATGTGCAAAATTCCAAGTTTCAATATGCATGCCCTCAGTCATTCAATTTCTCAGAAAAAAATGTGTTGTAATCACTTTCACATTATGTGTCTGGGAGCTATATGTCACTGCTAAAATCTGTGTAGATGAATGCTTTTTTTTTTATTAAAATTTAAGCAATTTGCTTTGCCATCTGTCTGCTATTCTTGTCAATAGACACTGTAAAATTCTTTAAAAGAAACATCTGAACAACACCCCCCATCTGCCAGTTGCAAAATCCTAAACTGTGCTAAAACTTCATAAAAGAAAGATGATTGGTATAATATTAAAAGGAAATATTAAACATAAGAAAATTTGCAAATGTTCCTATTGTCTCATTGAAATATTCAGAAGTCTCAAGAGGAACTTTCTGAAAATAACGAACTGATTTTCTTTTTTTTTCCATTTACCAGAAAGCATCATGAGGCCCAAAGGGAAAAGCAATCTGATGTCATTTCACAGCCTACTCGTGATTAGCTGAGTAAAGCTAATGGAAGCAAAATATCAACTAAGACCAAGAATAATGTGAAGAATTTGTCAACTATTCAAAAGAATCACAGGTATAATTTTAAGTTCTCACTTCATATTGTAGAAATCTCTTTGCTTGAAAATTTCATTAGAGTTTAACATGTCAGAAAATAAGATGATAACATTAAGAAAAATAGAATTTTCATGAAAGGAGTTTATTAGAAAGATTAATTCAACTGACTAAAATATATAAGAAATGGGTGAAACAGAGTGTTATAAGCTCCCCAAATCCAATACCCATACATAAAAGGGATAGTTTAGATGCCTTAAAATAAATTCAATTTTGAATTATACAGAAAATTTTCAATAAGTGTCAAATACAGATAAAGCATGTACTTGATTTCAGGATAGAAAGAGTAAGTAAAACAAAAAGATATCCTCTTGCCCTCTATGAATTTCCAGTTTGGAAAGGTATTCATTGGGAAGGGAATAATCATTTTTATGCAACCTACTATGTTCCAGGTACTGTGCTAAGTGTTTCTTATAAATGTTCTCATTTGATACAATAGCTTTCAAGGTAGGTGTGTTTATATTCATTTTGTAATAAAGAAAACTGTCGCAAACAATGGTTAAATCACTTGCCCAGAGTCACATAAAGAGAAAGTGTCTGAAGCCAGATGGAAACTCAGGAATTCCTGTCTATAGACCTGGTTCTTTATCACTTGCACAGCTAACTATCTCAGTTTAAAATAGTGGTATTTTTGTAGATTTGAAATTTCATTTTTGTGGGTGCTCCTTCTTTCATTATAGCATATTATAACACTTCCATACTTTTCCATATTGTGTTCTTTGGTTATGTTTTTTTTTTTAACAGATTATACTCTACTAAAAACATATAGCTTCCAGTTTTTGTTCTGATTTAACAGGGTTTCAATATATCAGTCATTCACTAAGTACATTTTAATCACTTATAATATGCTAGAAATTGTGCTAAGCCATGGGAATACAAATTAAAAAAATAAAAACAGCCCCTACCTTCTAGGAGCTATCATTCTAATGTACTAGTTAAGATGTGTATCTACTGTCTATAGTTCTTGCTTCATCCTGAAATGGTATTTCATGAAAAAAATGCACACACATGCCTGTGTATATGTATATATGTGTGTGCATATAGTTATGAATATATATGCACATACATATGCGCATATATACACTTGTGTGTATAATTTCTCCTATCAGCTTCTCCTAGCATTTTTACAATGTTCCTGAATTATTCTGATAAATTAGTTAAATCCTTAACATTTTGCCATTTTGAATATATATCAAGGTTATCCATCAAATCATTTGAATGAAATCATATGTCATTGTAAAATAGGAAAGAACATAATAATTTAGGTAAGGATCAATGGAGAAATTATTTTTAACATGACAGATGAATTGTAAAGACATGAAACCAAGTACTTGTAACATTCAAATTCATATTTCCAAGTAAAAAGATGTTATATTGACAGTGCATAGAGCACTTCACCTGGAGTCAGTTAGTCCAAAGTAAAATTGATTCATATTCACTTACTGTGTAACTGAGCAAACAATTTAAGTTCTATTTCAGCTTTTTCTCATTTGTTAAATGGGAATAGTGATGGAATCTATCTCTCAAATTTGTTGTAAGAATAAAGTGAAATAATATTTGTGAGTTCCTTTGTAAACACTAAAGCACTATATAAATTATACCTTTTATTATTGACAGACAAATATTCATCCATTTTAGTATTTTGTTAAATATTTCCAAATTATAAAATTCCAAATACATAAAAATTATATGCATTTTCTGAAAAAAAATTAGTTCTGAACTTGCTTCTTCTCTCTGCTCTACTTTATTCATTGAGAAAGCAAGAAATATGATGTTGACTCTACATATGAAATCATGCAAAACATTTCTATATTGGCCATGTTACAAAAGATAACATTTAAAAAGCAAACAGGACAAATAAAGAAAGAAAGTAGATTTCAATCTGCATTCAGGTATCATCAGTTCTCTCTCTCTGGAGGTGGATGATATTTTTCATCACGAGTTCTTTGGAATTGTCTTCCATGATTTTCTTTATCAGTATAGCGAAGTCTTTCATAGTTGATTGTCCTTAAAATGCTGTTATTATTACACACAATGTTCTCTTGATTAGGCTCACTTTACAAGAATTCATATAAGTCTTCTCAGGTTGTTCTGAAACTATCTTGCCTATCATTTCTCATAGCACACTAGTATTCTATGAAAACCATATAACCACTATGTGATCAGTCATTTAACAATTAATGAGCATCCCCTAAATTTCCAAATCTTTTCACTACAAAAAAAAGAATGCTATAAATATTTATGTACAGATATGTCATATTTCCCCTTTCTTTGACCTCTTTGGGTTACAAATTTAGCAGTGATATTTCTGGGTGATATAGTATGCAAATTTTTAAAGTTTTATAGCAGTTTGGTAATATTTTCAATTTTTTCTCTGAAAAGATTAAACCAGTTCACAATTCTACCAGCAGTGCATTAGTATCCCATTTCCCTCCACATTTCCAACATATTTCATTTTCCTTTTCATTCTTATTAGCCCAACTGCTAGGTGTAATGTGGTATCGCAGAGTCATTTTAATTTGCATTTCTTAAATCAGTAGTGATTTAGGGTATTTTAAAAATGTAACTATAAACAACTTTATTTCTTCTCATGAAAACTGCTCATTGACATCATTTCACAATATATCAATTGGGGTCTCTCATTTTTATAAATTTACTTACCTATATATTGGAGAAATGATACTTTAGAGAAATGTGTTTTTATCCCCTCACACTTTCCTGTTATACTTCTAGTTTTCACTGTATCCTTTTATCCACGCAAAAACTTTAACAAAACTTTAACTTTTTAATTTTAAAAACTTTAACTTTAACTTTTAACTTTAACTTTTTAATTTTACTTCCTGTGATACACTCTATCGCATGTTTGAACATGAACTCATCCCTAAACTATTGATCTGACAAGTAAATATATCAATGTTACCCTAGTTTACTTATTATTTTACTCTTCATGTGCAAATCATTTATTCATTTAGACATTATTTTGGTGTATGGTATGAGGTATTGCTCTATGCATAGTATCTTTCAGATTGTTTTCTAAGTTTTCCTAGCAATTTTCATCCACTGGGATTGCTATGATCATTTATCATTATGTACCTAATTCATTGCACTGGCCCAACACTGTATTTCTTACCCAGTAAAATATTGTTTTCATGAATACCCCTTTTAATATAAATTGATGCTCTTGACTTTTTTGTTCTTCCTTATGAATTTTGTTCTTAGTTATTTAGCTCTGTGGATTTTTTTGGTAATTTGATTGGTAGGTCACTGAAAAAGCAAATTAAGGTAGAAATGTCAATTTGAAAATTATATTGGCTTGGCCAGCCTATGAACAATCATTTACACCAATTGTTTACATACAGTTTTAATCATGTGAAAAGTGTTTTCTTCATTTTTCCCGTAGTCCTTGAGCTTGTCTTAGCAGGAAGACAATAAACTATTTTATAGTTTTTGCAGTTATTTTAAATGTAATTTCTTATTCTATCTCTTCCTGCTGTGTTTTGTAAGTAATATATAGAAATTCTGATGATTTATGTGGGTTTATTTTATAGCCTGAAACTTTACTTTCCCTCTTCTGTTAATCTGGGCAGTTTACTTTTTGAAAACGTTTTCAGATGGGTACAATAGATTTATATATCTAAATGGAGAGAGAAAGAGAAAGAGAGAGAGAGAGAGAGAGAGAGAGAGAGAGAGAGAGAGAGAGAGAGAGAGAGGGAGAGGAGAGGGAGAGGGAGAGAGGGAGAGGGAGAGGGAGAGGGAGAGGGAGAGGGAGAGGGAGAGGGAAAAAAAGAGAATTTTCCCCTTTGAATGAATTTAGATGAGAGTAAGGTTAAGAAATGTCCTCCCCCATTCTCATCTCCTTCATAAAAACTCTTCTTTATATGCCTTTTAGGTAAGATAATTTCCCCCTTTCTTCCTCTCCCTTCCCCTTTCTCCCAGGGCATCAGTTTTTCTTTATGTTTTTTTTTTTTGTTTCCACATGATGCAAACATAATTGATGCATTTCCATGCCCTCTATCTCTATAGAATCTTTCTAAATTCCCTAATAAAGCTAGAGTATTTAGAATTTACACACATTTTCCATTTAACAAAATAATAAGTTTAACCTTATTGTATCCATTGTGTTTTTTTCATGATAACCACTTTATCTTCCTTATGAGTTTTATATTTTTTTTATTACTGAAATATACAATAAGAAACAAAAAAGAAACATACATTTAAATGTTAAAATTTAAATACATAATAAGAAAAGAAAAAACATATCATGAGCATGACAGTATGTAAGAGAGGATTCAAAATATATAGCAATACATTTCCATTTCAAGGAATGGAAATGTATATGACAAGCACTATGCATTGTGTTGGGAACTGTCCATCTTTACTTCCTTGTAAGTTTTATTTTGTTCTCTGCTATGCACTTTTTACTTTGTTCTTCCCCACCCCCTTACTCTTCCTGCCATCCAGAAAGCTACAATTAAGCATGGATATGTATATATATATATATATATATATATATATATATATATATATATATATATATATATATATGCACATAAATACATATATAGGTACATACTTTCCCTAAGAACTTCTTCTGATCATTGTTTTTAGCATATCTCTCATTTTCTATCCTTCTATGTCCTTTATTTTACTTCTACCCTCTGCTTTGAACTCCTATTGCTTAACTTATCACCCCTCCAATGATCCCCCACCTGCTCCTCCCATTCCCTTAAATATAAACACCCTTCTATACTCTCCTTTGACCTATTTCATCACTGACCCCTTTAAAGATACATTCCTTATCCTCTCCCCCTCCCTATCCTCTTACGATTTTATTTCTTTCTGAATTTAGGAGACTTTTATTTTTTTTAAAACAAATGCTTTATTAACTTCTGTTTTACATCATTCATTTCCGCCAGATTTTGAGTTACAATCATTTTCCCCCCATTATTCCCCTACCCAACCTCCCAGAACAGTAATCCCACAAGATATCACTTCCTCCAATCTGCTCTCTCCCATACCTTCTCTCATAACCCCATCGACTTTTCCATTAGAGGAAGGTGAGTCTTTGCATCCCAGTGCCTGCACATCTTATCTCCCTATTACAAGCAAAAGAGTATTAATAATAGTATTTATATATATTTGAAACATTTAATGTTATGACCTCAAATTTCAGATCCATTTCCTTCCTCCCTTGTCACCCATTCCCTCTGGGGTGATAAGTAATTCAGTATATGTTGTACATGTCTAGCTATGCAAAATATTATCATAGTAGATATATTGTACAAGGCTGCTTATAATTCCCTCCCACTCATCCCACCCCCCACCTGGTCCATTCCCTACATGATCCTGTCCCTCTTTTATAGTGGGTACTTCCAACCTCGCCCCACCCCGAGGACGCCCTCCCATCCATCATCCCTCCTCCCATCCCCCTTCCCCCTATCCTGCTGCATGTTGAGATATCCCATTTACTATGTATGTCATTTTCTCCCTGAACCAAATTCAGTTTGAATGTGGTTTTGCCTTTTTAGCCTTCCTTATTCTCCCCCTCTTTTGCAACCACTTCCCCTTGCTTCTTCTGCATGGGATAGTTTACACTAACCTGTCTCTCCCCATCTCCTCTTGCCACTTTCCTCTCTTACCTCATAATTTCATCCCTTTAGTATTCTCCCTTCCCAAGAAAGTCAACTTATGCCTTCTATCCATATATAACTGTAACCATATACACACACATTCACATATGTATTCATATGACCACACCCCCTTCTTCCATTATTTTCATAGTGAGAAAGATATCATCAGTCACAATTATTGCTTTTCCATATAGGAATGTAAAGAGTTCAACTTTGATAAGTTCCTTTTGATTTCTTTTCCCTGATTACCTTCTCAGGCATCTCTTCCTTCTTGTGTCTGGATGTCAAATTTTCTATTCACTTCTGGTTTTTTCCTCAAGAATGCTTGAAAGTCCTCTATTCCACTGAATGACCATATTTTCCCCTGAAACAGAATGCTCAGTTTTGCTGGGTAGGTGACCCATGGGTTCATTCCCAGTTCTTTTGCCCTCTGGAATATCATATTCCATGCCCTTCCATCCCTCAGTGTAGAAGCTGCCAGGTCCTGGGCTATTCTGATTGTGTTTCCACAATATTGAAATTGTTTCTTCTTGGCTGCTTGTAGTATTTTCTCCTTGATCTGGGGATTCTGGAACCTGGCTATAATATTCCTGGGAGTTTTCTTTTTGGGATCTTTTTCAGGAGGTGATCTATGGATTCTTTCAACCTCTATTTTGCCCTCTGGATCTAAAACATCAGGGCAGTTTTCCTTGAGAATTTCTTGAAGGTGATTTCTAGGTTCTTTCTTTGATCATGGCTTTCAGGTAGTCCAATAATTTTTAAATTGTCTCTCCTGGATCTATTTTCCAGGTCAGTGGTTTTTCCCATGAGATATTTCACATTGCCTTCTAATCTTTCGTTTGTTTGGATCTGCTTAACAGCATCTTGATTTCTCATAGTCATTAGCTTCCATTTGCTCCAGTCTAACTCTGAAGGAATGAATCTCCTCAGTGAACTTTTGAGATTCTTTTTCCATCTGGCAAATTCGACTTTTTAAGGCATTCTTCTCCTCATTGCCCTTTTGGGCCTCCTTTGCCATTTGAGTTAGTCTATTTTTTAAGGTGTTGTTTTCCTCAGTGGCTGTTGACCCTCATTTCATACTTTTCCTGCATCCTTCTCATTTCTCTTTCCAATTTTTCCTCCACTTCTCTTATTTGATTTTTAAAGTCCTTCTTAAGGTCCTCTATGGCCTGCAACCCGCTCATGTTTTCCCCTGGGGCTTTTGGAGCAGGACTTCTGACCTCACAGTCCTTTTCCCGCTCTATGCCCCCAAAATAGGAGTCTAGGGTTGCATTTTTCTGTTTCCTTTGCCTTGGCATGTTGCCACTTAATTGCTTGACTTTTGGGCTTGTTGCCACACTATGGCTTTAAGGCCAGATAGAGGAATTTTCGTCCCGAACGTGTGGGGGGCAACTTCCGTTTCTGGCAAGCTGTAAACCCACCCACGACTTCCACCCTAGATCACAATCCAGATCCAGGGAGGTTAAAGCAAGAGCGATTACCCCCCAAGACTGATCGCTGGATCTCCCTACAAATTTGCAGGCTGGGAGCGGGAGCTGCCTCTGAAAACTACAAAATGGCATTTGTCCTCAGCGGCTTCTAGCCCCCAGGGGAGGGAGCCGACGCATTCCCTAATACCAGTCCCAAAGTCCATAGGACACTAAGGTCTTACTTTGTCCCAGGCAAGTCTATGTTGATAATTCTGGAGTCGCCACAGCTCCTGGTGTTCTGTGGTTCCTCCAGCTGGCTGCTGGCCCTGCCACCCTGGGGCTAAAACCTGGGCTCATGCAGACCTGGGCTCGGCTTGGCTCGGCTCCTGTGCTCTGCGCGCTGCACGCTGCCAGGTCCCAGACCGCTGTGCTGGTCCTTCCTGCAGGGCTGCTGGGCTGTCCTCAGCAGGAGTTTAGCTTCTCTGTGTTGTTCTGTGGGTGCTGGGGCTCCAGAAGTTGTTCAGAGTCCCCTTTTACATCGTTTGGGGGGAATGTGGGGGCAGAGTGGCTTGGATGAGCTGTTTCTACTCAGCCATCTTGGCTCCGCCCCCAGGAGACTTTTATACATAATATATATATATATATATATATATATATATATATATATATATACATACATATATGTATATATCCTCCTCTCCCATCTAATTCCTTTGTGTTGGTCCTTCCTCTTGCACCTCATTTATATAAAATAATTGCTCTTTTTAGCTGTTCCTAAATGGTTTTACTTTTTAAAATCATGTCATGCCCAGATCTACACCAATCTTTCTTACAAACTACTTATTTACTAATAATAATCTTACACATTCCTTTTACTTACATAACAGTTAAATGGTCTCCCCTTATTTATTCCCTTGTAATTAGACTTTGGTATGTACCTTATATATACCTTGTGTCTTCTATGTCAAAATTTCTATTTAGTTCATGTTGTTTTTTGTTTTCTGTTTGTTTGTTTTTACAATATAAATCAGGTATAAAAAAATTATTTATTTTCTCTCCACAAAAGACATGTTTGTCACAAGTGTGCATTAACAAATTCAAGTAGTTACAACATAACTTCTATTATCCTCTCCTGAAAAGCTAATATTTAAAATATCAAACAATGAAGCATTTGTGGGACTCTTGAATTTATATTTTACCTTTATTATCTTCTTTCCAACACATTTTGCTGGATCCAAGTTTCCTGGAAATCCAAGCTAGTGTTAAGGTTCATCTTCTCCAAGAAGTACCAAGTAGTTACTGGAAAGAAGGGTGGGAAGAACCTTTTTATAATGCAACTCACATTGACTGAGGACTAAGAGATACCACCCTCTCAAGCACACAAGTTTGTATCCCAGATTGGAAAAAAAAATATCTAAGGATTGCCACTTTATCATTTGTACTAAGGAAAGAAACATAATTCAAAGAGAAGATATAACAAGTTTTTATCTGGTATTTCAGGTTTGTCTAAGCCAAGAGATTCATTTTAGCTGTCATGTGTTTGCAGCTGCCAGGATCAGGGAAGGGAGCTACTCCCCTGACTAAAGAAGCATAAAGAGTTCTGACATGAATGATAAGGTCAGACAGAGAGACAGAGAGAAACAGAGACAGAGAGAGACACAGGCAGATATGTTCCCTTTAAAGTTCCCTGAATGATCTGTTCCTCATAGTTTTGTGTTAAATCCTCCCTAATGTATCTTTAATACACTACCCCTGTATTACCCCTTTCATTCTTTTTTCTTTTTATTTATTTACTTTTAGTTTACAACATTCAGTTCCACACCTCCTAGAGTTCCAAATTTTCTTCCCCTCTTTCCCGTTGTTTTTTTTTTTAACAAACTCCAGAAAGTCTGACAGTTCACTAAATGTATGTTTTATTTTTTTCCATTTAATATTATGATTAGCTTTGCTGGATTTGGTAATTTTTGCTCTTCAATTTATACTGTTTTAAGGGTTGTGGTCTTTTAGTGTCACCAGTGTTAGGTCTTATGTGATTTTAATGGTGGTGCCACCATATTTAAATTGAGCTTATCATAATATGCTATCCTTGACCTGGGAGTTTTGAATTTAACTATAATATTCCCATGTGTTCTTCTCATAGAATCTCTTTCACATGGTTATCAGAGGATTTCTTTTTCTATTTCCAGTTTCCCTTTTCTATTGCTTCAACACAATTTTCTTTAATCATTTCCTTTTTTTTATTTATTCATTTGTCTGTTTACTTTTAGTTTACAAGATTCAGTTGCACAATCCCTTGAGTTTCAAATTTTCTCTCCCTCCCTCTCCCCTCTCCCCCCCTTCCCCCCGCCAAGGTGGCATGAAATCAAGTATAGGATATGCAAATACTTCTCCATTAGACATTAGTCAGGTCATAAATAAGGATTGTAATGGGTGGAATGAAAAATTGGAAAAAGAAAACAAAACCAAACAAGAAAAAGAAAGACAGCAGGTATTTTGCTTCAATCTGCATTCAAACTCTATTCTTCCTATTTCTTTCTCTGAATGATGACATCACTCTCCACTGTGAGTCTTTTGAAGTTGCTTATAACTCTGCATTGCTGAGAAGCATCCAATCTATCAAAGTTGGTCATCACACATATGTTGTGTCTGTAATTGTGTACAGATTTCTCCTTGTTCTGCTCTTCTCACACAACATCAGTTCTTATAAGCCTCTCCAGGTAAATATGAAGTCCGTATGCTCCTCATTTCTTAAAGCACAATAGTATTCCATTGCATTCATATACCACAACTTGTTTAGCCATTCCCCAATTGATGGGCATCCCCTTAATTTCCAATTCTTTGCCACACAAAAAATGCTGCTATGAATATTTTTGTACATATGGGTCTTCCTTCCACATCTGTGCTCTCTTTGTGATACAACCCTAGAACTGGTATTGCTGGTTCAAAGGGTATGCATTTCTTATATTATTTTATCAACAGTCTTTTTTTTTTAATGGTAGCTTTCAGGTAGTCTGAGTATTCTTACCTATTCTCTTCTTGATCTCTTCTCCATATCCATTGTTTTTCTTACTAGATGTTTCACATTCTCTGCTATTTTTTATTTTTATATTAGATTTCATTATTTCTTTTTCTGTTGTTTTATTATTTCTTGAT
This sequence comes from Gymnobelideus leadbeateri, assembly GCA_011680675.1. Classification (NCBI taxonomy): domain Eukaryota; kingdom Metazoa; phylum Chordata; class Mammalia; order Diprotodontia; family Petauridae; genus Gymnobelideus; species Gymnobelideus leadbeateri. The sequence goes on from WOXC01007416.1 coordinate 283,576, forward strand.
GTCTCACAACTTCACTGGCCTCACCTTGCTCAATTATGATATGAAGGAGTTACTTTCTGCCTTAAGATTCTGGGTCTTCTTTTCTAATTCATTGACTTTCTTTTTATAATCTTTTTTTTTGTTTGTTTTTTCTTGTATTGTTCTTATTTTTTAGTTTCTTTTTTCCTCAAATTCTCTGATTTGAAATTTAAAGTCTTTTTAAAGTTCTTCCATGGATTATTTTTGAAAATGGGCCATTTGTATTATTCTTTGGGGTACACGAGTGTTTCTTTACTTCAGTATTCTCCTCTTTCAACAAATCCCCATTCTTCTCTAATCCCACAGTAAATTTCTTTGGTTGAATTTTTTTCTCCTTTGCATATGTCTTTTTCATATTTAGAAACTCAAGTTTTTTATAATCATCTCTAATCCTGTGGTATGTGGGCTAGTATCTCTGACATTAGATCCTCCTTCAGTTCTCCCCTCTGACATGGAACTGGAGTCAAGACATACAGCTTCCTGTCAGTGCGCACAGTCAGTGGAGTAGGTCCCTCCCATTTTCTCCAGCCATTCAGCTGATTTTTTCTTGTAGGTAGGACATGAGAACAGGAATTCCTGTTTTCAAGACCAGCTTCCAGTCCAGTAGGACATAATTTTTCTCAAGCAGAACAATAAAAATATTCTTCTTTTTAAATTTTATTTTTAATGAGGTTATCTTTTAAAAAATCCAGAACTTTCTAGTCAAGATGGCAGAGTCGAAACAGCACTTCCACAGCACTCTGGCCTATACCACTTCCAAATTTATGTAAAAGGAGACTCTGAACAAATTCTGGAGCTACAGAACCCACAAAATGACACAGAGAAGCTAACTTCCCACTGAGGAGAGCCAAGCAGCTGGGCAGGGAGAGGCCAGCCCAATGCTCTGGGAGCCTAGCCCAGGCCCACCTGAGTCAGAGCTTTTAGCCCCAGGGCAGCCAGACCAGGAAGCAGCAGGAGGGACTCCAGAACACCAGCAACAGTGGGGTTTCCAGAATTACCAACATATAAATGCCTAGCACAAAGTGAGACGTCAGTGCCCCATTGACTTTGGGACCAGTACTTGAGAGCATTCTTGAGGAAAAAAAAAACAGAATTGAATAGAAAATTTGACATTCAGATACAAGAAGCAAGAGATGCTTGAGAAGGTAAACAGGGAAAAGAAATCATAATGAATTCTCAAAGTTGAACTATTTACATTGTACATGCAAAAATGATAACTGTAACTGATAAAACTTTTCTCAGCATGGAAATAGTCAAAGAAGGGTATATGGGCATATGAATACTTATGTGAATGTGTGTATATATGTTTACAGGTATACATAGATAGAGGGCACAAGTCAAATTTAATAGGAAGGGATGATATTTAAAAGATGAAATTAAGAGGTTAGAGAGGAATGTAACAAGAGGAGATGGGGAGAGACAGAATGGGGTAAACTACCTAATATAGAAGAGGCAAGGGAAAATGGTTACAAGGGAAGGGAAGAACAGGAAGGCAAAAAGGCAAAAACTTATTCTCAATGAATTTGGATCAGGGAGCTATTGGCATAAAAACTAAATAGGATATTTTACTGTATAGGAGATTAGGGGGGAAGGGGATGAGAGCGGGAATGATGGAAGGAAGGAGAGGAAGGTGGGGGGGAGTGTAGTTGGAAGCAACCCCCCCTTGAAAAGGAACAGGATAAAAGTAGGGAGTAGACCAAGTCAGAGGTGGGATAGGAGGGAGAGAAATATAGTCTGTCTTTTACAATATATCTACTATGGTAATGTTTTGCATAGCTATACATGTACAACATAGACTAAATTGCTTATCTTCCCAGTAAGAGTGGGTGACAAGGGAGGAAGGGAATGAATCTGGAATTCAAAGTTTTAAAATCAAATGTTTAAAAATATATAAATACTATTATTAATACTATTTTACATATCTTTGGGAAATAATATATACAGGCATTGGGGCACAGAGATTCTCCTTGCCTTACTGAAAAAGTCAAAGGGGGTATGGGAGAAGATATGGGAGAACAGATGGGATGAGGGGATATCATGTGGGACTGTGATTCTGGGGTGGGGTGGGGTAGGGAAAAAATGGGGAAAAAATTGTAACTCAAAATCTGGAAGAAATGAATGATGTAAACCAGAATTTAATAAAGCATTCGGAAAAAAGGAAATCCAGACCTCCTGTTTTCCTTTCATTTTATCATTATTATAACTCCCAAAATGGAAGTTTCCTCCACTTCTTTATTGAAATAGATCAGTAAAATCACTTTAGAGAATTGCATTGTGGGGAGGGATACTCTGGGCTCAAGTGATTTGTGACTACTCAGCTGTTGCAGATTCAGAAGCCTGGTCTTCCTAAAGACACTTCCTAACAAGTCCTTTCTTGGCCAGATGTCTTTCCCCTTTGATAGCTATATAATATCATAATGAATGGACAGTGGTATGAATATACCTAAACAAATTTTAAACTTTGATTAACAAAATCTGGAATATTACATTCTTCACAAAGTATAAAAATGTTTAGTTTTATTTTTAGCAGCATCTTTTTATTCTTTCCTATTTCTTGACAACATTTTAGTGCTTATAAACATTTGTGAATTTTATAAAGACAACTCAGTAATTAAAGAATAACAGTAAAATAAGGGTGTACCCATTTTGTGGTAAAATAGGAGGCAAAACTGACAAATGTATGCTATCAGTCAACTAAATTATTTGAAAACTATTTAAATTAGTAGCAATCATTTACTACACAGAGGAAATAATCCTGTTATAGGAATGATAACAAGAGGGGGAATTATTCTGAGGCAGTAGGAGGCTCAGCTGGAGGAGATAATTAAGTAATGACTGGTTAATTGGTAGAGTGAGGAGTTTGTGGTACAGGTATATTAAAGCATATTAAAGAGCCCCAAGAGACTGAGCAAGGAAGTAGGCAATCAAATGCATTAGCCAAAACAGCCTCGTCCTATCTTAAAGAAACCTAATAGTTTTTTTTTTCTGAAAAATAACTAATATATCTCATATATTCTACAATATCTAGTGGGAACAATTAGAAGTCATTTAGAAGCACGAAAATCATAATCATTAAGGCATCATTGAGAAGTAAATAATATATTAATGTAAATTATATATTAACATCAAATATTCTCAGCCCATGAATATATAATAACACTTTCTGAAGGGAAACAGACTGGTGTTATAATCTTAAGTTTATAAACTTTTTAACAGTGAAATTGAACTAACTAAAAAAGAAACTGATTAAAGAGTTGCCTAGGATAGAAGGCCATTAGGTCGAATTATCAGAAGCAGAATATTAAATAATAAATGTTGAACTGTAAAAAAAAAAGTCTCTCTACTGATATAGAACAATTCAGAAATTGCAAGTTGAATGTACAGATCAGTAAACAATTGGTCAAGTAGCCATTGATGATAATTTTATCTAGTGCCCATGCTACTAAAAGAGTTCTTTAGGAGCAAAACTGTATTTTGGTGTGCTATTAACTAAATTTGATGCCTTGATAGAGCCTTAATAACTATATGTGACTCAACGGTTCGATGGTAGGTACAAGGGGAATATATGCATGGTAAAAAGAGTGAGGTGTTGGAAGTAGAAAGGAGTGATTATATGGTACTTATTGTAAAAATAGTATTAAACAGAGATGAAGTATAGATGTGTAGTTTGTGGCCTGCAGGATCAGAATAAATTATTTTAATGAGTAATGATCAATGTATTTTAGCAAAACTTGTAGTTGAATTCACCTTAAGAAACAAAAAAAACAAAGAAAATAGATTCTCCCTATATACTCTTTTTTGAACTTCTATTTGAATTGTGTTGATGCTATACTTAAAAAAATTGTTTTAATCAAGTCAGTAGCATATACATTTACTTGGCACCTCAAATTATTTAAAGGGGCACAGAGAAGTTTATAATAATTACTGCTGGAACTTAATTCCCCTTTTCCAATAAAAAGCTTGTTTGGCCTTTCTTTGGCTGCAGAATAGTTAATCTATTTTGGTCCTCTTAACATGCAAAGGACAACAACCAGCTACAGGGGTTTTAAGGGGAATTAAAGGAAAAGTAGTACCTCTGTATTACAGCAAGCACCCCAGCATCCCCAGGGTGGCTGCCAACCCAGGTTCTTAGATCTGCTTTTCTTTCTTTCTTTCTCTCTTTCTTTCTCTCTTTCTCTCTTTCTCTCTTTCTTTCTTTCTTTCTTTCTTTCTTTCTTTCTTTCTTTCTTTCTTTCTTTCTTTCTTTTGCCTTTTGGAGGGCAATTGGGGTTAAGTAACTTGCCCAAGGTCACACGGCTAGGTTTTTGTTTGTGTGTGCGTTAAGTGTCTGAGGTTGGATCCGAACTCAGGTCCTTCTGACTCCAGGGCCGACACTCTACTCACTGCGCCACCTAGCCACCCCTAGATCTGCTATTCTAAAGATAAGTAACTCAAAATGGGTTAATAACCTTGCTTTAATCAATCAAATATATCATTTACCTTATTCAGGGGAAAAAGACAGCACCCCTAACTTCAGAGTATACAGACAGAAGTTACAAAACAGAAATTATAAAAAAAACCAGAAAAAAACATATCAAGCAGACAGGCCTCCAACTGTCATGACCATTACATCCATACCTAGTAAGTTACCAGAGAGGGAAGCATCAACATCTTGGTTTTCAAAGCCAGGGGGCTCTCAATGGCTGCCCAGAGTTTCTTCTGGTCAAATCACACATCCTTTCTCAAAGTGAGCCCCAAAACAGAGTTTCACAACAGGGTTTATAGTGCTTTCTCCTGCCACTGCCCAATCACAAAGTATTGTGATTGAGAAACAAGCCTCCCACCACAGGCTCCAGGTCCACTTAAGCCTAGGGGCAGGGAAGATATTAAAAATTTACATTTCTATAAGACTCTGATGTCAGGGGATGCCAAGATCTTTACAAGCCAGCTTTCCACCAGCCAACAGATTCTTATCTATGACTCCACAAAGCTGTAGCATTTACAGTAGCCACACCTTGACAAAAACATTTTAGAAGACAGGCTAAACAATATTGATGATGACTTATGAGTTTGAGTTAGGGTGCTGTCTACCCCAAACACGTGGACACTTTCCCATTGTAATAGGCAGATGTGAACAATTTGTTCCAATGGGCCATGAAGGTAGTGGAAACAGGAACTGAGGAGCACGTATACTTGGCTAAACATCAAGGATGTCAAGGTCATCCTCTGAATCCTGAGCCATCATGTTTTCATGATTTTGTTTTGCCTCTAAACTTCATTGGCTCTGGAAGAGAAAGTAAGGCCGATGATTTCACCCAACTCTTCCTCACTTAAATTCAATTTATGTGAGAGTTAAAAGATATCCATACAATTTTACCATTTTACCTACTTTGAAGACCTGTAGCAATGGACAAGTGACAAAGTAGTAGATGTGGATATATTTGGAGTTATAGTCACAACCCTGAACACAGTTGGTTGGGGGCATAGGGTTGTCCTTTCACCAGACTGATGCAACAGTGGTATTTGGCACTTCTCTGGGTGTCTAAACAACCTTTATTTAAGGACCACACTGTTCACCTCTTGGTATGAGGAAGTTATTTGAAACAAAGCCTTAAAAATGTGTCTGCTTCACCTAATGTAACCCTTATCTATTTACTATGAAAGTTGGAGATACCATCAATGATCAAAACATAAGCAAAAACTCACAAATATGTTTAAATATGTGATTCTAATGATGGCAGCACTATATGTAAATTGTATTTTTCTCTTATTGTTCATAATAGACTCTGAAATAAAATAATAATAGAATCTCAAAGTTAGAACATAACTCAAATGCCAACAAGATCTTCTGCTACAACATATCGTTATGTCATTAACTAGTTGTAAATGCACTGCCAGTGATGTGGAATATATTTATTCCCTTACCATAAGGTACTTCTTTCCACTTTGTGATAGCTCTATTTTTCAGGATTTTTTTTCTTTCTGCCTACCATAGTTCCTAAATACAGGACAAAATTATGTATGATAACTATAATTTAAAATAATGCCATCTGATTCAATAGCCATAGTAAAATATTTTTGCCCACCAGGATAGCATAGCTGTAATGCCTTTAATCCCCAATTTCTGTCATATTCCAGTATATAAAATATGTGATTATTATTTTTACTAATATGCAATTGGTTTTCTTTATGATATTGCTCAATTAAAACATTTTCAGACCATTAAACTCCTTATAATTGCAACATTCTTAAATATATGCCACTAATACCTCCTTTGCTCACCATCATTCTCCATGAGAAAGGATTAATTTGAGTTTTATTAACTTGACAGCTATACAGTTATGTACTATCTTTTAAAAAGATATGGAAGAGTAAGAAATAATTCTTCCCTGAAAAAGAGGATGGGAAGTTTGACTTTTGACAAGATTAAGACAAGAGTTTCCAAAGCATTTAGTCAGCAAAGAAGATAAAGGTAATTCTTCTGTGAAGGAAAAGATTGAATCATGATATACAGTTATGAAAATCTTATTCAATTCTGCTACCAATGATTGTATATCTGCTATTCTGGAATTATATTCTCTCTATATATGCCTATATCTATATCTATATCTATCTATCTATTGAGAGTATGTATATGTGTGTATATATGATGTATATATGCATGTATGTGTACACACATATATTAAGAGCTTCATAACTGCTCTGTAGCTTTTTTGGCCACATTTGAGAAGTAAAAAAAAAAAAAGACACAACACCAGCGACCCCTTCACAATAGTTACAGCTGAGCTATTTAGAGATTGGTCAGTTCAATAATTAAATTGTTTAACCCTTGCATTCAGCAATACTTTTCTGCACTATATGAAAATTTGGCAATTTTACATTTTCTTATAGTTGTTGAACAGGTGAGACAAGTTGAAAGAGATTTTAGGGAGGGAAATTTGATAAGGTAGTCTATTCATGGGGAAAAAAATAGCCATTTATATTAAAGCAACATCATTCAATGTAGTCATTTTGAAAATGGGGAATCGTAAAGACTATATACTACAACTCCTTTAGATCATAACATTTTTTCATTGGTTTTGCCTAAAATCCATAACCTCCTTTTCATGATTAATTGACTCATCAGTATATGAGTAATAGAAATGAAATTTGAAGTTCCTTTTGTATTCTTAAGCTGAGAGGTACATTACACTTAGTAATTAATCAAACCTCTGTTAAAGAAACAGAAGGTATGAACCCTTGTTGCTAATGTAACAGAAAGGGGTTGGCTGAAACAGGGAGGTAATGCCATGTGGATATGAGGAGAAGTCTCTACTGGGTCAGAGGGATTTTCTTGTTTTGCTTTTTTTTTTTTTTGTGGAGGTAGAAGCTGCTGCCACTGAGGAGGTTGAAGAGGAAAGGCCCCCAAAGCTGGAGAGAATGATTTTGATTCTGGGAAGCAGCTGGAGGTTCTGCTGAGGAGCTGCTGAGTATCAGGGCCAGCTGGAGCTGCCACAGACTGAGGAAGCATGACTGTGATGCTGATACTTTGAATGAACCTGTTTGTGGCTTTGCTAAGCCTTAACTTCTCAGGAACAGAAACTGTGAAGGATTTAAGATGGACTGGACACTGTGAGCTTCAGCATGGAACAGGAAGTGCTTGGAGAGCTGGACAAGGACCTGGGAGCTGTCAGCCTTTGGACCCAGGTGACAATTTGGTGAATCCAGGTAGGACCTGGGACCATGGAAGGAGATACAGGGTATCTGAGAGACCACCCTGAGTCAAGCTGGAAGAAGACTTTACTTGGATACTGTGTACTGACTGAGAAGATTATAATTTACTGTGATCTATGGGTGGAGAACTTTGACTTTTATACTTTGTGATAGAATTAAGGATTTTTTTGATTCTCTAAATGATTGTACTTTGTTGAAAAATATTATGACCACTTTGGTGAAAACACTGTAGCCATTTTAGTGATGTCATTGTGAATGCTGTATTTTGATTTTCTGTGAATGTTTTGTTCTGATTTGTTATCGAATAAATAGTTAACTATATTGTGTAATCAGGATCTTAAAAGCTGGTCACAGAAGTAGTCCTCTGGAAAGCTTCTTGTTTCTGGATTTACAATATGGAAGACATGAAAATACAAAGAACCCAAGAAAAAATTCATTCTCCTAGTATTCTTTGAATGAAGATATTTGGTGTATTGTTTTCAGCCCTGGGCATCATACTGTAGGGAGGATATTGATAAAACAATTAGCATTAAAAGAAAGCAAACTAGCATGGTAAATTGTCTTAAGCTCATTCCATTCATAAATTAGTTGAAGGAGGTAGAGATGGTTCCCTCTGTAATAGTTATGGAATTTAAAGGTCCCCTGTATTGGCTTGGTTGAGTGTTAAAACCCAGAGCTTGTGAATCCCACATGTGGCATGGACTTGTTGACATGAAAAGAGAAGGCTGAACTGGGAGGAGCTGGTGACATAGATTTAGAGAGGGAGAAGAATTTTTGGAAGCAGCATCTTGGATGCAGAGAGAAGAAGAAGATTGCTGAGGGCCAGTTTGAGCTGCCCAGGACTTTTGAGAGCTGCCACCCAGAGCTGCCAAGGACTGAGGAGACATGGCTGTGATGCTGGTACTTTGTCTGTCTGTTTTGATGTTGTTTTGCCAGATTCATCCACTGGTAAAGGACAGTGCTCTTGTTGAAGAGGTCCTGTAACCTTGCTGTTGGTTCAGAAGCCCTGAAGAAGGATGTTCTTGTTGTATGTTTACAAAAATCCTGGGAGAAGTTCTTGCTGATGCTTTCAGGGGTCCTAGAACTGTTCTGCAGACAGAGAATGAATTAATTAGGACACTGGCAATGTATCTTGTGGCCTTGTTAAGCTTTGTCTCCCCAGGAACAGAGATTGCTGAGAACTTGCCTTGGGTCAAGATGAAGAAAAGACCTCTCTTTGGGTAGTAAATGCTGTAACAATATCTTAAACTTGTTGTAACTCTGGGGTATATGGCCTATTCAGTTGTGGTCCAGGGGCGGGGAAACTTGACTGTTTTTGTGCTCCATAACTTACCAAATGAATGTACTTTGTTTATGATTGGAAACAAATCTCCATTTGAGAAGAGGGGCTTTGTGATTGGCTAAATGAATGTACTGCCCAGGGGTGGAGTGGTACTTGGAAGAGGGACTTTGTGAATGTATTGCACAGGGGTGGAGTATTTGTCCAATTACACTTGGTGAATGCTGTATTTTGTATTATGATGTATTTTGATTTTCACTGTTCTTAATTTGTCACTGAATAAAAGGCAGAGTGCCTATGCTGGTATTTTGAACCTTGGAAGTTGCCTTTGCTTTGGGGGGGCGGGGGTGGTGGTGGTGGTGGTGATGGTAATGATAACAGTCCTTAAGTTTTGGGAGATTCTCACCTCAAAAGACAATTAGATTTGTTATACTTAGCCTAAGAAGGCAGAACCCAAAGTAATTCATGGAAGTTGCAAAGAGGCAAATTTATGCTTAATGTGAGGTAAATTTTCCTAACAAATGGAGTTACTAAAAAAGAGAAATGGAGAACTTCAGGATAAAGTGAGGTCACTATAACTAAAAGTTTTAAACCAAAATCTGGTTGATTACTTGTCAGATATCTTGGACAGAAAATTAGTTTTATGAGTTTGCTGAATAGACCCTGACATCTCTTCCTCCTCTGAAAGTTTAATGAATTCTAACCATTTATTAAATATCTATTAACCTCTTTTTTCTCTTTTTTTATATTTATTTTTTGTTTTCAACATTTAATTTTATAAGATTTTGATTTCCAAATTTTATCCCTTTCTGTTCCCTCCCTCCTCTCCAAGATGGCAAGCAATCTGACACAGGTCATATATGTACAATCATATTAAACATATTTCCACCTTAGTCCTGTTTTAAAGAAAACTTAGAACCAAAAGGAAAAAGCACTAGAAAGAAGAAACAAAACAGAAAAAGAGAGAAAATAGAGTTCTTTGATCTCCATTCAAACACCATAGTTCTTTCTCTGGATGTGGATAGCATTTTTAATCATGAGTTTTTTGGAATTGTTTTAGATCCTTTCATTGCTGAGAAGAGCAAAATCTATGAAAGTTGGTCATCATACAATGTTATTGTGACTATGTACAGTGTTCTTCTGGTTCTGTTGAATTCACTCAGCATCAATTCATGCAAGTCATTCCAGGTTTTTTGGAAGTCCACTGGTTCATCACTTCTTATGGAACAATAGTATTACATTACATTCTTATATTACTACTTGTTCAGCCATTCCCAAATTTATGGGCATCCCCTCAATCAATTCTGTTTTGTAAGATTAGCCAATCTGATAAGTATGATGTGGTACCTCAGAGTTATTTTAATTTGCATTTCTCTAATTAATAGTGTTTTGGAGCATTTTTTATATGACTATAGATAACATTAATTTCTTCATCTAAAAACTATCTGTTCATTCAAAAAATATAGCAATTTTTTTGTGGTAGAAATAATTGAAAATTGTTGGGATGCTCATTAATTAGGGAATGACTAAACAACTTGTCTCATAAAATCATGTTGGAATTCTATAGTGCTATAAGCATTGGTGAGTAGCCAGATTTCAGAAAAAAACCTGGAAAGTTTTACATGAACTGATGCTGAGTGAAATGAACTGAAGCAGGAGAATATTGTGCATGATATCAGCAACATTGGGAACCCAATTAGCACAATGTCATGGTTCTTCAGCTTTCTTCTTGAGCTAATGTGTAAAAGTGAAAACAAAAGATGATGGGAATAAATCAAGTCTGAGAGTGGGCATGAGATCTGAATGGGGATGAAGTGTCAAGGTAGTCTGGGGAAGAAGAAAACACGGGGTATAACTAGTAAACCCAAAGAACACAAGTTGTAAAAGAAAGAAACTATAGCCAGTATAGGAGTGATGGCCTAGAAAAGGAGAGTGGAAGGACTGGAGATAATGCTGATGACTAAGAATATATATATATATTTTTTTAAGCAATTGGGGTTAAGTAACTTGCTCAAGGTTACGCGGCTAGTCATTATTTGTGTGTGGGTGCTCATTTTCTGAGGCCGGATCTGGTCTCGGGTCATCCCAACTCCGAGGCCGGCACTCTTACTCACTGTGCCACCTAGCCACCCCTTTTTTAGGGCAATTGGTGTTAAGTAACTTGCCCAAGGTTACACGGCTAGGTTTTTACTAAGAATATGTTTTGAAGTTGAAAGACAGGGAGAGGGGTGGAATAAAAATTGATTATTATCAAATAAAGAGACTCCAGAGTTTTGGAATATGGATATACTTGGTGGTAGAAGTTAAAGAATATGACCATTTCTATGTGAACTTGTTGTGGGACAGAGGAATAGATAATGGGTAATGAACATGGTTAGGTATTTAGAGGTTAGGATTTCTGAAGAAGTAACAATATACAAGTTGCCTTTTCCTATTGAGAGGGCAAGAAGTGTGGAGTAAAGAAAAAAAATTAAGAAAAATAAGCAGTCCTTATGTAGAAAGGACTAGTCCAATTTCCCAATCACAGCCACTGAGTTGAGTAACAAAATGCAATCAGTGTTAGAAAAGGTAATCAAGGAATCTGTTATGAAGGGAGTCATATATCAGAAATTACAAGAAGATGGAGGGAAAGAGAAAATGAAAGACCTGAAGGTAGAAGCTAGTTTTTTCCCCCATGGAAAAAGCATTCAAGGGTGCACAAAGGAAGGACTGAGTCATTTTATAGTGGGATGTTGGTAAGGTTGGAATGAATAAAGGATCATTTAATGGCATGCAGAAAGTTTAAACAATAACAATCTGGAATTCATAATTATTGACAAGAAGTGGGGTTCATGGAGTGGAATTATGTTAAGCATTAAGGAATGAGTTCAGGTATATTACTGTGAAATTGTCTTGGATTATTGTATTTCAGAAAATCAGCTAAATCTATCATAGTTAATCAATGCATTATGTTGAAGTAATTAAGTTGTGGTTTGATAGACAAATAAGAAGAAATGGTTCAAAAATGTGTTTTATTCCTTAATTCATCAATAACTCATGATTTAACTTTGGTTTGTTTTAGTAGTTCTTGTCCTGACAAGATCATAAATTTGTAACTGGAAGGCACTTTAAAGAATACTTAGTTTACAATCTTCTTTTTAAAGATGAGCACTGCAGGCACAAATAAGTAAAGTGAATTTTCTCAAACCAGGCACATGACAAATAATTAAAAAAAAAACACACCTATACACATATAAAGCTTTGTTTTAATGATGTTAACCTTAATTCTGGTCAGCTATCTCAAATATAGAGCAGTGGACTATAAGCTAAGGTCAGCATGTGACTGGCTTACTGGAAAACCATCACTGCTACTGACTAAGGAGCTTTGAAGCACCTACTTACTTTCTGGTATGTGGATGGCATTTCATATAACAATGAACCAGCTTATCACATTTGGAACAAGTTGTAAAGCCATACACTAGCAGCTTTGCAGAGGATGGTTTCTGTGAACAGCATTTCAAGTTTCTGATTGCACACTATAGTGAGTGCTTTATTTATTTCATAACAAAAAAGAGCAAAATATTCATAGAAAATCAAAATATAGCATTCACAATGTTACAACTTACCACAGGAAATAAAAATACAGCATTCATAATGACATCACTAATGTTGGGGGTATACATGCAGTTCCCCTGGAGGCATGAGACCCAGAGCTTGCTGACTCTACAGTAACCCTGTGGAGGTAAATCAAACATTCCCGTGAGACAGCTTTCATCCAGGAAACATTCTGACTTGTTGCCAACTGATAGGGTCTTCAAAGGAAGAGAAGTCTTGAGATTCCAGGGAGGTTTGGGGAGGTTTAGGGAGGTTTGGAACATCCTGCCCAGTACTCAGAACCTGATACAGAGTACTTGGCTGTGACATAAGAGGTGTATGGAAACAAGGACAATGTTGTGCTCCCAAAGATAATAGTTTATGATGGCTATACAATTATTCACTATATACTCTGAACTCTTAGCTGATCAGGTAGAAGTTAGGATGTAATTGCATAAGAAACTGCTGAATAAAGTCTTGTTACTCTTTGACTCTCCTGGCTTGGAATTCTGTTCTTGGGGAACGTAGCTGGACTACAACCAGGTGTACACTGAAGGCCCGGAATAAGGTAAGACCCCCAGCCATCCCTGACCTTGGAGGTAGATCAACTAAAAGGGCCATGTAGTTTTCACCAAAGTGGTCACAATAGTTTTCACAAAGTACAATCATTTAGTCAATCACAAAGTCCTTAATTCAATCACAAAGTACAATAGTAAAAGTTCTCCACCCAAGGTCATAGTAAATCATAATCTTCTCAATCAGTAAACAATATCCAAGTAAGGTCTTGTTTCAGCTTGACTCAGGGCTGGCTCTCAGTTTCCATGGTTCCTCTCCCATGGCCCCAGCTCCAACTGACACCTGGATTCAAAGGCAGACAGCTCCCAGTTTCTTGTTCAGGTCCTTGTTCAGTTCCCATTCCATATTGAAGCTCACAGTGTCCAGTCCACCTCCAGTCCTTCACAATTCCTGTTTCTGGGAAGATGAAGCTTAACAGAGCCACAATAATATTAATGTGCATTGCAGGCATCATCAATTCACTATCTGCCTGTGAAATCAACTAAAAACCACCAACACAAATTATCAACTTAGAAATCTTCACAGACCCAGAAACAAGGTCCAAGAGGTTAGCACAAATCATCAGTAAAGTCCCAGCACCTCCAAAACCCTTCTCTAGGACTTCTGTAAACAGACAACCAGAAAATCCTCTTTCAGGGTTTCCAGTAAGGTCCCAGAACTTCTATACTAAGTATCATAAGCAAACATCAGTGCAGACAGAGAAGACAGAGTGCCTTGATACCATAAATGTTCTCCTTCTTGACTTTGTCACCACAAGATTCTTCTTCTCAGTTTCTGCTGTCTCTAACCCTGGGGCTCTCCTTATATTGTCATTAGCTCCTCCCCAGGAGTTCACAAATTCTAGTGTTCACAAGTTGTGGAATTCACATATTCTGTTTCTTAACAGACTGAAACAAGGCATTAATTCAATAGCTGAAACAAGGTGTGAACTACTTCTGTGATTGCCATTACAAATATGGATCAAAGTTCTATTTTATTCTGTTGGAAAGGAAAACATGTATTGCTTCCATTTTTTCTTCTGGGTACCTTAATGCTATAGAGAATTTTTTAAAGATAATATAAGAATTTCCCTGAATAAACATAAAAACTTGGGTTCTTTAAGTACCTCAAAAATGTTCTCAGAGTATAAAATGGCCAGGTTTAATTTTTCAAAATAATGTACTTATGTGACAGGGCAAAATATGTCAACTCTCTCTCCTCCAACTATTTTTTTTTTCTTCATGAGACATACCAAGGGTTTAGCATTGAGTGTTTTCTCAAGTGTAAACACTCTTTTATTAAAATGCTCCTGAAGGAAATTATGTTCATGATTTATTTTTTTTTTTTAATTTTTGGAATTCTCAATGAAGTAATAAAATGAGGACACTTTTTTGTTCATCTTAATAGGCTCCTTGTGTGATATATGTTTGTTGCATTTCCTGTAAAATCATTATTTTCAGGGAGTATATCTTCAGATCTTATATCTAGGTTAAGTTCTAGTTCAGTATATGGAATAGCATAGATTCTTCTCCTTTCTAATTCACCCCTTTGAATCTCAACTGCAACAGACTTTCTCCAATATTCTTGTGTGTCCTTTTGCATCTGATATTCTCTTTGATGAAGCAGTCAATGGGGGCAAAAATTCTTTCTGTTCCAATACATCTGTTCTCCATAGCATCTCATGATCTGATGACATTCATGTCAACAAAATACTTTTCTTTCTCAGATCTTGTCCTTACAGTTTTGTAATTTAAAAGGCATGTCTTGGCAACTCTAGTCAGCTGTAAGAAAGTGGGAAAGCTTTTTTTTTTCCTGAATCACTGATTAAAAAGAAGTTGATGAAATTTGAAAAGTGGGGTAAGTCAGTAAATAAAACATGGTGGTTGTTGCTTTTTCCCATGATGCAAAATCACAGATAGTTGTTTGAATTTTGAATCATTTGATTTACTTTTAAAATCTCCTTAGGGAATATTTTTGTTTTGATTTAATGAAAATAGATGTGAATATACTATGATATATAGATATGAATGTACTATAGTAAAGAAATACTCGACTTGTAATCAAGAAATCTATATTCAAATCTTAGCTCTGCCAAACACTTCCATTAAGTTTGTGGGTAAATCATTTATTCTAGAAGCCTGCCTACTTAGCCATGGTTAGCAATATCTTGATTTTCAGCTGAAAACAAATAGCCTTCTTTTTTAAGTGTTTAGAATTGGAAAAGAACATTCTCCTCTCCCCCTGTATCTATCAAGAATAATAGCTGTAGGGGTGGCTAGGTGGCCCAGTGAGTAAGAGCACTGGCCCCAGAATCGCTGGCCCAGGAGTCTGTAGGACCCAGGTATCAGACACTTAACACCCACACAAAAATAACTGGACATGTAACCTTCAGCAAGATACTTAACTCCAACTGCTTTAAAAAATATAAAAAAGAATAATAGGTTTAACCCAACAAGTTATGGTGCTAATACATTAAAAACATAGCTTTCTATTCCCCAAAAGTCAACACTCCATCAATTCAAAATATTTTGGGGACATGAAAAGGGAGTGCCATTTATTGACCCTCAGAACATGAACTGTAGAAACTAAAGTTATTTCCAAACATGTTGAAAGATGTGATCCTGATATAATAAGAAGTAACATAGATGGGGACATGTTATCTAGCCAGACTAGAATTTATAGCAAGGGCTTAAATACATGGATCTTCCACAGACTCTCGTATATTGGATACTTTTTCCCTATTGGGGAAAAATTGATGATAGATTTAGAGCTATGAAGAATCTTAGGAGTCAAGATAATGTTGGCTGATCACTTTATTTAATACACAAATAAGTTGGGGAACAGAACAATTGAGTGATTTACTCTGTCACCAGATAGTTGGTAGCAAAACCATATTTCTAGCTCAGTTTTCTGACTATAAATACAATGATCTTTCCAGTAAAGAATGTTGCCTCTTCTGTTCTTTTTCATTTCATCTCACTTCTTGCCTTCTCTCTTCATCATTTTGGAAGAAAGTCATTTTCTTTCTTTTTTTTGTTTTCTTATCTCTTTTCCTGGAAGAATGAGGAGCAAAAAGCTGTATCCTAGAAAAGAGTTCATTGACAGTTCAGACATGGGCAGATATGTTGCTCTCAGCCTGTCCAGTAAAATAACTGTTGCTCTATTTATATCTTTCATAGATCTTTCATCCCATTTTTGTTCCCCTTTCTTTGTATATGGATAAATCATAGATCAGGTCTAAATAAGCCATTGTAAGGTCATATAATCAGATTCAAAACTGGAAGTGTTTGGGAAGGTGATATAAAATAACATTACTACTACTACTACTACTACTACTACTACTACTACTACTACTGTTGTTGCTGTTGTTGTTACAAACAAAACAACTGAGGACTGGAGAGGTAAAATAATTTAATCAAGGTTATATAGTTAGGAGTTGTAGTGCAAGATTTGAACTTAAGTTCTCTGCCTCCAGAGCTCCTTCCATTGACTCACTACATCTCTCCCTTGAGATGTGTTTGTAAACCTCCTATTTGCAATTTATAGAAACCATTTTGATAAATTTGTGTTGTGAGGATTTACCCTAAAATTGCTACGATTTATCCAACATTTTTTGCATTGTGGCAGCTTTGTGATACAGTGGAAAATGTGGTGCACCTGGTGTTAGGAAGACCTAAGTTCTAATCCTGCCTCAGATACTTATCAGGTCTGTAACACTGGAGAAGTGACTTAATTGCTGTTTGTCTCAGTTTTCTCACCTGGAAAATGAGGAAAATAATAATCCTTATCCTCCTAGGTTTGTGAGGATCAAATAATATAGTAATTAGAAGGCACCATATAAATGACAGCTGATATTATATTATTATTTTTGTCAATTGATTTTTTTTCTGGTAGAGAGTAATGTTCTTTAACATATCACATGTACTTCTGAATCTGCATGTAATAATTAGTCTTTTTTACATACAAGCCTTCTAAAACTCAGTTTCCCCATTGGTAACATTAAAATATTAAAGTCACCTTACTATCTCACAGAGATTCTGAAGCAAAAGTGCTTTTATATTTTTAGTGTCATCAAAATGTGAGCTATTAATAATTACTTGAGAAATAAAACTGTATATTACTGTTTTTGTCTATATTTCCTGTTTCAATACCCAAATTATGTACACTGCAACCTAGAAACAAAATATTTTGTAAAGAAATAAGTCATATTTCTCTCAAAAGAGTTGTCCTTATAGATATTATGTTAGGAAACACTATCACTGTGATGTGTTCTTCCCACAATTATGGGTAAATATCATAATACATTGGGGACAGCTAGGTGGCGCAGTGAATAGAGTACCAGCCCCTGGAGTCAGGAGGACCTGGGTTTGGATCCAGCCTCAGACACTTAACACAAAAAGAACCAACCATGTGACCTTGGGCAAGTCAACCCCAATTGGCTCCAAAAAGCAAAGCAAAACAACAACAACAACAAAAACAAAAACAAAAACAAACAAACAAACAAAAAAAAACCCTAACGATATCATAATACATGATCCTAGATTTCAAGTAGTTCCCAAGGCAATAAACACAATGGTCCTGAAACAGACTTTATTTCCTTAAATACACTATTAAGTAGGGTTACATTTTATAAGGTCTTTGGAAAGTAAAATATATATAAAATAACTTCACCTATGCAAATTAATGAAAATGACTATTTTTTAATATCCCAATATGGACAAAAGTATTTGACAAAAAGTAGATTTGTAGGGTCCAGAAATGGAAAGGGACATATGAAGAAGTCAGCATTTACAACTAGGCAACAGTTTATAGTCATCCAGACTTCACGTATAGAAGGTCTGATTAGTATCCCATATGCCACACATTTTTCTACATGCTAATGGGCTATTATTTTCTATTTATCTTTCTTGGCTTTATTGTCTCATCAAGTCTTGCATATATTCATTTAAAAATACTAAGATATCAGGAAAAAATTAAGCATAGGTGATCTAAATAGACAAGGAAAATTGCATGTTCCCCATAAGTAAGTAATATCACATTACTAATGATAACTTATTTATAAGAAGGGACCATCAAGGACATGTATAACTATAAAGAGTGGTCATACAGTTATATCACAAAAATGGAGAGACCAAGTACTCCATTAATATATACACAAGCTTTTAAAATTACCAGAGCAGCCATAAACTAGCCACCCAGAGGTATTCAAAGTCAAGGATCAGGCCCTAAACTCATAGCCTGAGAAACTAAGAAACAGGAAGTCACAATTGGAAAAAAAGAAGCTGAGAAGGAGAAGGGGAAGCCAAAAAAGTCTATTCCAGCATACTATGCAGGGCAAGAACAACAAAACACATAGGACAATATAGACTCTCTACCCACACCTGAGACCACAGAAGGAAACATGATCTGGTCTCAAGCCCAAATAGCATTCCTGGAGGAGCTTAAGAAAAATTTTAAAGACCAAATCAGGGAGGCAGTGACCAACTTGGAAAAACGTCTCAGTGAAGTAATTGGAGAAAATACCTCCCTAAAAAAGGAACTTCAAAAAATAACTGAAGACCATAATTCGATAAAAATTAGAAACAATCAAATTGAAACTCAGAACTCTATGATGCAGCAAGAGTCAATCAAACAAAACAAGACAATTGAAAAATTGCAAGAAAATGTAAAATATCTCACTGGAAAAATAACTGACCTAGAGAACAGATCCAGGAGAGACAACCTAAGAATTATTGGTCTACCAGAAAGCCATGATGAAAAAAACAGCCTAGACAACATCCTCCAAGAGATTGTCAAAGAAAACTGTCCTGAGGTCCTGGAATCAGAAGATAAAATAACTATCGACAGAATTCACCAAACTCCTCCTGAGAGAGATCCCAAACTGAAAACTCCAAGAAATATAGTAGCCAAATTCCAGAATTACAAGACTAAAGAAAAAAATTCTACAAGCATCCAAAAAGAAACAATTAAAATACCGAGGAACTACAGTTAGGATCACACAGGACCTAGCAGCTTCTACATTAAAAGAGCGGAGGGACTGGAATTTGATATTTCATAGGGCAAGAGAGCTAGGATTACAACCAAGGATTAACTCCCCGGCAAAACTGAGCATAATCTTCCAGGCAAGGAGATGGTTGTTTAATGAAATAAGGGACTTCCAGATGTTCCTGATGAAAAAGCCAGAGCTCAATGGAAAATTTGATCTCCAATTACAAGACTCAATAAAGACATAAAAAGGTAAACAAGAGAAACACAGACACACATGCATGTGTGCGCACACACCCACACCCACAAACACACGCTCATTACTTGGGATTCAACAAGAGCAAAATGTTCACATCCCTATATGTGGTGCTGATAACTGTGAATATTCAAAATCTTTATGATTATCATGACCTTCAAAAGGGTTATACTTAGATAGAGGGTGTGGGTATGAATGCACTAACCTGATGTCTAAAAAAACACAAAACAAAACTATTAAGGGGATCAAAGGTACTGTAATGGGAAAAAGGAAAGGATGAACTAGGAAAAGGTAAAATATGCCATCTGAAGGGACATTAAAACACACTATAGAAGAGGGGAAAGAAAGAAGGAGAGGAACATCGTTAAAACACTATTCTCACTGGCTCTGATTCAAAGAGGGATCAACTTAAATCAGTGAAGCTTAAGGTTTTAATGTGAATAGACACATAAATTCATTAAACAGAGGAAAAGGAGGGAGGGAGAGGAGCAATATTTGAAATTTACTCTCATTGGTTTGGAATCAAACGGGAAGTAATTCACTCTGATAAGTATAAAAACTTACTTCGTCCTATAGAAAGCAGAAGGGTAAGGGGGGGTGAAAAAGAGGAGACTAAAGGGGGGATTAGAAGGGAGGGAAACAGTAATAAGGGGCGAGGGTAGGTTAAGAAGAGGGATCACTGTGTGGGAACACTGAGGGAGGAGGTGGTCAAAAGGGAAAACTTCAAGGAGGGGAAGGGAGAAGGAAGAAACAAAAACATAAACAGGGGAGGGAATAGGATGGAGGGGAAGAGACAGATAGTCATTATTACTGTGAATGTGAATGGGATGAACTCTCCCATAAAACAGAGGCTGATAGCAGAATGGATTAAAAACCACAATCCTACAATATGCTGTCTTCAAGAAACACATTTGAAACAAAGAGATACCCACAGGGTAAGGGTAAAAGGTTGGAGTAAAATTTATTATGCCTCAGCTAAAGTAAAAAAAACAGGGGTAGCAATACTTATCTCAGATAAAGCAAAAGCAAAAATAGATCTAATTAAAAGAGATAAGGAAGGAAACTATATCCTACTAAAAGGCACCATCGAGAATGAAACAATATCACTACTTAATATATATGCACCAAGTGGTCCACCATCTAAATTCCTAGAGGAGAAGTTAAAGGAATTAGAGGAAGAAATAGACAGCAAAACTATACTAGTGGGGGACCTTAATCTTCCCCTCTCTGAACTCGATAAATCTAATCTCAAAATAAACAAGAAAGAAGTTAAGGAGGTGAATAGAATCTTAGAGAGACTAGATATGATGGATCTCTGGAGAAAACTGAATGGGGATAAAAAGGAATTTACTTTCTTCTCAGCAGTGCATGGTACATACTCAAAAGTAGACCATGTACTAGGGCATAAAAACCTCACAATCCAGTGCAGAAAGGCAGAAATATTAAGTGCATCATTCTCAGATCATGATGCAATAAAAATTATATGCAATAAAGGGCCAGGGAAAGATAGACTAAAAACTAATTGGAAATTAAACAATTTAATCTTAAAAAATTGGTGGGTCAAACAAGAAATTATAGAAACAATCAATAATTTCATTCAAGAGAATGATAATAATGAAACAACATACCAAAATTTGCGGGATGCACTAAAGGCAGTTCTCAGGGGAAGTTTTATATCCCTGAGTGCATACTTAATTAAAGCAGAGAGAAGGTAGGTCAATGAATTGGACATGCAATTGAAAAAGCTATAAAAAGAACAAATTGAAAATCCCCAATTAAGTACTAAAATGGAATTATTGAAAACCAAAGGTGAGATTAATAAAATTGAAATCAAGAAAACCATTGAATTAATAAATAAAACTAAGAGCTGGTTTTATGAAAAAATCAACAAAATTCACAGACCCTTAGTCAATATGATAAAAAAAAAGAAAGAAGAAAACCAAATTATGAGTATCAAAAATAAAAAGGGCGAATCTACCTCCAATGAAGAGGAAATAAAAAAAAAATAATGAGGAATTATTTTTCCCAATTGTATGCACATAAATATGACAATCTTAGTGAAATGGATGAATATTTACAAAATCACAAGTTGCCCAGATTAACTGAAGAGGAAGTGAATTACCTAAATAACCCCATCTCAGAAAAAGAAATCAAACAAGCCATCAAAGAACTCCCTAGGAAAAAATCTCCAGGGCCAGATGGGTTTACTAGTGAATTCTATCAAACATTTAAAGAAAAATTGATTCCAATACTCTACAAACTATTTGGGAAAATTAGTGAAGAAGGAGTCCTACCAAACTCTTTCTATGACACAAATATGGTACTGATTCCTAAATCAGGAAGAGATAAAACAGAGAAAGAAAATTATAGACCAATTTCCCTCATGAATTTAGATGCAAAAATTCTAAATAAAATATTAGCCAAAAGACTACAACAACTTATCACAAAAATAATACACTCTGATCAGGTAGGATTCATTCCAGGAATGCAAGGATGGTTTAATATTAGGAAAACCATCAGTATAATTGAGCACATCAACAATAAAACTAGCAGGAACCACATGATCATCTCAATAGATGCAGAAAAGGCTTTTGACAAAGTACAACACCCATTCCTATTAAAACCACTAGAAAGTATAGGAATAAATGGAGCCTTCCTCAAAATAGTTGATAGCATCTATTTAAAACCCAATAAGATCAGGAGTGAAACAAGGGTGTCCACTATCACCCCTCTTATTCAATCTGGTACTAGAAACACTAGCAGTAGCAATTAGAGAAGAAAAAGAAATCCAAGGAATCAAATTAGGTAAAGAAGTGACCAAGCCATCACTCTTCGCCAGATGATATGATGATATACTTAGAGAATCCTAGAGAATCAAGTAAAAAACTACTAGAGACAATAAATAAATTTGGCAAAGTTGCAGGATATAAAATAAACCCACATAAATCCTCAGCATTCCTGTACATCTCTAATGAAACTCAACAGCAAGAGATAGAAAGAGAAATCCCATTTAAAGTCACTGTAGACATTATAAAATATTTGGGAATCTACTTGCCAAAACAAACCCAGAATCTATATGATCACAACTACAAAACACTTCTCACACAAATAAAAGCAGATCTAAATAGTTGTAAAAATATCAATTGCTCATGGCTGGGTCGAGCTAATATAATAAAAATGACAATTTTACCCAAACTAAACTATATATTTAGTGCCATACCAATCAATTTACCAAAAAACTACTTTGTAGAGTTAGACAAAATAATAACAAAATTTATTTGGAAAAACAAATGGTCTAGAATATCAAGGGAATTAATGAAAAGAAATGCTAGGGAAGGTGGACTAGCTATGCCAGATCTTAATCTGTATTATACAGCAGCAGTCATCAAAACTGCTTGGTACTGGCAGAGGTGTAGAGTAGTGGATCAATGGAATAGATTAGGTGCAGGAGACCCAGCAGTTAATGAATATAGCAATCTATTGTTCGATAAACCCAAAGACCCCAGTTTTTGGGATAAGAATGCACTATTTGACAAAAACTGCTTGGAAAACTGGAATACAATATGGCAGAAACTGGGCATAGACCATTATCTAACACCATATACCAAAATCAAGTCCAAATGGGTGCATGATCTAGGTGTAAAGGATGATACTGTAAGCAATTTGGGAAAGCAAGGAATAGTTTACCTGACAGTTCTGTGGAGAGGGGAAGACTTTAGGACCAAACAAGTATTAGAGAGCATTATAAAATGCAAAATGGATAATTTTGATTACATTAAATTGAAAAGCTTCTGTACAAACAAAGCCAATGTAACCAAGATCAAGAGGGAGGTGGGAAATTGGGAAAGAATTTTTACAACTTGTGTCTCTGATAAAGGACTCATCTCTAAAATTTATAGAGAATTGAGCCAAATTTATATGAATACAAGTCATTCCCCAATTGATAAGTGGTCAAAGGATATGAACAGGAAGTTTTCAGAGAAAGAAATTAAAGATATCTATAAGCATATGAAGAAATGCTCTAAATCACTATTAATTAGAGAAATGCAAATCAAAACAACTCTGAGATACCACATCCCTCCAGTCAGATTGGCTAAGATGACAAAACAAGAAAGTGACAAATGCTGGAGAGGATGTGGACAAATTGGAACACTAATACATTGCTGGTGGAGTTGTGAACTTATCCAACCATTCTGGAGAGCAATCTGGAATTATGCCCAAAGGATTTTAAATAATTTCATACCCTTTGACCCAGCCATACCACTTCTAGGGTTATATCCCAAAGAGATCATAGAAGTGGGAGGAAGACCCATATGTACAAAAATATTTTTAGCAGCCCTTTTTGTGGTTGCAAAGAATTGGAAACTGAAGGGGTGCCCACCAATTGGGGAATGGCTAAACAAGTTGTGGTATATGAATGTAATGGAATATTATTGTGCTATAAGAAATGAAGAGGTGACGGATTTCATAATTACCTGGAGAGACTTATACAAACTGATGCTGAGCGAGAAGAGTAGAATCAGAAGAAATCTGTATACAATCACAGACATACCATATCTGTGATGACCAAATATGACAGACTGGACTCTTTTCAGCAATGCAGTGATATAAGTTAATCCCGAAAGACTCAAGAAAGTGAGAAATGTGCCATCCAGAGATATAACGAGAAAGAACTGAACCTAAATCCTGATGGAAGCAAACTAAATGATCTTGTTCTTTTCATTGTTTGGTTTTATTTCTTCCTTACCATCTTTCATCCCACCTAGTACAATACACCTTTGTAATTGGAATAATGTCTAATATGAATGCTTTTACAGATCCTATACTGGACTATATGCTGTCGTGTGGGGAGGGGGGAGGGAAGTAAAGGAAATTTGAAAGTCAAGGAACTATGGAATTGAAACTTGTTAACTGAAACTAAACTAATAAATTAATTTAAAAAAAAAATTACCAGAGCAATGACACTGGAGCCATTTATCCAGCACAATTTGTACATCCCCTCTAGAAAATTTCTAGTATAAATGAGAAGCCATTTATGTGCAGTCTCCATGGTATTAAATATGGGACCTTCAAATTATTCCCAGGATTTTTTACCATCTTAGTCAAAACAATAGATGTAGCGTTAGGCTATCTTAGGAAAAAAATTATCATCAAAGAATCACCCCAAACCTCAAAGTTTTAGTCCCAACTAAGGAAGAAGTTTCAATAGTAGTAATAGAAGACAAGATACACAGGTGAAGGCAAAAAAACCCCCAAAAAACAAAACAACAACAACAACAACAACAACAAAAAACACTCATGTCCCCCTCCCCCAGGCCTCTTGCTAAGGGATTATCTTTCTGAAGGGTAAGCATGTTTATATCAGGGAATTCTTTTAGGAATATCCAAAGATAGAGCCACAGAAGCTCCCTTTTGCCTGAACTATCTTCCACATGCAACAAAAATTATATAAATACATTGGCAGCAATGATTTTTAATCTCTACCTTCCATGGAGAGATGCATATATAGATATATATATATATATATATCTTTTCCTCACTTAATCTCCCATAGTTCACCATTCCCATAAGCAAAAAGTGGTAAAGGAAAAAGGAAGACTAACTTTATTTTTTTTTTTTCTGAACTGTCACTTGCTTTACTGCTGAAGCACTATACCAATCAACTCAGATAACAATGCAAAAATAATATCTAACATTTATAGAGTATTCACATATGTTCTAGATACTCTGCTAAGTACTTCATAAATATTACTTATTCAAACATCACTCTCAATAACCCTGGAAGGTAGATGCTATTATTATCTCTATTTTATAGATGAGGAAACTGAGGTACATAGAAGATAAAAATATTTGCCCAAAATAACATGCTAATAAGTGTCTGATGCCAGATTTGAAGTCATATCTTATTGACTGCTGACATGTCAATCTGCATTGCACTACTTAGCTATTACATCTGAGGAGTAATTCAGAGATACTCAGTTTCTACCCATAGTTGGTCTATTCAGAATATGTTGTGCTGGGCCTCATCTTTGATCTAACATTTGATTAAACTTTTATTCATCAAAACTTTAAAACTCAAAAACTTAGCTCCAAACTTGTGATATGTTTGACCTTGTTCTGAGCCTAAGTGTTTTCATCTTCAAAAGAATGTTTGGATTAGAGGTTCTTAAGGTCATGTTCAGATAGAAATTAATGACCCTATAAGATTATGTTGAAATAAATGGCTTGATTATATGTAAATTATCCTTACACATCAATTTATCCTACACAAACTATTTAATTAATGTAGAAAAGTCATACAATCTTTCATCAAGGAAATCATCTTAGCAACCACTTTTTTTATAAATTAAGCAACTGAGGCACAGAACCTCAGTGACTTGTCAAATTTTCATTTACAATACTCAAAGGCACCTGTTATTTTACTCACTTTTACCCACTTTGAGTGTTTAGTCATAAGGTCACATTTGGATATTTTAATTGCTTCCCTTATGATTATTCATAACTTTTGAATATAAACATTGTATAACTTTCATTATCATCTATAAAATACATTTTAAAAAGGAAATATCTTCTGATGTTCTCTAAAATGATTTATAACTATGTTATTCTGACACTTTGTTTTAAAATGAGCACCTTTCATTTGTGTCTTATTTAAGCCCTATTGGAAATAATTTACTATATAATATATAGCACTTTCTAAATGACATGTAAAATAGAATGAAGACATTTTTACAGTAATTATTTAACCTTTAAAATTGTGATTATCTGAGGAAAATTCAATACAACTATTAGTCTTAATCACAGGTGCATTATAATTCTTTTTTTTTAATTACATAGTATTACCTTCCTA
This sequence comes from Gymnobelideus leadbeateri, assembly GCA_011680675.1. Taxonomy (NCBI): domain Eukaryota; kingdom Metazoa; phylum Chordata; class Mammalia; order Diprotodontia; family Petauridae; genus Gymnobelideus; species Gymnobelideus leadbeateri. The sequence goes on from WOXC01007416.1 coordinate 309,784, forward strand.
TGGATACAAATTTCTAATAACAAGATTTGAAATCATCCTTCTTGGGGTAAACAGATTATTAGTCCATTAAGGTAGCTCCTATGAAACTAACTTGTGATTTGCAATTTATTGAGTAATATAAACATATTTTAGGTATATAGTGATAATTATAATAATATTAATGATAGAAATAATATTAAGTGTATATATGTATGCACATGTAAAATACGTATTACATACATATGCAAATATATACATACATATATATATACACACACATATATACACACCTACATACACATATGTATGGAGAGAGAAAGAGAAAAGATAATTTTTTCTTATATTTCTTAGCACAGGATCTGGCAGACAGCTGGCAATTAATAAAAGTTTATTATTATTTCATTTGATGCTTACAACAACCCTGTAAAAAGGTACCCTGTTCTGCACTTTATATTTGAGGAAATTGATTCCAACATAGGCTGATTTGTCCAATGCTACACAAGTATCTCATCTAGCATGTAAACTCAGGTTCTCCTATCACCATGAAAAGTACTTTATCTACAGCTGTTAAATCCCTAATGCATATGTATGAACACCATTCCATATTTTTCTTACTCTTTCTTAAAACCTTATCATTTTTTGACTCCATTGTTCATCACCTTGGCAATATTTGAAGAGTTGGTGTTAGTCATTCATTTTACCCTTTTTTTATCATACTAAATTAGTCATCAGCATCAAAAAATTCTATTGCATTATCTCTCACTGGCATCACTCTCACTGTTTAAAAATAGTACCACTTCACTACCTTGATTGCCTTTTTCAAAAGCCTCATGACATTTTCCCTTTATATATTTAAAATATTTATTTAGTATTGTATTTTCTCCAATTATATATAAAATATTTTAAATTTATTTATGAAAAAATTGAGTTCCAAATTCCCTTTGTTCTTTCCTCAACACTCCTCCATATTTAGAAGGGAAACAATTATATATAAAATATATAAATATACATACATATATATATATACACAAACACACACTCACATGTATGTGTGTGTACAGTCATATAAAACTTATTTCCATATTAACTATTTACTGAAACAAATCAAATAATATTTTTAAAAAGGTTTTTTTTTTTTAATTATGCTTTCATCTGCTTTCAGGCACCATTGGTTATTTTTCTGAAGGTGAATAGCTTTTGTTATCATAAGGCCTTTGGAATTATGATAGATTATTTTGTTGGTCAGAGTAGCTAAATCATTCACAATTAATCATGATATAATATTAGTAATACTTTGTACAATAGTCTCTTGGTTCAGCTCATTTTACTTTGCGTCAGTTCACATAAGTCTTTTCAGGCTTTTTGGAGTGCATCCTGCTTGTCATTTTTTAAAAATAGCACAGTAGTTCATAGTGGTGTAGAAGCAGGAAAATTCCCTGTGCTCACCCTCAATAAACTCCTCATGTACCTATAAACATAACTCTAAACAAACTTTAGGGTTACATAACCCACAAAGTGACAGAGATAAACAAATCTCCTGCTGAAGACAGGCCAGGAGGTGGAAAAGAAGGGTTCATCTCAGTTCTCTAGGAGCCAAGCCCAGCCTCTCCTGAGCCCTTGGTTTTAGCCTCAGGGCATCCCAACCAGCAGCAAATAGGGGGAAGATGTTGGGAGAGTAGATCACCAACAGCTGTGGTGGTTTCCAGTATTATCAACCCATAAATGCCAAAGACAAAGTGAGAGGTCAGTGTAGACTTTGGGAACAGGGAGTCTGGGAGTGCTGACTGGCTTCTGCCCCTGGAGGGAAGAGCAGCTGAGTCATGGGGACCACTAACTTGTGGCTCCTTCAGAGCTCCTGGCCTACAGATTGTAGGGGGAACAAGCAACAATTCTGGGGGTAATCACTCAGGCTTTTACCCGCATGGATCTGGATTAATGTCTACGGTGGAGGTCCTGGTGTGGGTGACCAGATGCCAGAGCCAGTGGAGGCTTCAGAGAGGGCAGCCAACTGATAGTTCTGGCAGCTATAAAATCCCCAGCAATTTGGGACAAAGCTCTCCTCTCTGGAAGCAGACTTCTTCTGTGGCAAAAAGCTCAAAAGTCAAGTAATTAAATGACAACATGAGCAAGCAAAGGAATCAAAACAAGCACAGCAATCTTACTTTAGATTCCTATTAGGGAGACTAAAATGATCAAAACATGGAAGAGGAGAAAGACAGTGAAGTCAGAACTCCTGTACCAAAAGTTTCCAAGAAAAATATGAATTGGTTACAGGCCATAGAGGAACTTAAGAAGGACTTTGAAAACCAAATAAGAGAAGTGGAGGAAAATTTGTGAAGAAAAATGAGAATGATGCAAGAAAATCATGAAAATAGACTCAACAACCTGACAGAAGAAAACAACACCTTAAAAATGGATTAACACAGATGGAAAAAAAGGCTCAAAAGGCCAATAAAGAGAAGAATGTCTTAATAAGCTGAATTTCCCACATGGTAAAAGAATCTCAAAAGCTCACTGAAGAGAATCATTCCTTCAAAATTTGATTGGAGCAAATGGAAGCTAGTGACTTTATGAGAAATCAAGATACTATTAAACAGATCCAAAAAAATGAAAAAAAATAGAAGAAAATGTAAAATATCACGTAGGGAAAACCACTGACCTGGAAAATAGATCCAGGAGACATAATTTAAAAATTATTAGACTACCTGAAAGCCATGATCAAAAAAAGAACCTAGAAATCATCCTTCAAGAAATTCTCAAGGAAAATTGCCCTGATATTTTAGAACCAGAAGCCAAAATAGAGTTTGAAAGAATCCACCAATCACCTCTCAAAAAAGGTCCCCAAATGAAAACTCCTAGGAATATTATAGCCAGGTTCTGGAAATCTCAGATCAAGGAGAGAATATTACAAGCAGCCAAGAAGAAACAATTTGAATATTGTGGAAACATAATCAGGAGAGCACAGGATCTAGCAGCTTCTACATTGAGGTATCTAAGGGCTTAGAATATGGTATTCCAGAGGTCAAAGGAGCGAGGATTAAAATGAAGAATCACATACCCAGCAAAACTGAGTATCATGGTTCAGGGGCAAATATGGTAATTCAATGAAATAGGGGACTTTGAAGAATTCTTGATGAAAAAATCAAGAGTTGAATAGAAAATTTGACATTCAGCTACAAGAAACAAGAGAAGCATGAGAAGGTAAACAGGTAAAGAAATCATAAGGAGGTTATCAAAATTAAACTATTTACATTCTACCTGGAAAAAAGATAATTGTAACTTACGGAACTTTTCTCAGTATGATAATAGTCGAAGGGAATATATATATATATATATGTATACTTTTGAAAAGTGACAGGGTCAAAGTAGAGAATAGAACAAGTGGGGGTCAGGACAGGATTGCTGGAAATATAGTCAGGCTTTCACAATATATCCAGTATTAAAATGCTTTGCATAGCTATACATCTACAACCTATATTGAATTGACTATTTTCCCAGTTAGGGTGTGTGATGAGGGAGAAAGGGAAAGAATATGGAATTCAAAGTTTTAAAATCAAATGTTTATATATATAATTATATTTTTATATGCAATTGGGAAATAATATATATAGACACTGGGGTACATAGATCTATCTTCCCCTAATGGAAAGTTGGAGGGAATGGGGGGGACATAGGAGAGAGCATATTGGGGGAGGGGGTATAAATTGGGGTCCTTGTTTTGGGGTTGTGGGTAGCGGAAAGATGGGGAGAAAATTGGCAACTCAAAATCTTGTGGAAATGAATGATGTAAACTAAAAATTAGCATAAAATTTAATTTAAAAAATAGCACAATAGTATTCTCACAATTTTGTCCCACAAATTGTTCAGCCATTGCCCAATATATGAACATCTCCATAATTTTTAATTCTTTTCCACCTTTAAAAGACCTGGTATATATACTTTTGTACATATATGTCCCTTTATGTTTTTGTTGTTGTAGTTGTTTTTAATCTCTTTGGGATACAGACCTAGTCATGGTACTGCTGGTTTAAAAGGTATGTGTAGTTTTATAGGTCTTTGGGAATATGTCCAAGTTGCTCTACAGAATGATTCAATCAGTTCAAACTTCCACCGAGAATGCATTAATATCTCAACTTCCCCACATCTATTTTAATATTTGACATTTTCTCTTTCTGTCCTGTTAGCCAGTCTGATAATGGAGGTGGTGGTACCTGAGAGTATTTTTAATTTACATTTTTCTTATCAATAGTGATTGAATTTTTTTATGATTATAGATAGCTTTAATTGCTTTGTCTAAAAACTGTCCATATCTTTTGACCATTTGTAAATTGAGAAATGCCTCCTATTTTTTTTTATAAATTTGACCATTTTCCATATGCATGATAAACAAAGCCTTTATCATATAAACTTGCAGTAATTTTATTTTTTACATTTGTGTTTACTGTGTATTCCACTCCATCCTATTTTCCCCATTTGTGCTCCTCTCTCATTTTGCCTTGCCATCCTCAAACATGTTTTGTTTCTAACTACCACCTTCCCCAATTAATCCCCCCTTTTATTAGCCCACTCCACTTCTCTCATTTCCTTTTCCCTCCTACTTTCTTTTAGGATAAAACAGATTTCTATATCCATCTATATGCATGTTATTCCTTCTTTATCCAATTCTGATGAGGTTCATGGACTCCCCTATCTTCTTTCACACTTCTTTTATGTGATATAATTTACCAGATTCTACTTCTCCCCTTCCCTTTTTCCCAATGCATTCCTCTTTCTCACCTCTTGATTTTTTTTTTAGATAATTGTCCCATCATATTCAATTTACACTCATGCACTGTTTTTGTCCTTCTAACTGCCTTAACTTTAAGAAATTTAGTTACAAGTATCATCATACCATGTAGTAATGTAAACAGTTTAACAATATAGAATTCCTCATGACTTATATTATTTATTTACCTTTTTTATACGTGAGTCTTGTATTTGAAAATAAAATTTTCTATTCAACTAGTGTCTTTTCATCAGGAATAAATGAAAAACACCTTTTTCCATTTAATGTCCATCTTTTCCTATGGAGTAGTATATTCAGTTTTGCTGGGTAGTTGATTCTTTATTGTAATCCTAATTCTTCTGCCCCTGTAATATTTTTTTTTCTTTTTCTTTCTTTTCTTTTCTTTCTTTCTTTCTTTTTTTTTTTTGGAGGGCACTTGGGGTTAAGTAACTTGCCTAAGGTCACTTGGCTAGTTTTTTGTTTGTGTGTGCATTATATATCCGAGTCCAGATCCGAACTCAGGTCCTTCTGACTCCAGGGCAGACGCTCTACTCACTGTGCCCCCTAGCTGGCCCCTACCCTGTAATATTTAATATAAAAGCTGTTAAATTTTGTGTTACCTTGACTGTGACTCCATGTTAGTTGAACTGTTTCTTTCTAGCAGCTTTTGTTTCTTTCTTTCTGTCCGTAAGGCACTAAAATTTGGTTATAATATTCCTGGGAGTTTTCATTTTGATATCTTTTTCAGGAAGCGATTGGTAGATATTTTTTAATTTCTATTTTACCTTCTGGTTGTACAATATCAGGACTGTTTTTCTTGACAATTTTTTGAAAGATGATGTCTAGGGACTTTTATTTTTATTATAGCTTCCAGGTAGTTCAATAATTCCTAAACTATCTTTCTTTAATTGATTTTACAGATCAGCTATTTATTCCAATGAGATAGTTCACATTTACTTTTATGCTTTTTATTCTTTTGATTTTATTTTGTTATTAATGTCTTTATCATTCATGTTCTGACTTTTAATTTTCAAGGAATTATTTTACTTGGTGAGTTTTTGTACCATTTCCCCCCCAACCCCATACTACCAATTCTGCTTTATATGGATTTTTTTTTCCTCTGGATTTTTGTGCCTCTTTTTTTATTTGGACTTATTTTGTTTTTTTAAGCCGCTATTTTCTTCAGTATATTTTATGTCCCCTTTACCAAATTGTTAATTCATTATTCATTATTTTCTTTCATAACACTCATTTATTTCCCCTGTTCTTCCTTTACTTCACTTATAAGACTTTTAAAATCCTTTGGAAACTGTTCTAGGAATTTATCTGGGGGGTGGGAGGGATGCAGCATTTGAGACCAATTCACAATTTTCCTTGAAGCTTTAGATGTAGCCGTTTTGATGTTGTCTTCTGAGTTTTAATCTTCTCTGTCACTACAGTAGCTTTTCGTGGTCAGGATGTTTTTTTGTTTGATTTTGTTTGCTCATTTATTTTCTAGCTAATTTCTGTATTTTAATATGCTAAAGGAATATTCTGCTTCTGGAGTTAAGGGAATACTGCCCAGTGGTTCACTTTGTATTTTTGTGTGTGTGTGTTTGCAACTGTTTTCACAGGTAATTCTGGGGACTTATAGGTTTTCACTTCTCCTCTGGTGGTATTATTTAAGGAGAGATGTGTTTGTTACTCTTCTGGCCTGTGCTCTGGTCTATGATTGACCATAAGCTTGGAACTGTGAGACTCCCCTGAGGCTGCAAGTACTGGTATGTTAGTGCTCATTTTTACCCTGGGACAGAAACTAAGGACTGCAACTCAGATCTGAGTATGGGCAAGGCAACAGAGTCTTGTATCTGTTGCCAGCATGGGATCCCTACAATTTCCTTCTGAACAGTTGTCTGACTATTGTACCATCTGTGGGTTAGCAGACCAGGAAGTTGCCACTAATTTGACAAATTCATTCCCCCAAAGCCTGCTGCTGCTCTGCTGGGGTGTGGTCTGTGCTTGTACAGGTTCAGTGGGACTGTGCTGCATTTCCACCCTGATGTAGCAGACTTTTCTGCTGACCTTCTAATATGTCTTGAGTTAGAAAATTGTTTCACACTATGTTTTTGCTTTGGTGGGTTCTGCCATTCCAGAATTTATTTTGAATCATTATTCAAAGATGTTTGGGGTGGAATTTGGGATAGCTAAGGTGAGGTCCAACCTTATCTCAGTCAACTTGCCTCCACCTTGTGTTTTTTTACTCTTTTCGATTGTCCAATTCATCCATCATACAATTATGATAATTTTGATTCAGAAATTTCCTTATATCTTCTTTTTGTTTTTATTGTTCAGTTGTTTCAGTCATGTCTGATTTCATATACTCTTTTGTGCTTTCCTTGGCAAAGATAGTAGAATGTTTTCACTTTTCCTTCTCCAATTAATTTTGTAGATGAGGAAACTAAGGCACATAGATTTAAGTGACTTGCACAGGGTCACACAGCTAGCAAGTATCTGAGGCCAGGTTTGAACTCAGATCTTCCTGACTCTAGTCCCAACACTCTACCGACTGCACCACCAAATTGCCCATGTATTTCTTTAAATTTCTTAGTTTTCCCTTGCCTACTAGCAAAATCTTTAATCTGGAAATTATTGCTGCTGCTGTCAATAAAAATATGGTGATGATGATGATGATGATGATAGTTTATATTTGTGTTTCATTTTAATGTTTCCAAAGTATTTTAAATATCCATAAAATCTGATGTCATTACTTTACCACCTTGAAGTTGCAATAATCTTTGTACTCTAAGAAAAACTACACTCTGTCTCCAATTATGCCTTACACTTATTTACCTCCATTCATTTATCCAAATTATTCTCAGTGTTTCAAATATTGACTGGTAAGTAGTACAATGAGCACTTCACAATTTCAAGTCAGGAAGACCTGTGTTCAAGCTTATCTTTCATCTCGTCTGGTTCTGTAGACCTGGAAAAGTTTCTTAATTGCTATCTGACCCAGTTTCTTCATCTATAAAATTGGAATAATATTTGTATAGTTTTTTTCCCTAAATACAAACTATTGTATAAATGCTAATTATCACCATCATCACCATCACCACCACCACCATGATCATCACTATATTCTCCATTTCCTCTTTGGGTTTTAAATTCCCATTCAACCTTTTGAGCACAATTCAAATGCAGATTTCTCTCTGAAGTCTTCACTGATTCTCCAAGTCAGTGATGAACTTCTTTTCTACCTATATTCATATTTCAGAATTTCACATAGTAATTTGCTTAACTTTCTTCAGCATTTATCTTGCATTATATTTGCTTTGCAATATTCCATATTCCCCTGTTTGACTATGAGTTTCTGTTTCTTAATCTGCAAAATGCAAATTATAATACTAATAATAGTAATATCTAATAATAATAAATATAAATTTATAATAATATATCATAAATATATTATTGTATAATGCATGAGAATAAATATGGATATATAATTATAATAATTGGTGCATATAATGTCCTTCGTAAATCTTAAAGTTATACACAAATTATATGTATAATATGTATATATTAAACATATACACACATTATACATATACATTTACACATAAACACATTTATATCTATATAGATGTGTTCATGTACATGTAATACAAATATACATACATGTGTCCATATCAATGTATAAAATTTTAAAAAAATACCCAGAGAAAGTAAAGTTCCATGGCTATATAGGATGGAAAACAACTTATTAAGCATCTATTGTGTCAGCACTCAGGATAAAAATCCAGAAATTAAAAATGTGTCTGCCTTTAAGGAGCTTGCATTAAATATTGTATTCCTGTAAATCATTTTCAAAAAAACTTTATTTCTTGGATTTTCTGAAAAAGAGGGAGTACTAAGATTTATTAATCTTTTACCATATTTAACATAGTAATAAAATGCATTTTAATATGAATAAATAAGCCTAAAATGAAATGTAACCAGACTATGTTTCTTTTGCTTAGATAAATTTATGTTTTTTAACTAAAGAAAAATGTGAATTTAGGTCATCAGCTAGAGAACGTATAAACAGCAACTTTTAAAATACCTACACACATACTCAGGGATGCATATTACAATAGTAAGAGTTCTACCTTTACAAAATAATTAAAAATATAAGTAATAAGGAAACAGAAAAAAAGAAATGCAGGTAGAGACAAAAAAGAGCACTTTTGATGTTACCTTAAATATGTGTTTAAATGTATCACATACATATATAAGTATATGCATACACATATCATGTGTTTATGTTACATCTATATTTTTATATACACATTTCACATGTGATGGACTTTCCTAGTATACTTTTCTAACCCTCAACCTAGTTTACAGTTGGGATTAAAGAGGGTAGCTAACTAATATGTACTTTAAGGTTCTCTGAAAACCCTCTGAGATTGCAGTGAGATTGGGATAGTTTTCTATTGTTCTTCTCAGTGTGCTTCCTACCTTTAACAAGTTAATATGTTCACAATATATTTTTTTTTGTTTTGCTTTTTGGAGGGCAATTGGGGTTAAGTAACTTGCCCAAGGTTACATGGCTAGGTTTTTGTTTCTGTGTGCTTTAAGTGTCTGAGGCCAGATCCTAACTCATGTCCTTCTGACTCCAGGGCTGGTGCTCTACTCACTGCGCCATCTAGTCGCCCCTATGTTCACAATATTAAATTGGCTTTTACTGGTAAATATTACTGAGATAGCACACTGAGAATTGTAGGACAACAACATCCTCCTATGCCTCCCTCTCTCTCCCTACAACCAAATTAAAATTCATTTCTCTGTGTGGTATTGTGTAAGTCATTCTTCTGCTTAGTTGGTCTGGCTTCATCATGATCTGAGGGCCCACATTTACAATTTGGTTTCCTCATCTAATATGGAAACTTGTTGGTGGGATCTCAATGATCCTTAATTAATCTTCTGATTTTATTGGCCAGCTAGACACTGCTCTCAGATTGTCATTTACACACACACACACACACACACACACACACACACACACACACACACACACATATTCAAGAAAGAAGTAATACATCATTACATAGACTCTATATATTTATGCTTATGTGCTGGTCAACAATGGAGGTAAGACAAACAAAGCTGTCATATTCCCCATTATCCTTCCCCCACCAAGGTCAACATCAATCCTTCCTCAAAGACATCATTAAAAAGGATAGATGAAATTTTTGATTTGAAAAGTTTTCTTAATATATAATCAGTTCCTCCTTAACCACCAAATAAAAATCATTTTGTTATATATTAAGACTCCAAGAAATAGTCAGAGGATACTTCTAAGTGCTTGGAAGTAGGGAGAAGTGTGCCTTTATTACTCATTCCCAGAAGCAGACTTGCCAGACCTGCCAGTCCTCTATGGGAACTGGAACCATGAGGTACAGGGCAGACTTTATACACACACCATTAAGGAGTACTTACTTTTGGCTAGTCCTATCATTAGACTAAAAAAAAATTTAAAGGCAACAGGATTTTATAATTTCTTAACTATTTTTATATCAAAAATGTTTATATAGGTTTATGATTGCTATATTCACAAGAAAAAATAGAATTCATCAGTTTGGGGCAAGATGACTTAGGAACATAATTTGTCCCCTTCTCTGAAACTGACAGTGCTCCAGTGCAGGCCCTCATTACTTCCATGATCTATTGCAACTGTTGCAATTGTGGGTGGGTTTGTCTGCCACAAGTCTTTCACCTTTCCTGTCCATTCTCCATTTAGCCACCAAAGTGATATTCCTAAAGTGAAGGTCCTACTGCATCTCCTTCCTACTCAATAAATTACAGTGTCATTCTATCATCTCTGAGATTAAATAAATATTCTATTTGTTCTTCAAAGCCCTTCATAATATATTCTCTTCTCCTCACCTTTCCAGACTTCTTATACCTTATGCCCACTCACATTGTTTTTGATTCAGTGACACTTTTTTTTGTTTTGTTTTGTTTTTGTTTTTTTAACGTTTGTTGAACAAGACACTCCATCACTTGGATCTGGTTACTTTCTCTGATAGTTCCCCATGTGTGGAACATCCCACCTCATTATCTCTCCTGGCTTCCTCCAAATCCAAATTAAAATATCATTTTCTTCAGGAAGTCTTTCCTAGTCTCTCCAATACCCAATCCATCTAGGTTCTAGATCCCTCGAATCTCTATTTATTATTTCCAACATATTATGTACTTAATTTGTTTGTACAGATTCAATTTTCTTTATTAAAAATACTAAGCACTAGGAAAAAAATAAGAAAGACTGCCCCTGACCTCAAAGGGCTTAAAATTAAATGAGAAGAAGATAATACACAAAAGGAAGCTCCAAAAAGGCAAGGACAGGGGTAAGGAGAAGAGTCCACAAGGGAGTATGTTATTCCCCTGAGTTGAAACCAAACAGAACTGTTGATAGAAAATGAAGTTACCTGGAAAGTTCTAAATGTTCAGAGCCCTGGAAGAGGTGTTTGGGAGGTGTTTACTGTTCCAACACCCAGCCATCCAATTAGAAGGGAGAACTGACTGTGGAAATTGAGAATGTGTTGAGTATTAGAATCTGAATCATTCAGAATGCTAATGAGATTTCACATCATCTGTTTATCTTGGATGGGAAATGATGTTCCATGAAGTCTGCCAAGTAGAGCTGCTGATGTTTGCTTGTTTTCTCCCTGAATAGACTGTGAGATATAGGAAAACAAGGTTTGTCTTTTACTTTCAATTTCATACCTAATTCTTGGCACTGAGTATGGTACAAAGTAGTCACTTAACAAAGTCTTATCAAATAAAAAAATAAATGACCTAAGTACAATGTTTTAAGTACTGTGCTAGGTGCCGAGGATTCAGAGAATGGCAAAAAGATAGTACCTTCTATCAAATAACTTACACTTTAGTAGGAGAGATAGCACACAAATACCTAAGTACAAATGAGATAATACAGGAAATTAGAGATAAACAACCAAGAGAAGGCACTAGCATAAAAGGATATGAGGAAAGGTTTCATAGAGAAGGCAGAGAGATAATTGGGTCTTGAAGGAAGAAATCCAACAAGTCAAAGTTGAAAGAAAGGTTTTAAAAGGCAAACAGTATTTTATAGTATTTTATATATGTTACTCCAGGCAATAGGAAGCCATTGGAGTTTCTGGAATGGGAGTGATATGATAAGATTTTTGCTTTAGGAAGATCAAATTTATAGCTGATTGGTATACAACCTGCAGTGGAGAAACAGGGAAGGGAAGCCACCAGAAAGTTACTGCAATAGCCAAGTGTGAGATTATGAGGGTTTACATCAGGATGGTAGTAATGTAAGAGGATAAAAGAGGGAACATAAGTGAACTATAAGGGCAGAAATGCCAGAACTTGGCACCTAATTTGATGGAGAGATGGTAATAAAAGAGAGTAAGAAGTTTAGAATAATACTGAAGTTGTGAACTTGGGTGAATGAGAAGATGGTTGTACCCTCCATAATAATAGAAATTTGAGGAAAAGGGAAACATTTTTTGGGGGAGTAAAGTAAGTACGGTTTCAGACATGTTGAGTTTAAGATATTTATAGGTCATCCAGTTCAAGATTTCTGAAAGGTAGTGAGAGATGCCACAATGAAGTCAACAGAGAAGTTAGATCTAGCCAAAATAATCTGAGAATAATTCACATAGAGATGAAAATTGAATCCAAAGGACCTGATGAGGTTACCAAATGAAATTAAGATTGTGAAAGAAGAGAAAACCGCCCAAGACAAAACTGTGGGGACACTCCCATGTGAATGTGACTTGGGTAAAGATATAGCAAAGGAAACAGAAAAAATGGTGAGAGAGGTGGAATAAGAAGCTGGAAAGAGACATTGCACAGAAACTAGAGAGAAGAGAACATCAAGGGCAAGGGTGATAGTGTGAAAAGTTCTAGAGATGTGAATAAGAGAATATAGAAAGCGGCATTTGTGTTGGCAAATAAGAGATTGCTAGTAACTACAGAGAGAACAATTTTGGTCAAACTATGAAAGTGAAACCAGGACTTTAGAAACATAAGAAAATGAGAAAAAAAAGTAGGCACACATAGATACACCTCTCAAGAAGTTTAGTCATAGCTATAAGACAATAACAAGAGTAGATGGCTAGATATAAGAGGGTTTATTTTAGGGTGGGGAAAATGTGGGCATATGTTTAGGTGATAATGGAGCTTATCAGGGAACAGACACTGATTTTAAGTGAGAGTGGGGATGAAAGAAACTAGAGAATATAGGGTGAAATGGGATCATTAGATCTATAGTAGTAGTAGTAGTAGTAGTAGTAGTAGTAGTAGTAGTGGTGGTGGTGGTGGTGGTATTCTTTTTAGTGATGTCTGCCCCTATGGATTCATCAGGAAGGGGCAACCCCCAAATCAATTCTAGAACTTCCTTCCTTCCATGCATATGAACAACCTGGGACACTGAGAAGTTTAGGTACTTATCCAAGGTGAAGTATTTTCCATGGGCCATAGAGAGAATTTGAGCCCGTCTTCCTAACTTCATGAGTGGCATTCTCACCAATATAATATTTTGTGTCTCATCTATTGTTTAATAGAAGAAACAAGTAATAAAATTATATTAATATAAGCACATACATATGAATACATATATATATATAGAAGTGGGTATACCTGTGTATGCATCAAATAAAATAATGATATTAAATATCATATGCATACACATAGAAACTGATATACTGGGAGGCACATATATTTGTATGCATTTTGTATGTATAAAATATGGGTGTTTATTTATGCATATATGTATAATTTGGGTATATATACTATAAAGATGTGTATGTATTTATAATGTGTATATACATGATATATGAACAATATAAATTGCTTTCTCTGTATAAACAGATATCTCTCTTGATAAACAGATATTTCTATATTTGTCTATTTGTATCTGTCTATATCTACCTACCAAGAGAAAGACAGAGAGAGAACACAATTTAAATTTATTACATTATTATATTTTACTACAGATCATAATGACTAGGACCTATTAAGAATAATCAATATAAAATACTTTCTTCTTTCCAAAGAGAAATAGGTAACAGGTGTGCTTTCTTTTTTACAGTTAACTTTTAATCTTGTGGTTTTCAAATCTTGAAGTTAGCAATAAGTCAGTTTGCATTTAACTATCTCAAAAGATTTGAAACACATGTAGATTTTCAGTTAAACTGGTGTAGTGATACTTTCTATTCCAAAAGGTAAAGGTGCTTAGCAAATGTCATTCTCTACTCTCAGGTGCAAATTTTCATGCCAATAGAACAAGATTATAATATGAATTAAAATGTCATATCCCTTGAAACTAAACTGTGCCATGACTATTTGAAACTATTTTCTACAAAATGAAGCATGGAATTTTCAAGCATTAGTCTAGCAATCAGAATATTTGCCCTGCCATTTTAATCCATTGTGCATCTATAATATTCCTGAAATAATTTGCCCATTTCTACCTCAGAAATAGGGCCTTTTCCTTGGGAGGTTGAGGCTGGTGCGTTATGTGTGCTCTTAGGTGTAGATAATAGGTAATAGTTGTAATAGTTCTAAAACTAATAGGGTGTCCATTTGAATTCTAACACCAATATGGTAAGCCCCTGGTGATGGGAGTTGGACCCATTTTTCACCATGGATGGTTGAACCTGCCCAAATTATAAAGTAAGTCAAAGCACCAGGAGACATAAGCAATGGGGCCTGCCTGGGAATGACCACCACACTTTTCTGGAAAATAGAGACAGTCTCAAACAAATAAAGAAACAAATTTTAGCACCTAGAAATTCAGAAGTGGCTTTTAAACATTAGTTCAAAAAGCAGAGTTTCCCACCTGTCCTCCCATAGTGTAGCGGTTTCTTTAATTAGCTGTTAGGAATGCAGACAGAGCAGAAATGCTAAGTAAATAACCCATTGTTTGCTGTGAACACAAGTAATAAGTGCTCTCAGACTAGCTTTTGTGGGGCCCTTATTACCCATTCATGATGACTCCTGGGCTGTTTCAACTTCAAAGAGTGCAATGATAGATAGTCTTCCCTTCAAAAAAGGAAGCACAACAGGGAACCTCTAACCCCTGGAATATGCTTTAATGGCTAGAAAATGAGACAGTGTATTTTAAAGCTGAGTTCTTGTTTTTCCTCACAGTGCAGTTTTGATAGTAAATGAGATAACATATGTGAAGTACTTCATCTCTTAAGAAGGGAAGCCCTATACTACCCTATAGACACAAAGTATATTAGCAAGACTACATATACATCAGGAGTACTACAGCATGGAAATAAATGTATTGGTTCCCTATTTTATTTACTTAGGTCGTGTAATATTTTATAGGTCTCTAGATTAACTATAGATTTTGTTTCCCAGCATTTATTTTAATAAACAAAACTACTCACTTATCTGGTATTACTAAGAATGCCCGGAATTGGGGTACAAAAATTTGGGACTATACCTGAATCACTTTATGGAATAAAGTTGAATTTACTGACATTCAACTAGTGCATTCAAGTTCAAAAAGGGTTTTCCTCCCATATACAGAGAAAGAACTTTGCAGTCTGATTGCGGATGGAAGCACACTATTTACTCTCCTTTTCTGTTCCTTTGTTTTTGGTTTTGGTTTTGGTTTTCTTTCTTGTGATTCCTCCCATTGTTCTACTTCTTCTTTATGTGATGATTAAGGTGAAAATATGTTTAATATAAATGGATAAGTAGAGCCTAAAGCATATTACATACCATCTTGGGAAGGGAGGGAGAGGAAGGGGGAAGAAAATTCAGAACTGAAAATCTTATGGAAGGAAATGTGGAAAACTAAAAATTAATTGATTATATATATATATATATATATAAAGTATTTTCCTCAAATCACTTGTGAGCACATTGGGTTTGTAGTCAAAGCACCTGATTTAGAATACCAGTCTTTATACTTTTTCGCTGTATGACCCTGAAAAATGAATTAACTTTCCTAGGTCTCAGTTTTCTTTTTATCAAAATGAGGGTTAGTGGACCTTACAAATCCAGGTTTAGAATTATGTCATCTCTATTTAAGGCAGAATTTACATTTTTTGTTGTTTAGTCAATTAAATCCTGTCTGAATATTCATGACCACATGAATGATACCACACCAGGTCCTTCTGTTTTCTACTACCTCCTAAAGCTTGCCTAAAATCATGTTCATTTGTTTCCGTTTCTTTTCCACCCTCTTTGTCTTTTGATTTTAATCTTTCTCAATATCAGGGACTTTTCCAGTGATTTCTGTCTTATTATGTGGACAAAGTATTTAGCTTCAACTTCTGTACTTTTCCTTCCAATGAATCATCTGAATGAGCTTCTTGAAATAGTGACTGATTTGGTCTCCTTAGTCTCCAAGGGGCTTCAAAAGTCTTTAACAGCACCGTAATTCAAAAGCATCCATTCTGCAGTGCACAGCTTTCCTTGAAGTCCAACTCTTCAGTCCTAAATCGTTAGTATAAAAACTCTGCCTTTTGCCTATGTAAACTTATCTTGGCAAGGTGGTATCTTTGATTTTTTTTCTTTTTCTTTTCTTTTCTTTTTTTTTTTAAGCAATTGGGGTTAAGTAACTTGCTCAAGGTTCCACGACCAGTCATTATTTGTGTGTGGGTGCTCATTTTCCGAGGCCGGATTCAATCTCGGGTCATCCCAACTCCGAGGCTGAGGCTCTTACTCACTGTGCTACCTAGCGCCCCTGGTATCTTTGATTTTTGATATGCTTTCCAGATCCGCCATAGCTTTCCTTCTGAGGAGCAAGGGTCTTTTTATTCCATAGTTTCAGTTTACATCTGCAGTAACCTTTGAGCCCAAGAATATAAAGTCTAACACTGCTTCCATCTCTTCCCCCCTATTTGCCAGGAAATGCCGGGGCCGCTCACCAAAGTCTAAGGGTTTGGGTTTGATGTTAACCTTCAAGACAACTTTTATACTCCCCTCTTTCACCCTCACAAAAAAGCTTCTTAATTCTTCTTCACTTTCTGCAAACAAAACGGCATCATGTGCACATCTGAGCTTGTTGATATTTCTACTGGCAGCCTTCATTACAACTTTTGATTTGTCTAGTCTGGCATTTCACATGTATATAAGCTAAAAAAAAAAAAGATGACAATATAAAACCTGCTGTGCTCCCTTGATAATCTTAAACCAATTATCTATTCCATGTTTAGTTCTAACTGTCGCTTCTTGGCCCACGTACAGGTTTCTAAAGAGATAAGCAAGATTGTGTGGTACTTACATATCTTTGAGGATTTGACACATTTGTTGTGAGATCCACAAAGTCAAAGGCTTTGCAGTCTATGAAGTGGATGTAGATGTTTTGTTGTTGTTGTTGTTGTTGTTTTTTCCCAAGAACTCCAAACTATTCTATTCTACTGGCAATTCTCAGTTTATATATTTTTAAAGCCTAGGCTATAGAATCTTAAACATGAACTTGCTGTTGTATGAAATGAGTGTAATTGTTCCACAATTTGAATATTCTTTGGCATTGCCTTTCTTTAGTATTGGTACATAAAATGGTATTTCTAATCCAGTAGTCACTATTGAGATTTCCACATTTGCTGACATATTGAATGCAGCACATTAATACAACCATTTATTTTAGGATTTAAAGAGCTCAGGTGAAATTTCATCACCTCCACTAGCCTTATTATTATCAATGCTTTCTAAGGCCCACTTGACTTCATTCTCCAAGATGTCTGGCTCTATATTGGTAACCACACCATCATGGTTATATCCTTCTGTAGAGTTTCCTTTTGGCTTATTGAAAAAGAATATTTGATATGACTGAATTATTGTGATGATACTATGTTAGTTTCTTCCATGTTTCATATTCTACTCCAAGGTTGATCTTCCCATTATCTTTTGATTTCTTACTTTAGTATTCTAATCTCTTATGAAGAATGTGATCTCCTCTCTCTCTCTCTCCCTCCCTCTCTCTCTCTCTCTTTCTCTCTTTCTCTCTCTCCCTCCCCAGTTATTTCTCAAGGATGTCGTAACTCATCATCTTTGGCTTTTTAGGCATCAGTATTTAGAGAAGAGACAAATTACTGGATGTTGAATGGTTTGCCTTACATTAAAACATATATTATTCTGTCTTTTTGTGATTATAACCCAGTATTGCTTTTATGACTATTTTATTGACTCTGAGGCCAACTCCATTTTTTTTTTGAAGATTCTAGCCCATGGTAGTATGTATACCAATTGCCTAAATTAAATCCATTCATTCCTATCCATTTAAATTCAATGGCATCTAAGATGTCAATGTTTAATATTTTCATCTCTACTGGATCAAATAGGCTTACCTTGGTTCAACAATCTTATGTTACTGGATCTTTTAATCATTGGACTTTTCTTTCAATACCAGAAACATCTGTAGCTGAGCTTCCTTTTGGCTTTTTCCCAGATACTTCATTAAGTACTGGAACTCCTTTGTAGTTGTCTTTTGCTCTTCCGCAGTAGTATATTGGATGCCTTCCAACCTAAGGGGCTCATCTTCTGGTGTTGTAACTTTTATCATTTTAATATTGTCCATGGAGTTTTCTTGGCAAAGATACTGGAGTGATTTGCCATATCTTTCTCCACTGGATCACCTTTTGTCTGAACTTTCCACTATGAAGTGTCCATTTCAGGCCATGCTGCATGACAGAACTCATTTCATTGAGATATGCAACCCCTTCTTCCAGGACATGTTAATGATCCAGGAGGGTAGAGTATACAATCATATCATTAATTATGTTACTGATGCTATTTCTACCATTTTTATTCTTAATTGCAATGCTTAGCAGATTTCTTTTTATGTCATTTTCAACTGATGCATTGATGTATTTAGTGGATTTAAAATATTGTAATGTATTTCTAACTAAGGACTATAATAATAAATATTGTATTTCATTTTATATTTCGATGAATTTTGCATTGTTACAAGTAAAAGCATAAAGTCACGGTCTCATTTTGGGCTGAATGTCAAAAACTCAACATCTAGGACTAATATTCAAAACTATATTTTGGTGGCCAACACTGGGATGAGAGTATAATTATTCACAAGTTTGCCACATTGTTTCAGTATTTCAAGGTAGCTAAGAAAATCTAAATGTACAAGAATAGTTTGCATAAAATAACTACCTATTGTACTGTAACATTAGGCTCATGAAATGAGGCTCATCCAATTTGAAGATATAATCAAATTGTAAAGGGAGGATGAAGGTATTAATTTTATTTTTTCCAGACACTCAGGAGGCAAAACTTAATCATAGGATAGCATTGCAATACATACAATGTACATATATGGATATGTGCATGTGTATATATTTGTAAGTGTGTAAATATACATACACATAGATTGATAGATAGATGTTTAAATGTGAATATTTCCCTAAATTGTAAATGTATATACTTTAATATAAAAGCAAAATTAACAGTAAAAAAATTATTGTAATCCATGTGCTAGCATCTGTTATAAAGGATAAAGAGGTAAAAGTAGTCTACTAACAGTTCAACAAGATCCTCCAAAATTAATCAATATGTACTTTAGCATTCATTAGCCTTATTGAAAAGGAGAGGAAAGGGAAAACAAGAAAAGAAATGGTTGAAAGTTATAATTAGTAAATAAGGAATGAGTAGGGCAAAAAAAAAGGTAAAATAGAAAGTAGTGAAATCCCTATTCTTTACATCCCAAATATTATCTTTTGGGAAATGAATAGGAAATAGTTATATATTGAAAGCACAAGAATCATGGTAAAAAGGAAAGTCATTGTATTTTAACTAAAAAAGGAAGAACTCATTAGTGAAATGTGTCATTTCCAAATAAGCTATCTGCATAGAGATTACTAACTTATTAGATAAAATGTTGCCGTGGGCTGCTCAGTGTCCAGCAGTTAGCATGATTCGGAGAGGTGAATAAGAAACGACCAGGCCATGTGGGTAGCTCAAGGAAGAACCATAAACTCCATTTATTGATACTCAGGGAAAGGTTTTTATAGAGCAAAGAGACAAAGGACAGGAAGGAAGAGAAATCATTATCTTAGTCTGTTGTATCCTGGAAGTAGCATGGTAATAAGGCCTATTGTTTCCTAGGTGCCATAGAGTCTTGGGCAGTTATCTCTTATCTCAGTCAATTACATCTGAAAGGATGCTCTTGAGAGCTGGCCTCAAAGCCTAATGGCCAAGGCCACATCATCAAGAACATCTACATAAGAACTGACTTCCTGCAAATGTTTTGGACAACTAAAGTTTTGGGGCAGAGCCTCTTAGCCTCAGAACTCAAATACCATCCTTATAAGTGTAACCCATATCAAAAGAACTCCGGAGCTGACTTAGTGAAAAGTCCCATCTCGAAGAGGTCTTTGTTGTTCAGGTCCACTGCTATCAGGGTAATTATCTTAAGTCCTGGCTCAGGCCTCTTTGGCTCACCACAAAATGTAATATAGTTAATATAAGTAATCAAATACAGTATGGTCCCAATTAGTGTAATTAATGAAGTAATTAATTAGAGAAAGAGAAAGAGAGACTGAGAGATACACAAAACAGAGAGAGACAGATATAGAGAAGACTTGTAATAATACATTTGGTAGATTAATCCCCACCATTAATAAAATTTTTTCTTTTAAAATGTATCTGATTATTTTGGGCATCTATTTTCTATCATTGATTCTTATTGAACATTTTTTTTTCCTTTTTGGAGGGCAATTGGGATTAAGTAACTTGTCTGAGGCCATTTCCGAACTCAAGGTCCTTCTGACTCCAGGGCAGACACTCTACTCCCTGTGCCACCTAGCCACCCCTATCGAACATTTTTTTAAAAAAATGTGTGCATAACAAATATCTATAATCTGGGAACACAAATTCTCATTTCAGACTTAACAAATTGATATGCTTCAGTTAGCATTTTATGTCCCTTATTTCTCTTTTTTCCAATATATTTATTTATTTAATTAACTAATTGTTAGCTTGTAATAGGAATGCAAATTTAAAGATCTTCCCTGCCCCTAGGCCCTTTGATTGGCTTAAGAGACTCTGAGAACCTTCCTTGATTTGGAAATACACTCTGCCTCCTAATAGGCTGAATGTGGTCACATGGAGCCTGTGGCAGAAGGCTTGGTTTACAGGAATGCCCATGCCTAGAAGCTGTGTGATTCTGCAGTGGGTCCAGAGGGTGGTTACATTCTCTGAGCCAGGAGAAAAGTATAAAATTCCTGATTTGAGGCTTTTCCTTGGGGCTCACTTTGAGAAGTGTTGTGTGATTTGACCAGATGGGACTCTGGGCAGCCATTGAGAGCCCCTCAGCTTTGAAAACCCAGATGTTGATGCTTCCCTATCTGGTAACTGTGATTTTAGTATTGATAATGGTTGGACACTTTGAAAGCCTGTCTGTTTGATCTGTCTGTATACTCTGAAGTTCGGGGTGCTGACCTTTTCCCCCTGAACTAGGTAATATATGTTTGATTAAAGTGAGCTTGTTAATGGATTTTGAGTTTCTTTCCTTTTGAAAAGCAGATCTAAAAACCTGTGTTGGCAGCCACACAGGGGATGTTGGGGTGCTTGCTGCTACATAGCTACATGTAAAAAGTTAACATTCTTTTTTTTTTTAAATTGAAATCCAAATTCTTGTCTTCTCTCCAGTTTCTCACCTTTCCTTGAGAAGACAAGCATTTTGATATTAGCTATACATTTGAATTTATTCAAAACATTTTTCCATATTAGTCATTTTATGAAAGAAAACAAAGAAAAATCAAGACTGTAAAAAAGTATGTTTTGATCTGCATTCAGAGTTCATCTGTTTTCTGTTGATCGGTCACATTTTTCTTCATGAATCCTTTGCAATAGTCTTGGATCATTATCTTGTTCACACAACCTAAGTCTTTCACAATTGATGAACCTTAAAATATTGCAGCATGTGCAGTATTTTCTTGGTTCTGTTTATTTCATGCTGTAAACGTTCATATAAACTTTCAAGTAATTTCTGAAAACATTTTACATCTTGTTCCTTATTATCCAATCATATTCCATAACAATCGTATACCACAACTTCTTTGACCATTCCCCACATGATGTGTATGCCCTCATTTTCCAGTTCTTTGCCACCAAAAATCGCTGCTATAAATATTTTTTGGTAAAAATAGGTCAGTTTAAATTTTTTTCTCATCTCTTTGGCATAGAGGGCAAGTAAAGGCATTACTCTGCCAAAGGGGAATATGAAGTTTTATAGGTCTTTGGGCATAATTCCCAATTGTTCTCCAGAATGGTTGGACCATTCACAACACCATTAATAGTATGTTAGCATCCCAGTTTTTACACTTACCTTTCAGAATTTTTCATTTTCCTTTTCTTTCATGTTAGCCAATCTGATAGGTGTGAATTGATATCTCAGCATTGTTTTAATTTATTTTCCCATATTAGTGGAGAATTAGGGTATTATTTATGGGACTATTGGTAGCTTTGATTTCTTTAGAAAATTCCATATTTGTATTTTGAACATTTATCAATCTCTTTATCAGAAAAATGTACTGCAAATTTTCTCCTCAGATTTCTGTTTTCCTTCTCATTTTGGCTGCATTAATTTTTATTTATACAAAACCTTTTTTTCTAATCTCATGTTATCAAACTTATCCATCTTAGATCCTGTGATTTCATCTATCTCTTGTTTGGTCATATACTTCTTTTCCTTATCAATAGTTCTGAAAGATACATTTGTCATGCTCCTTGAATTTAATTATGACCTCACTCCTTATGTCTAAATTCATTTTTCATGTTAGCATTATCTTGGTATATGGTGTGTTGTTCTATGTCTAGTTTCTTCCAAATTTCTTTCCAGTTTTTTCAACAATTTTTTAATGGTGTGTTTTTGCCTCAAAAACTTGGATTATTTGCTTTATCAGGAATTAGATTACAGGGGCAGGTAGGTGGCGCAGTGAATAGAGTGTCAGCCCTGGAATCAGAAGTTCAGATCTGGCCTCAGACACTTAACACACACACAAACAAAAACCTAGCTGTGTGACCTTGGGCAAGTTATTTAACCCCAATTGCCCTCCAAAAAGCAAAAGAAAAAAATTAGATTACAATGACAATTTCCTACCATGCATTATGTACATAATCCATTCCACTGGTCCATTACTCTGTTTCTTAGCCAGTAGCAAATTATTTTTGTTATTGCTACTTTTCAATATGATCTGAAATCTGGTAGTATTGTGCCATATCCATTTATATTTTTCATTGATTCCCTTAATATCTGTGACTTCTTGTTCTACCAACTTAATTCAATCATTATTTTTTTTTCTATCTCTGTAAAGTACTTATTTAGTATTTTGATAAGTATAGCACAGGGTAAATAAAGTTAAGAATAATTGTTATTTTTATTATATTGACTTGATCTTCACATGAGCAATTAATATTTTTTCAATTCTTTAGATATCTATTGGTGTGAAAAATCTCATTGAGTCCCATGTCTTTTATCTTGAATATTTGCCTTTTTATCCTTCTCTTGAGTCTTGTATTTTAAGTCATATTCTTTGTTGGGCTCTTGTCTTTTCACAAGAAATGCCTGGAATTCAGCTACTCCATTAATCCAATATTTTCCCCTTAAGTATTGTACTGTTGGTCAGGGCAGGTTACTCCTAACTGTAATTCCAAGCTCTTTTACCTGCTAGTATATCATATTCCAAATTGTCTGTTTCTTTAATACAGTAGCTACTAAATCTTGTGTCATCCTCACTATGGCTCTGTGGTATTTGAATAGTTAGTTTTTTAGCTTGAAACATTTTTTTTTCATTCAATTGGGAACTTTGGAATTTGGCTATAATATTCCTGAGAGTTTTTATTTTGAAATATATTTTAAGTAGTGATTGGTGTATTAATTTAATTTATATTTTACCCTCCAGTTCTAAGATATTGGGGTAGCTTTCTTGATATTTTTTGAAATATGATATAAATTCCCTTTCTTTGATCCATATTTTCTGGTAGTTCTGATAATTCTTAAATTATCTCACCTTTATCCATTTGTCTGGTCGGCTGTTATTTTTTATAATTTTTAATAAATTATTTTCTTAAGTGAACTTTTGTCCCTCTTTTTTAATTTCATCAATTCTGTCTTTGAAGATGCTGTTTATATAAACATTTTTGTGCCTCATTTACCAAGCCATTAATTGCCTTTTCACAATTTTATTCTTTTGTTTTCATTTGTTTTACCTAACTTTTTCTTTATCATTTTGATTTTGAAAATAATGTCTAGGTCTTCCAGGAAATCCTTTTGGGTTTGTGTTAAATTACTTTTGCCCTTGAATCTTTGTTTGATTCATGGCCTTCTATGTTACATATCTTCATCCCTTTTGTCCCATAGTAGCTTCTTAGGGTAAGTTTTTTTGTTTTGTTTTGTTTTGTTTTTACTAATTTTTCTCCCTTATTTCTTGATTATGAACTTTAACATAATTTTGGCTCTGTTATTTAACATAATTTTTGGCTCTCTTGTGTGGGTGAGAGGCACTCTTCCAAACCTCAAGCTTTTTTTCACATTGTTATTTTAAGAGCTAGCTTTAGGGATTAGAAAAGTTTTGTTTTAATTATAGGGTTTTCTGCAGAGGTGTGGTCTGCACTCTGGTCTCTCCCTGCATGGTCCTCTGACCCCTTGAGATTGGAATCCATATTGTTCCTCAGGGCCACATCTCCCTCTGAACTAGAAGTGATACTGTTTTCAGGGTCCCTGTTACCTGGAAATAATATTGCTCTTCAAGGCCCTTATCTTTTTTCCAAATACAATACTTCTCCTCAGGGCCATGTTTCCTTTGGGACAGAAGCTACACTGTTCCACAGGGTCTCTGCTTTTGCTTTGTCAAAAATATTCCTCTTTACCCTTAAACTTTGACCCAGAATTGGGTATAACCAATGGAGTTGCCAAATAGCATCCAATCATATGTCCAGGACTAGAAGAGGGGTCCTCTGTCATCTCTTTCTGCCAAGTTGCTGGGTCTCCTTACTACCTTTGGCCTGTGAGCTCTGGATGATACGTCTGTTGTTTCCACCTAACCCTACATTTCTTTTTTCATCCAGTTGGACTGTTTCTTAAATTACATGTTCAAGTTTCAGATATCTCTCTAGCCTCCTATGTTGTCTTGTGTTAGAAGAATGTTTTGTCCTGATTTTATTTTTGTTCTTTAAGTTAAACTCTGCCTCTTTAGATTTTGTCTTGGACTCTTATTTTAAAGTTCTATGGAAAAGAGTATTGAGAATGCTTGACTGAACTTAACTCCACTCCACAAAGTCCATCTGTTACTTTATTAACAGGAAATTGGTGGAATGTTTCATCTTTATCCTTTATCTTCTTGGTTTATTATTGCATTGAATTAGAGACTGAATAATTCTATTATTTGAATAATTAGCCTAGAATGCTTATATTTAAGGTTGATGTTGACTGCACACTATCTCCTAGAAATCCAAATCCAAGGTCAGATAGGTTTTCTGTAATTTTCAAAGACAATCATAACCACATTCCTTCCTATTCTCTCTCTCTCTCTCTCCATATATATATATGTATGTATGTATATATATATGTATATAATACACATATATATTTGTATCTATATCTATCCGTCTACATCTATATATCTATATCTATTTCTATCTCTATCTCTATCTATATACTACATTATACTGTTCCTAAACTGGACCAATCTAGTTTAGTAAAGCAATGATAATTTTTTTTTATTATTTTCATAAGGATTTTATATCATTGCTGACTCTACTACTAATACAATCTTCAGATTGCCACTGGATTTCTGTCTAGAAGAAATATAGTCCTTCTCTTTTTACATAGTAATCTCCCTTTTTTTCAATGACTTCACAAATTTTCAGTTTATAAGATTTTTCCTTTTAAAATTTCTGTCTTGTTAGTTTCTTGAAGTTGGTCTCTACATCTTCACAGACATCTAGTTGTTTATATCCAATAGCCTATTAGTTGTGTTGAACTGGATGTTTTATAGACTTCTTAAAATGAAAATGTTTAAAAAATTAAACTAGTTATTCTACCCTAGCCCAGCACAAGACTTCTGTCTTCCTAACAACCCTATCACTGTCTAGAGCACTGCTATCTTTCCTGGCATGAAGGTTCACAGACTACACATCACTCTCATTCATCCTATATCCAATCTACTGCCAAGATCTGTCAATTTTACTTTTGCTTCATATTTCATGTACACCTCCTTCTGTCCTCTGAAACTACCACCTTCCTATACACAATTTTATCACCAGATGCCTGAATCATTGAATAACTTTCTGGTTGGCCTCCCTCCCTCAAATATCTCTCTGTTGTAGTCTACATTCCACTTAGTCACCAAAGTGATTTTTCTAAAACACTGGAGTCACAATGTCACCATCCCTTGTTAGGTAAACTCCCTATTGCCTCCACAGTCAAATAGAAAATACCCTATTTAACCTTTTTAACTCATTTAAATTTTGCCCCTTTTTTCCTTTTCAATCTTCTTAAACCTTGTCTCTTTCATATACACTATGATGCAGTGACATGCTCACATTATACAGATTACATCCTCTTCACCTTTTTGTTCCTTTTGCTAGGAGACATGAGTTAAAACTGTCATGACTACTTATCATGTGTGTAACTATGGGACAATAACAATCCTTCTTATTTATTTATTTATAATACATATATTTCTTTATATGTAATGTGGGAATTACCTTGCATTACCTCAGAAGGTTTTTAGGAATGTGTTTTTTACTATAAAATGTCATAAAATATAAAAAACTAAAAGTGTGAAAAAGATTATTGCTTTGAAAATGATGTCTATAACGTTGGTAGAATTTCAGGATATGGAGCTATAATTTCCAATTAGGTGTATCAGTAAGTAATTCACAAAGACATAAGAAGTTTTCTAGATTTTGAGAAACATATTATAAATGGATATGTCAAAGCAAAAATAAAGAACTAGAAAAGTGAATCTTGTTTGGAAGAAGGATAAGAAAAATAACTTACAGCAAATTGGATGTCTGAATGTGTATACAGAAACACCAGATTGCTTTTAGTTTCTGAAGTCTTCAATTCTAAACCAAATAATCCTTATGAAGAATGAGAAGTTATTGAAAAAAAATGTTTAAAGTAAATTTCTTTTCATGTTAAAAATGATATTTTAGGAAGATTAATCTCTGAATAGTTTTAGGTAGTCTCATTGAAGTATAAGAAATGACAAGTCAGTGTATTATTCTGGTACCTTTGAGATTAAAATGTTAGGGAGAAAATTTTATAAAATATTTGATAGTTCTGTGACATGAACAGGTAAAATAATTCTAAAAAATGAGACAGCATGGATAGGTTAGAAGGAATACTCAAACTGAGATCACAGATCAATTAAAATAATCAGGCAAAGGGAAAAACAAAGAACTATTTCAATAAAGACTTGAATGGGAGTGATTATAGTTGTAACAAAGAAGAAGCCATGGGTATAAAATGTGAAAGAAGCAACTGAAATAAATGTCTGGATAGATGTGAGTATATGGGAATAACACAGAGAGAGATTAGTAAAAGATAGTGGTATGATAATAATGTACTCATCCTTTATGCTAAATATCATTAGCTTCTTTATTTATTTTCTCTAATATGAATGCTGAGTTACAGGAGGAATTTTCCCTATTTCTCACTGTAAAGTTAATGAATAATTTTCCTAATACATTCATTCCATATTTCAGATAATAATGTAATCAATACTTTAAAGGGGAAAAAAATGAGAATGAATGTTGAATCTCTGCAGGGCACTTTGATCACAAAGAATGCAAAATGTTATCATCTGTAAGATGCCTCTGGTAATAGAAAATAAATTAAGGACCATCTGCCACACTTTGCATATCTCCAAGATTGACTTGTATGGTAACATTCAGATGACTGGCAGAGGTGTAGTTACACTCCCAGCAGTAGTTTTCAGTTTTTGCTCTTCGTTCTAGACAACTTTCACATGAAGAAACACAAGCCACAATTACATCCCTTTGGATATTTGCATAAATTCTCTTACTTTCAAACCATTTTGCAAATAGTAGATGACTTGATTCATTACCAACAGGTGAACTAAAATCAACTTTGTTTCTTTTGGCTGTCATCTCATTTTTAACCTTCCCTCTAGTAATGAGTTCTACAAAGTAAAACAAAGATTGGAAAATACATATCTTATATTTTGTAACAGACTAATATATCAGTTGGAAGAAACAGAAGGTTTCTCATTTTTATTGACAATATATAGTTTATTTCCTACCTCTGTTCACCCTTTTATTGGTCTCTGTTCTTTTCTTGGCTATTAAAAACATGCCCTGTTTTTGGAGCTTGGTATTTGATCCTTTTCTAGTGTAATTTCCTTTATTGCAAATATATATATCCATGCTTATTTATTATATCCACATAATTTTCCTATTGAAATAATCATATTATCCAAGGTAAGATGAAATAAAAGAAGCAATTAGTAAGCTAACAAATTTTCTATGAAATGAT
Source organism: Gymnobelideus leadbeateri (assembly GCA_011680675.1). NCBI lineage: Eukaryota > Metazoa > Chordata > Mammalia > Diprotodontia > Petauridae > Gymnobelideus > Gymnobelideus leadbeateri. The sequence goes on from WOXC01007416.1 coordinate 338,022, forward strand.
AGAATCATTTAGAAATATGCATATTCAAGTGATCTTTATTGACCTAAAATGCTATTAAGAATAATTTTATATTATAAAGTTAGCCATGACCTTATGAACTAATGTTTTCAACTTGTAATGGACCAAACCCTTCTCTACCTTTGATGTTTTTTTTTTAAATTTTGTTTTTTTAAGTTTCAGTCATGTTTGTACCAAATAGATTCCAAGGAATTAATTTTAAATATTTCAGCTTCTCTTCATTTCTTTTCTTGGTCATTATTAATAGATATAATAAAAGAGAGGAAACAAAGGTGTCAGAACATTTAAAATCAATTCATGAAATACCAGTATATTTGTAATAATTCCAATTCCAATGTAAAGATGATTTATCTTAAAATTTCCATTTAGGATAGTGTGGTATAATAGTTAAGAAGAAAGACAGCTTAGATTTTAGTTTTACCTCTGTTATTACAAGCTCCCTCTAGCAAAGAATAAACAAAATACAAATTAATTTTACTTTTTACATGCCAGAAATAATAGCATTTCAGGTCCTGAAGAGAAATATCCTAATCCAGTTATATTAGGAATGATTACATAAAATGCCAGGGCACTATAAGCTCTAGCTAATATTGTGACAACTCTCTTTGTCACAATTCTTTCCATTCTTCCCTCCTTTCCTCATTTTTCCTTCCATTTCCCATTTTCATCCTTCCCTCTCCTTCCTTTCATCCTTCTTTCCCTTCCTCCTTTCTTCTTCTTTCTCTCTTTGTTACTCTTTTTTCTTCCTTTCTTCCTTGCTTTTTTCTTCCTTTCTTCTCCTCTCCACTTTTCCTTTCATTCCTCATTTCCTCATTACCGCTTTTCCTGTTTTCTTCCCACATCTTTCCTTCCTTCCTTTCTTCATTTCATCCTTCCTCCTTTCCTTTCTGCTCCCTTCCTTCTTTGCTACTTTTTCTCTTCCCTCAAAAAATTTGGAAACAGCTATCAAGTGATTTTGAAATATTCTAATATTGTAGCTTATATGCTAATTGAATAGTGCCACAGACATCAAATTATAATGGAATATAACTGAAATTCAGATATTTGAAATAACTTCAGAAATGATTAAGGCCTCAAAGGGAAAAATAACAAGAATGTTAGGATGAAAATAAAAGATATTTTAAGATTTTTGATATGATAAACACCTTGCTTTTATTGTTTAGTCATGTACTTATCTGGAATTTTCACTGCAAAGAAATATCAGTGGTTTGCGACTTCCTTCTTCAGCTAATTTTACAGACGAGAAAATTAAGATAAGCAGGGTTAAGTGACATGACCAGGGACACAGCTAGTAAGTGTCTGAGGCCAGATTTTACTCAGATCTATTTGACTTCAGACCCTGCACACTGTCCACTGTGTTACCTTGATGCCCTGATAAGCATGCACCAAAACTCATTGAAAATTAGTGTCTTCAGGTCAGTGGAGCCACGATGGTTGAAAGGAAGCAGTAACCTCTCTACGCTCCCCCGTGAATCCCAGCACTAAACCTTAAACAGTGAATCTGAATGGATTCTGGAATGACAGAATCCACTGGGAGACAGAGCATTGCAGAATCCAGCCCAGGAAAGTGCCCACATGGGTCTGGACAAGGGGTGCATGAAGCACATGGAGGCTGTACAGCTCACACTAGAGAGCAGACTACACCAGAGAGAGGAGCCCCAGCTGGCTGACTCACCCATCCCAAGGACAATTAACAGCTGTCTCATGAGCATCTCACCACAGGCCTGGAAGAATCTTTGGAGCTGGGTAAGAGAGGGCTCCAGTCCCACAGCAGAAGCAGCAGCTTCTCCTGGAGCTATCAGCCCCCAGCCTGGAGGTTTAGAAATCACCTGCCTGACCCAGCAATACCACTTCTAGGGTTATATCCCAAAGAGATCATAGAAGTGGGAGGAAGACCCATATGTAACAAAATATTTATAGCAGCTCTTTTCCTGGTTGCAAAGAATTGGAAATTAAAGGGGTGCCCATCAATTAGGGAATGGCTAAACAAGTTGTGGTATATGCATGTAATGGAATCTTCTTGTGCTGTAAGAAACAAGGAGGAGACGATTTTCATATTTACCTGGAGAGGCTTATACAAACTGATGCTGAGTGAGAAGAGTAGAACCAGGAGAAATTTGTATACAATCATAGACACAACATATGTGTGATAACCAACTATAACAAACTGGACTCTTCTCAGCAATGCAGTGATATAAGTCAATCCCAAAAGACTCATGAAGGAGAGAGATGCCTACAGCCAGAGAAATAACTAGAAAGAACTGAACTTGAATGCTGATAGAAGCAAACTAATTGATCTTTTTCTTTTCATTGTTTGGTTTTATTTCTTCTTCAACATTTTTCATACCATCGAGTACAATACGCCTTTGTAACTTAACTAATGTCCGATGTGAAAGTATTTGCAGATCCTATACTGGACTATATGCCATTGTGGGGGGGTGGGGGGACAGAGGGAAGGTAAATTTGAAACTCAAGGAACTATGGAACTGAATCTTGTAAACTAAAAATAAAAAAAAAATAAATTAGAAAAAAAAAAAGAAATCACCTTTCTGTTTTTCCAGGAGCCAGAACGACAGAGTAAACTTTGGCTGCTCCCTCCCTCCATGACCTAGAAAACCCAAAGATAAGTGCCCCACCCAGAGTTAAATCCTAAAATAGTGGAAATAGCCTCAGGCTTGGGAGTCATGCAGAAGGGGTGTAACTGTGGCAGCAAGGAGTCTGAAGAGAAGAGGGCAAGGGTTCCAAAAAGCCCCACCTCACCTGACCATCAAAAGCCTGCCTGACCTGTAGCCCAGGGCTATAGAGTCAGAAATCTGAAGTGGCCAGACCACCCCGCCTCCACAGATTAATCTTTTCCTCTCAGCATACCTGCCTGAGACTCCTGCCTTGGCTTCAAAATAGACATCCAGAGGCTACAGCACTCAAAGTTAGCTACCAGGCCCTTAGCTCACAGCCTGAGAAATTAGGAAATAGGAAATTACAATTTGAAGGAAGGAAGCTGAGAAGGAGAAGGCAAAAAAATCAATCAAAGCTTATCATGTAGATCAAGAACAATCAAATACAGAGGACAACTTGGACTCTTTACCTACACCTGAGACCACAGAAGGAAATACGAACTGGTCTCAACCCCAAAAAGCATTTTTGGAGGAGCTTAAGAAAGATTTTAAAGACCAAATCAGGGAGGCAGTGACCAAACTGTTGCATCTCAGCTTCAGAGACTGCATTAAGTACACAATCATCTTCAGACATAATAATCACCCACCAACACATACTCCACTGTTAGTCTTGACTTGTAAACTTTTAAAGCTGAAGAATTTACTATCAGTCAGGGGATGTATCTGAATGTTCTTCATTATACAATGTTCTTCATTATGCCTTGATACCATGCTCATCCTCATTGAAGGCATCTGGGCAACAATGCTGAAAATATAATGCTAAAAAGCATAGAATCAACCCACAGCCTTGTTTCATTCCATTGTTGACTGGGAAAACACGGGGACATTATCCATTATCCAGAACCAGGGCAAGAATGCCATCATGAAATTATAGGTGAAATATGTCAATGCATTGTGGTAAAATATTAATTCAATTTACAATATCCCTGATAGTTTGCTATCAACTTTCTATTGTTAGTCCTTCAATATGGGAACATGGGAAATTTGATACAGGAAAGGGAACAGTATCACCTTAAGTGGTCCCTATTTTGAGCTATGTCTTGTACTCCTTTCTGGGATCTTTGGCTCAAACACAGTAATTCAATTCATTCTTCTACACAATGAGTTTTCAAAGATTTAAAGATAGAAATAATTTCTCTCTAATATTCTTTTCTCCAGATTTAATATTTCAAATTCTTTCTGGTTTTTTTGTTTTGTTTTGTTTTGTTTTTATGGCATGTTCAAGACTTATGAGTATCCTTGTCATCTTCCCTACTAGAAGCTTTGTCTCAACAGTATGTTTCCTAAAACACTCTGCTGAAAAGTGAATAAAATATTCCACATGTAGTTTCAACAGTGAAGTGTAAAGTGGCAATGCAACTACCATTTTTATGGGTATTATATTACTCAATTCAACCAGGATAGATGGAACGTCTCCTCTGAGGACAGAAACACTAGTTGCTTCTCTGGTTATCAGTGGGAAAAGTGTTAGTATTTAAAGAAGTTATGCAATGACTTCATGGATTTTTATAATCTGATGATCTCATCCCAACCTTTGCAGAAAAAATATCTTATGTAAGTGAATAAGGAAGTGTGTTGCACACCAATAATTCAAGGGTCTTGGTGGAGTTTGGCTTTCGTTCATTGCTAATTTTCCTGGGTGGGCCACTATACATCTGGGAAAGGCTGTCCTGGGATGTATTTGAGTGTTTCTGAGTGTTCTTTATAATAAAAATTCAAATCTTTCTACTGCCGAGGGCATAGAACCCAGAGTATGGTTACTAAATCATATAAGTAGGAATGATGTACCTAGTAGCTTCAGGAAGCAAAATTATTTGTTTGGATTCTAATGAATGAGAGATGATTGGAAATGATTATTTAGCAAATAGCTCTTCCTTAAGAGATCATGATACAGAATGTTTTTCTAAATATAATTCTGAGATCGTATTACTCACTTTTCTCCCTTTCATTTCTCCCTGTTTACTTACATTGAACTGAAGTTCACCAAAATGATTTAAGGTTTTAATTGTCAAATTTTTAAAACTTGTTTTAAAGAGTTTATTATTTGCCAGATTTTTTTTCATTGTTATTTTAAAGATTTTATTTTGAGTTCTTCTGTTTCAATCATCATATGGACTCTAACTCCTGAATATGCTTATTTTGCATCTGTAGTGTCAAACCAATCAATTAATTTTGATTTAATATATTAGGTTTTTTTTTTTTTTTTGGTTGTTTGGGTTTTCTTTTTTTTTTTTGGGTTTTGGAGGGCAATTGGGTTAAGTAACTTGCCCAAGCCACATGGCTATGTTTTTATTTGTGTGTGGGTTAAGTGTCTGAGGCCTGATCCAAACTCAGGTCCTTCTGACTCCAGGGCTGATGCTCTATTCACTGCACCACCTAGCCGCCCCCATCAGTTTGTTTTTTAATCAAAAATTTTTGTCATAGTATGCCAATAGTAATAAACAACTGTGAATTATTTTGTCTTGTAATGCCATGTCTTCAGATTATTAATTTTATTAGTTAGAGTATTATGGAAATCCAAACAGACCTTTGCCAATTGCCCATTTTATTATCAAGTTTTCAAGTCTATGAAATAGCTAGTGCTGTCGATATTAGTTGATGAGCTAAGATTTGATAATATCAACAACTTCAAAGAGAGATAAAGAAGATACTTTCCTTGGTACTTACTCCATATCATGTGCATATAAATAGCAGACTGAGAGCTGTGGGGGAGAGGGAAGGAGATAGATAGGGGGATTAGAAATAGAATTAGAATAGATAAGGGAAGGAGAATCCTGTTGTAAGGTAACTTTTTCTAAAAAAAAAAAAAACAACAAACAAAAAAAACCTACTTTATGTTGCCATAATGTATGTTTCTTCTTATAAAAGTAGCACTTCAATAAAGAAAACTTCTCTCTACATCCCCAAAACATAAACAATGAGTCTTTTTAAATTAAAGATTCTCTATGATGAATTCATCATATTAAGTATAATCATGTGGTTTTATTGGTTATTTAACATGAATTTCTGAGTAACTGAGATAGAGAATAAGAGTAGTGATCAGGAACAAGGCTGCTGATGAGGAAAAGTATAGAATGAGGATTGAAGATGTAAGTGAAATAATCATACAGTCATAACACTGTGAAATAGTGTTCTGGATCAGCAACTAAACAATTAAGTAAGGAGGTCTTTTGGAGATAAGACATCTCCAGAGTGAGAAAGCTCAACTTTGACTCAGCAAAAGTAATCTTGAACTTTTCCCTTTAAATAATAATTTAAAAAATCTTGTCCTTCTACTTATATGTGTGTGTGCATTTGTATAAATTCTTCTTTTTTGTACATAATTCTTATACCAATATCCTAGAATAGCTGAAAGATGACTTTCAAAATCAGAGTGAAAGAGGAAAAAACAGGTAATAAGTGAAAGCAAAGGAAGAAACTTATGAAAAGAAAGACAGTGTGATAAAAGTGACACAAAACATAGTGAAGAAAATAACATCTTAGAAAAGAGAATTGAGAGAATTCTGGGAAGATGTTGGAGTAAGACAGAAAATTCCAAGCTCTCCAGATTTCTCTTACAAACAAGAGAAAATAGTGCCTCAGGGCAAATGTAGGGCAAAAACAAACAAGAGTTGGGGCAGATCCTTGGTCTTCTTAGGACAATTGGAAGAAAAATCACAGGAATGAGGTTTTGTCCCTGTGAAGAGTAAACACCACCAGGCTAGTTCCAAAAGCAACAAGTCACCTGAAATTTCACTTTCCAGAACAAATAGGGAGTCTGCTTGAACCAGGGAATATTAAGGGAACCTCTGCTGATAAGGAATGCCAGACCCATCTGTGCAGCTGAGGCACGGCCCTGGGTGAGAAGGAAACAGCATGAGTCTTCCAGGTGAGTGCAGAAGCAGTGTGACAAAGACCCCACTGGCTGTGGGCACTTAACAAGAGTCTGGGATTCTTGAATTCAGTTCCAGGTTAGAGGGAAGAACTGAAGGAGGATCTGAGCCAATCCCTTATACCTCAGAACTAGAGGAGATTAAAACATCAAATTCCTATAAATAAATTTTAAAAAGTGAGCAGGCAAAGAAGAAATATAGAAAATTACTATGGGAATAGAGAAGACAAAGGTACATCGTCAGAGGCAAAAAATTGAAAGAAAAAAAAAAGCCTTTTATACCACAGAGAATGTCAAATGGCCACCTGGCCCGCCCAAAAGAATGCATAGAAGAACTTAAAAAATACTTTAAAATCAAATGAAATATATTGAGGAAAAATTAAAAAGGAAAATAAGAACTATCCAAGAAAAACAAGAAGATTTTGAAAAGAAAGTCAACCAACTGGAAGAGGAGATCCAGAAGCTTAAGGATAAAAATGACTCCTTGAAAATTAGAATTGAGAAAAAAGAAGCTAGTGAAGTTAAAAGAAAAAAGAAATAACGAAACACATTTAAAGAATAAAAAAAGAAGAAAATGTGAAACATCTCATAAAAAAAAAGCTGATTGAGAAAATAGGTTAAGAAGAAAAAATATAAGGATGATCCCACTACTTGAAAGCTATGATCAAAAAAGGAATCTTGCTAAAGTAATACAAGAAATAAAGAAAATTGTTGGGAGTAGTAAAAGGATTTCTGCGAGGCACCTACTTCCATCTCCTCCAACACACATAAATAATGATTCTAAACAAACTTTAGAGCTACAGAACCCACCAAGTGATAGAGAGAAACTAACCTCACACTGAAGACAGCCCAGAAGACTGGCAAGAAGGGGCCATTGCAATACTCTGGGAATCTTGCTTCTTGCCCTGGGGACAAAGGCCGGACTGCACTCCTGAACTTCTTGTTCCTTCAAAGTCTACACTGACCTCTCACTTTGTCTTTGACATCTATGGGTTAATAATTCTGGAAACTGCCACAGCTGCTGGTGATGTGAAGTCCCTCCAGCCAGTGGCTGGTCAGACTACCCTGATTTTAAAACCTCCATCTCCCGCATTGCTGGCCTCAGCTCCCAGAGTGCTGTGCTGGTCCCTTCCTGCCAACCTGCTGGACTGTCCTCAGCTGGATGTTAGCTTCTCTATGTTATTTTGTGGGTTTTGTACCTCCAAAGTTTGTCTAGAGTCATTTTTAACATGAATTGGAGGAGGTTAAAGCTGGAGCCACATGGAAGTCCTGTTTCTACTCTGCCATCTTGATTCAGCCCCATCTACAGTTTTTCTTGAAATGAAAAAATTATTATTATGTAATTTGTATCTTTTCTTATATTGTGCTATGCACGTGACACTGTTTTTTTTTTCTTTTCTTATTTTCTATTTAAGTTTTAGTATTTAAGTTTATAATGTTTCTTTTTCTTTTTTATAGAATATTTTAGTTTAAAATAAATAAATTAAAAAAAAAAAACCAGAATTCCCCAAGTAGGACAAAAAGAAGCACAGTAATTCACTGATGAAAATGACTCCTTACAAAGCAAAATTGATGAAATGGAGAAAATATTTGCAAAAGCTCACTGAAGAGTATAATTGGGAAAGTTGAAAATAATGACTCTATAACACATCAAGAAAAAACAAAACAAAGTCAAAAGGTTGAAAAGAATAGAGCAAAGCCTGAAATATCTCATTGAAAACACAACTGACCTGGAAAATAGCTCAAAGAGAAATAACTTAAGAATTATTGGATCATCTGAAAGCCATGAACAAAGAAAAACCCTAAACATCATATTTCGAGAAATTATCATGAAAACTTTCCCCAGTGTCCTAGAACTGGAAGGTAAAATAGAAATTGAAAAGACCATCTGATCACCACCTGAAAGATATCCCAAAATGAAAACTCAGAGGAGTATTATAGCCAAAAAAATGACATTCAAACATGAGATTAGAGAGAGAGAGAAAAAAAAAAAAGGTAAATAAAAATTAAATCATAAGAGACTCAATAAGGTTAAAAATTTGATTCTTTCTTAATAGGAAGATAATACACATATCTTCTAATATCTTTACCATTATTAGGACAGTTAAAAGAATTCTACCAAGAAAGAGGTTGTGTGAGAAATTTGGTTATGTTGGAATGATATATTTTTTAATAGATAGGTGAGAAAGAAGGATGCCATGGGAGAAGGTAGAATTTAGAACAAGGGAAAAACAATCTCACACAAAAGGACATGCCAAAGGAAGAGTGGAAGAAATAGTGGAAGAAAATGACAGGAGTAGGGCAGTCAGAGCTTGAAACTAACATGTAAATTGGTTCAAAATGGGAATATGTGTGTGTATCTAGTTTTCGTGTGTGTGTGTGCGTGTGTGTGTGTGTTTTCTTGAACCAAGAAATGGAGGATAATAGAAGGGAGGACAGATAAAAGGAGGCAGTGGACAAAAACAAAACAAACTTTAGGGGTAGGACAGAATAAAAAGAGAGAGAAAAGGACAAATAGAAGGAAACACAATTGAGGGAATTGCACAATTAATAATTATAAATGTGAAAGGCAATGGGATATTCACCCATAAAACAGAAGTGGATAGCTGCATTATTAGACTACAGAATCTAATATGATCTTGTTTATGAGAAAACACACTTGAAAACACAGAAAGTGAAAAAAGTGGGCAAGAGCAGAATCTCTTATACTTCAAATGACTTAAGAAATGCCAGGGTGGAAATCATGATTTCAGACAAAGAAAAAGAAAAGTAGACCTAAGTAAGAAGGATACGCAGGGAAACTACAACTTGCTAAAATGTGTCATATAAATTTAACAAATAAATCATATTAAAAGGTATCAAAATAGGTGTTTGACTATTCAGCTGAATATAAAATAATGGAAATTTCATAATCATCTCCATTATATAGAATATGGTGTTAATTAAGAATACAATATTAAAAATTAGTTTCCTTGTCATTACTAAACTTAGTATTCAGTGGATCTGGGGTAAAGGAAGGGGAAGATGGGGAGGAGAGACATGCATACAAATAATTAAAATGCAATTTAAATTGAGATAATTTCATTGATGTACTTTTACTACAGCATGTATCTTTCTATGTCAAACCTCAAACTCAATAAATCCCATTGGCTTCCTATAAAATCCATGATCAAAAAGATATTGTATTTAACATTCTAAACCCTTCATAATCCATCCTCTCCCTAAATTTTCTAATCTTATTACATAACTTACATTAAATACTTATACCATTCCCACCCCCCTCCTTTATCATAAACTCTTCAGTTGAATGGCCATGGTCTCTTTCTATTACATGCACTAAACACTCCATTTCCCAACTGAGTAATATCCTTGGTTGTCCATCATAACTAGAATGATTTCCCTCTTCATCTCTGCTTACTGGCTAATTTAATTTTCCTTATGTCTCTGCTTAAATTCCATCTTCTACAGGAAGCTTTTCTCAGTCTTTCACATTTCTAGTTTCTTCCTAATTTTGGTCATTCCCAATGTATCATGTATATGGTTATTTGCACATAGTTTGCAGGCTTAGACATTAAACAGTGAGTTCTTTGAGAGAAGAGACTATCTTTTAGCTTTCTTTGTATCCCTACAGCTTAGCACAGGGCCAGAAATATAGTAGACATTTAATAAATGTTTATAGTTTGATGGACTGACTCATATGGATAAAAAGATTTAGAGGATGAATGAAGACCAAAGCAGTTGTAATGGGAAAAGGAGATAAAAAAGAAGGCTTCTTGAGTGGCCACTCATTCAATGAATATATTCAGTTCAGCACCTAATACTTATCCAGTAAGATACTAGCCTTGGAATTGTATGGGAACACAAAAATGCAGAGTAAGAATCCACTTTGGTGATATGGGAAACTAAATTGTGATTCATGAGATGGAATGTATCTAGAAGTAACAACTAGAAGCTTGCTTCAAATTTAAAATCATTGTATGAAGAAGAATAACATAGAATTGTGAAAACTGCTTATATAATCCCAAAGAAAGGAAGGAGATAAATTCATTGTAGCTGGGTTTCATCTGGGAAATAGGTGAGCAGAAGCTCAGCTTTAATGAAATGTAGGATTGTAATGACAACAAAGCATTGTAATGACAGCAAGATGTTCAAAGGTGAGGGAGAAAAAGGATGAGCAAAGGTATAAAATCATACAGGAATGGAAAATATTGTGTGTCCAGTTTGACCTGAGGGTATGATCTATTTTGGAAATTAATAAAAAATAAGGTAGAATGAATAAGCTGGAGATGATTAATGCAAGACCATGAATTTGTGACCTTGGAAATTTTGCTTGATCATTTACAATGAAATAACACAGACCCTGGTGAATAGAAAGCTAATTCTTATGGTTATTTCTTATTGAGCCATTAGAACCAGTTACTGGTTAGCAAAGATAATAAATCCCCTGAAATGGACTAATATACTTGAATTCATGCTATTCAAATTTAGGATTACACAAAATATGATAATAGATTCTACCCAATGGAAATATGCAATGAAGATTTCAATAAAATGTCTATTTTAGTGAATTTATTATTTGTACTAATCAAAACCTAGCTATACCTGATGTATTTGGAGGCCAAATCCTGTCTCAGTATTTACTAGCTGTGTGACCTTAGGGAAGTTATTTAACCCTGTTTGCCTCAGTTCTTCCTCTGTAAAATGGACTGAAAAGGAAATGGTAAACTGTTCCAGTATATTTGCTAACAAAAGCCCAAATGGGGTCACAGAGAATTCAAAATGACTGAAATGACTCAACAGCAATAACTGGTGAATGACCAACAAAAAATGACAAGGGATGACTATTACTTTCATTGATAGAATAATTTTTCATTATAAAATTCCTGATAGACTATTTCTATTCATTTTTCTTTTCACTCTCTTCATTTTGTTTTAACTCATAAGAATTTTGTAAAATAATCTGGCTTTGTATAACTTCTGTTTGTTTGCTTTTGGAGGGGGAAGGAAGGGCAATTGGGGTTAAGTGACTTGCCCAAGGTCAGATGGCTAGGAAGTGAGAATTCTTAAGTGTCTGAGACCAGATTTGAACTCAGGTCCTCCTGACTCCAGGGCTAGTGATCTATTCATTTTGCCACCCAGCCACCTCAGCTTTGTGTAATTCTTGAATAACTTTCTTTAATTTTTCACCAACCTATTGCTTCTTTTTATGAGTTGATAATAGGGGCCCTCAGAATTCAGTCACTAGCACAATACTCAAAATCTTTTCATGATATTAGAACTTGCCCTAACTAAAAGTACTCTAGCATAGTTTCAAAAAACAAAGGCCATCTCCAATAAATCTCAGAATCTCAGAGGCAAAAGTTATTTAGAGGCCACTGAACCAAATTAGATCAAACAAGATAGGTATAATAAGAACTTAAGCAGAATTTTCATTGGCATCAGATGAGAGTGAAATTCTAGATAAGAAAAATCCTCCTACAAATGTAGATCTTTTTCAGACCTTGGTGTGATGGTAGAAGTCAGCTAGGTTATTGTTTGAATATATTATTGTTAACTATGCTACACTTGCAATTCATTATGTTATTGTTGATTAGAAATGGCTTAATTCAATTTCACCCTCTTTCCTTAAGAGAGCTATGTAGACAAAAGATAAATAGTAAAATTAAAACATCCATGGCATACCCCCTTGAGAAGAGTGCATTATCTTTTGAACTTTATATTTTAATGATATTTTGTTTAGTGTATTAATTTGTTGATATTTCATTATATATTCATCATAAGCATGTGTATATATACCTAGACATACATATTGATTTTATACAAATGCATATGTGTAACATATTTTATATATTAAGGTCCAAATAATTCCTTTCTTTTTCCAAATCTAGCAAAAGTCATTTTTTTTTTTTGTGATGCTGACCTTTCATCTTCCTGTTAGTTAGTTAATCAATACCTCAATAAACATTTCTTAATTGCTAACTATATCCCAGGATCTGCACTAAGTACTGGAGATTCAAAGAAAGGCAAAAAGATAATGCCTGTTCTCAAGGAAATCACTGTCTAATTTGGAGATAACATGCAAACAAGTTATAAATAGTGTAACAGTATAAATTGGAGATAACAAAAGGAAGGAAGACGCTAGGATTAAGGGGAATAAAAAAAGTCTTCTCAAGAAGATGGTGGTTCAACTGAGACTTAAAGTAAACCAGGGTAAAGATAAGGATGCAATAAATTTCAGGTATGTGAGACAGTTGGGAAAATGCCTGATAGATGGAGTGTCTTTTTTGAGGAATAATGAGGCCAGGGGTTTTGCCTGGGGGAAAATAAGGGAGTATGCATAAGGAGACTAGAAATGGGGAGGGAAAGATTAGGAAGGACTTTGAATAACAAACAAATGATCTTATATTTGAACCCAAAAGAAATAGTGAGCCTCAGGAGTTAATTGCATAAGGGGATAATGTCTCAGGACTTTCAATTTAGGAAGGCCACTTTAACTGATAAATGATGCTTAGATTGTAGAGGGGAGAGACAGGGGGTAGCAAAACCAACCAGCACACTTTTGCAATAGTGTCAAAGTGAGTAGATGAGGGCCTGCGAGAGGGTGGGCATATATGTTGCAAAAGATAGATAGATAGATACATAGATAGATATGTAGATAGATAAATAGAAAGATACTTAGATACATACATATATACATAGACAGGCATATACAAATTACAGTGTGTCTGACTGTGGCTGATCAGACTAAAACAAGTTGAGAATGCTCTATCTACCACAAGTCAGGCACAAATAGTCCATATGACAATTTGGGGTGGATTCTCTAAATTTGCACTTTTCACATTTCTTTGTAGTTACTTCACTTCTGCTTTGCTTATAGAGCACAGCACCTTCTCTGATGATGGCATGTCATGCTGAGTCTTCCTCTGCCGGTGTCTCCCATGTCACACAATCAACTGCAAAGTTCTTCAGAGAGAAATTGAGAGTATCTTTGTATCACTTTTTCTGACCACCATAAGAGTACTTGCCCTGTGTGAGTTCTCAATAAAATTGTCTTCTGGGCAAGTGTATGTTTGACCTTTGAACAATGTGGGCAGTTCATCAGAATTTCACTCTCTGCCTAGCATTTGGGTGCTTGGCAGTTTAATTCAAGAAAGGTCATCAGTGTCTGGTAGCTTATCCTGCCACAAGATCTTCAGAATCTTCTTAAGACCATTAAAATGGAAGCAATTCAGTTTCCTCATATGGCATTGTTATACTGTCTAGGCTTCACAGGCATACAACAATGGGATCAGCACAAGGGTTCCATAGACCTTCAGGTTAATAGTCAATCTAATACCTCTTCTCTTCCACACTTTCCTTTGGAGCCTCCCAAACACTGAGATAGATCTGGCAATATGTGTGTCAACCTCATTATCAATGTGCATATAACCCTGGAAGGTGTACTGACAAATTAGGTTAACTTATCCACTGCATTCATAACTTCTCCATTTGTTGTGACTGATGATTCTGGCCAATGGATCACCTGTCTTTTCCTGATTTTAATGGTTAGTCCAAAATTAGCACAGACAGCAGAAAATCTGTCCAATCCATGTCAGCTTCAGAGGCTGCATTGAGTGCACAATTCTCTGAAAATAGAAAATCATGCACCAATACTCTACTTTGGTCTTGGCTCTTAGCCTTTTCAAGTTGACGAATTTATCATCACCGTGGTAGGTGACTGTGATGCCATGTTCATCCTCATTGAAGGCATTTGACAATACGGCTGAAAATATAATGCTAAAAACCATGAGGGTTCTGACTTGGACAGGGGGGCAAGAGGACAGAGTAAACAGCAAATTGCTATAACTCTCCCATTTCTACCTCCAACAACCATAAAATAACACCCCAGAACAAATCCTGGAGCAGCAGAGCCAGCAGAAAGATGGGAGGAGTGGCAAGAAAGGTCCTTACCACAGGAGACTTGGAGGAGTGGCAAGAAAGGTCCACATAACTCAGGTAAAAGGTGGGTTCAGTCCAGTACAGGCAGTGTCCTAGCAAGCCCCACCTCAGGAAACCATCAGGAGACCCTGAGCCTTATTTTTGTGGAGCAGGAAAATGTCAATCCCAGAATCCTTGTGTGCCTTAGCATAACCAAGGGAGTCAGCAGACTCAAGCTCAGACCACCATGTTCTTGGGCATAACCTCTTTTGGCAACATGCTACAGTGACTGGACCTCCCAGTGCTATAACGTTGCCCTGGATAGGCATCCTCCAGCAGCAGGACCTCTTCTTGCTTTAGTGTATCCCCCAACAAATGCTGAAAAACCACACCAGGCCTCTTAACTCCCCAGACACCACCACTAGAACCCCAACTCAGCACCAAGAATGCTGCAGTCCCCTAAGACCTCTAACAGCACCAGCCCAAGTGGTGTTGCTATAGCCCACCCAAATAGTGTAGTAGTAGAAAAGAAGGTTCCCCTTGGGGCTCAGAGAAACATCACTGTAGCACCTGGTAAACAATCAGGCCCTGTAGCCACTAGTACAAGAAGCTGAAGAAAGTGCCTCTTCCACCCTAGAAGCTGAGCTCAAATTTAAAAGACAGGAAAAAGGCCAATAAAAGGAGAGGGTGGGAGAGATGAGCAGAAAACAACACCAAACAAAGTATGACTATAGAAATCTGTTATGGCGACAGGGAAGACCAAGACACAACTCAGAAGAGAACAACAATGTCTTCTTCTTCAAAAACCTAAAGAAAAAGTGGGAAGTTGATTGAAGCCTGGGGAAAAAAAATTCATGGAAGAACTCAAAAAGGAATTTAAAAATCATATAAGAGATTTAGAAGAAAAATTGGGGAAAAGAAATCAGAATGATGCAAGAGGATTATGGGGGGAAAAGACTCAACAGCTTAGAAAACTACATAAAAAACAACTTGGCCAAATGGAAAAGAAGGTACAAAAGTTAATTGAGGAAAACAACACCTTAAAAGTAAGAATTGGGCAAGTGGAAGCTAATGACTCTATGAGAAATCATGAATCAATTAAACAAATTCAAAATAACGAAGAAATTACAAGTGTAAAATATCTCATGGGAAAAACAACTGACTTGGAAAATAGATCCAGGAGAGACAAAATCAGAATCACTGTGTTGAAGTGGGAATTCTGCCCACCCTAAAACTGTTGAGGTTTCATAACATGTTGTAGTGGAAGTGTCTCAAAGAATTCAGAGTCAAACTACCTCTAATAGGCATTTGTTGAGATTCATGCCTCACATGAAGTGGGCTAAATTCCAAGAGGAACCAGCAGCTTCACAGAAAACAAGATGGGTTTTTATAGGGTAAAGATGCAATTATATAACAGAAATCATGAATATTAAAAAGGCAGGAGAGGGTTGTTAAGGGATTAGTCAATGAAGGAGAGGTCCCATTTATGATTCCATGATTAAACATTCTGATCATACTGCCCTCTAATTGGCTAATATAGAGGAGGAACAGAAGAGGGCCCAAGACAAAGGCATTTAAGGTTTCTACAGTTAATAGATATTATCTGGAAGAAAACCTAGCAAAGGAGATTGAAAATGACTAGTCAGCTAGGGAGAGAACAAGGAGAAAATGGTGCCATGATAAAAGGAGGAGGAGAATGTCTAAGATACATTCCTCTTACAATATACCAGTGTTGAGGCTGCAGAGAGGTGAAGAAGGATAAGGATTTTTAAAAAATGTCATTAGACTGGGGAATTGAGAGATCATTAGTAATTTTTAGAGAATGTTTCTTTTTCTGTCATTATATCCCTTCACCTTTCTGCAGCTATTAACACAATTGATCACTCCATTCTAATAAATACATTTTATTTATTTGGGTTCCTTAATACTCCTATCTTCTCATTCTCTATCTGTCCAAAACCTATCAATATTAGTCTGCTTTGCAATATTTTTGTGGTTTTTTTTACAACTTCTAGATTATGAGTCAAAGAATCTGGGTTCACTTTACCACTTTACCACTCTCTACCTTGTTGTGCAACTTGGGGTAAATCACTTTATTTCTTTGAGTTTGTTTTTTGTTCTGTAAAAACAGAGGGTTGGATTAGACTGGCTCTTAAGTTTCTTCATGCTTTAAATCCAGTAACCTTTGACTTATGTTAACTTAAGGCTCCCCTGATCCCTGTTCTTTTTTCCCCCTATATATTCTGTTTACTTGATGATTTCTTATCTACTCATGTGTCTAATTATATTCATGCATATAATTCCAAAATCTATTTTAGCAACTTTAATTTTTCTCTAGAACTCTAGTCACAGATTGCCAACTGCCTGCTTGGAAACCATATTTTGGAATGTTCTATTAGCATCTCAAATTCAACTTATCCAAAACAGAAACCACTATCTCTTACTCTAAGCTTTCCCCTCTTAACAATTTTCCCTATATTATTATTTTTGGGTTATCACCACTTTCCTAATCCAGATTCACAAGTACAATGTAATCTTCAGTTTCCCTTCTCCCTTGTAGTCTATATTCAACCAGTTTGTTCTACATCAATATAACTTGCATATCTATTATTTTGTGGCTACGACTATGACAAATCCCTCAATCGAAAATCTACAGTCACTCCCTGTTCTTTCTATGATGAAATGCAAATGTCTCTGTCTGGAACTTGATATATACAATGATGAAACTCTAACCTAACTTGTCAAATTTATTTCACACCAATTCCCATTATTTATTCTAATTTCCAGCCAAACTAGAATGTTCCCTATCTTGGAATTCCATTTCACAACTCCATGCAGTTTTCTCAATCACTATCCCAATCTTTATTCTGGAATGTACTCCTTCCTCACCTCTGACTCTTCTTATTTTTAATCTTCCTTCAAAGTACCAGTGACATTTTCCAAAAAGTCTTCATTTTTTCCTTATAAGTAGAATTTTGCCCTCTCTAAATTACCTTATATTTTTCTATGTAAAGGCATATACTCTGTAATAGACTGTATGCTTTTTGAGGGTAAAGATTTTTACTTTTGTTTTTTCCATACTCAGTACCTGCAGTACCTTTTATGTAGCAAGAATTATCAAATGAGTTTTAAAATTATATTTAACTAATACAGTCTGATTATTTTAACTATTTTGAAAAATTGAATATGATATTATAAAAAGAGTTTATATCAATTGAGAAAATAATAGAACCAACAGGATTTGGTCTTATTATTTTTTTTTCTTAATGTATGGATCTAGTTAATGCCTATCTGTAGCCATATCTATAAGGCATGTCTATAGGCCTAATAATGCTTACATGGGGATAGTAATCCTTGTTTTTACTTCTCTGTAGGTTTCTAAAAGATACCTCTACCAAGGATATTGTGCCATGTGTGTCTGCAAGCACGCAATGAAATAAAATGTTCTTTCTATCTAAAGGAGTTTTACGGTCAAGCACAGCATATTTCTAGAGAAGTGTCCATTCCAAACAATGCATTAAAAGCAACTGCCAACATGTTCTCCACAGGCACTTAGGTCCTTTAGAATGGTATGGAGATAACTTAACAAATCATACCTTGAACACAGATGTTAAATCTCATATTAATGAAATCAGACCAAGGTGTTTAGACCTGGCAAAGAGGGTTTACAGACTAAAATACTAAAGCAAAACTGGAGAAGGAATCACATAGCAAGACAAACAGCTATGTAGCTTTCATGTTTATATTTAGAAGGAAGAGGGTATGGATATTGGGATGTATTACTATTAAGTAATTTTTTTCCTTATATATTTTACTAGACTCATGTTAACATACTCAAAATTTTGAATTCATTTTTAAAATCCAGATAAAATGATTAAATGGGAAGTGAGAATGGAATAAGTATTAATAGAGTGCCTACTACTTGTCATCACTGTGCTAAACTGTTTACAAATATTATTTTATTAGAATAGATGTTACTTGCATGTGGCTTGCAGCTTGTAGCACCAACCAAACAGGAGCGTATGAATGAATGAATAATTGTGGACCAGGTGGAGATTGGAAGCATTCATATGATTACTGCATGTATGTTAATCAAGTCTCAAATACGCATCTGATGATTAGGGTTTATATACTGTAGCTGAAGCAATTGTAACATATTTTCTCATGGGAACTTCATGTAGTTTGTTACATGAGGCACCTAACTTGCAACTTTGCCTGAGGCTACTCCCATGGGACACTTCCTTGCTGTCTTATCTCATGCAACTCTACTTTATCTATATTGCTCAAGCAGCCAGGGTTTCAGGGACAGCCAGAATGCTCCAAGCCTCCCTTGCATGGGGGATGAGTAGTAGGAGGTAGAGTGTAAACTTCCTGAGATAGTGGGCCCAGCCTGGATTCACACCAATGGGAGGCAGACCCCTCAGAGAGCAAGCATAGCAGACCCTTCAGTGCCCTCAACAGTGCCCCCTATATTTAAACAAAATTATCTGTTTTACATTTCGTGATGCCTATAACTCACTTAATTTCTCTTTTAAGAATTTGTATCCTAGGCGGAGCCAAGATGGTGGAGTAGAAACAGCTCATCCAAGCCACTCTGCCCCCAGATTCCCCCCAAACTATGTAAAAGGGGACTCTGAACAACTTCTGGAGCCCCAGCACCCACAGAACGACACAGAGAAGCTAATCTCCTGCTGAGGACAGCCCAGCAGCCCTTCAGGAAGGACCAGCACAGTGGTCTGGGACCGGGCAGCGTACAGCGCGCAGAGTGCAGGAGCGGAGCCAAGCCCAGGTCCGCTTGAGCCGAGGTTTTAGCCCCAGGGCAGCAGGGCCAGCAGCCAGCTGGAGGAACCCCAGAACACCAGGAGCTGTGGTGACTTCAGAATTATCAACATAGACATGCCTAGGACAAAGTAAGAGGTTAGTGTCCTATGGACTTTGGGACCAGTATTTAGGGAATGCGTCGGCTCCCTCCCCTGGGGGCTAAAAGCCGCTGAGGAGACACGCCATTTTGTAGTTTTCAGAGGCAGCTCTGGCTCCTGGCCTGCAAATAGTAGGGAGATCCAGCGATCAGTCTTGGGGGGGGTAATCGCTCATGCTTTAACCTCCCTGGATCTGGATTGTGATCTAGGGTGGAAGTCGTGGGTGGGTTTACAGCTTGCCAGAAATGGAAGTTGCCCCCCACAAGTTCAGGACGAAAATTCCTCTGTCTGGCCTTAAAGCCATAGTGTGGCAACAAGCCCAAAAGTCAAGTAATTAAGTGGCAACATGCCAAGGCAAAGGAAACAGAAAAATACAACCCTAGACTCCTATTTTGGGGGCATAGAGCGGGAAAAGGACTTAGGGTTCAGAAGTCCTGCTCCAAAAGCCCCAGGGAGAAACATGAGTGGGTTGCAGGCCATAGAGGACCTTAAGAAGGACTTTAAAAATCAAATAAGAGAAGTGGAGGAAAAATTTTAAAGAGAAATGAGAAGGATGCAGGAAAAGTATGAAATGAGGGTCAACAGCCAGACTGAGGAAAACAACACCTTAAAAAATAGACTAACTCAAATGGCAAAGGAGGCCCAGAAGGGCAATGAGGAGAAGAATGCCTTAAAAAGTCGAATTTGCCAGATGGAAAAAGAATCTCAAAAGTTCACTGAGGAGATTCATTCCTTCAGAGTTAGACTGGAGCAAATGGAAGCTAGTGACTTTATGAGAAATCAAGATGCTGTTAAGCAGATCCAAACAAATGGAAGATTAGAAGGCAATGTGAAATATCTCATGGGAAAAACCACTGACCTGGAAAATAGATCCAGGAGAGACAATTTAATGTTTTAGATCCAGAGGGCAAAATAGAGGTTGAAAGAATCTACCGATCATCTCCTGAAAAAGATCCCAAAAAGAAAACTCCCAGGAATATTATAGCCAGGTTCCAGAATCCCCAGATCAAGGAGAAAATACTACAAGCAGCCAGGAAGAAACAATTTCAATATTGTGGAAACACAATCAGAATAGCCCAGGACCTGGCAGCTTCTACACTGAGGGATCGAAGGGCATGGAATATGATATTCCAGAGGGCAAAAGAACTGGGAATGAACCCAAGGGTCACCTACCCAGCAAAACTGAGTATTTTGTTTCAGGGGAAAATGTGGTCATTCAGTGGAATAGAGGACTTTCAAGCATTCTTGGGGAAAAAACCATAATTGAATAGAAAATTTGACATCCAGACACAAGAAGGAAGAGATGCCTGAGAAAGTAATCATGGAAAAGAAATCAAAAGGAACTTATCAAAGTTGAACTATTTACATTCCTATATGGAAAAGCAATAACTGTGACTGATGATATCTTTCTCACTATGAAAATAATGGAAGAAGGGGGTGTGGTCATATGAATACATATGTGAATGTGTGTGTATATGGTTACAGTTATATATGGATAGAGGGCATAGGTTGAATTTGTTGGGAAGGGAGAATACTCAAGGGATGAAATTATGAGATGAGAGAGGAAAGTGGCAAGAGGAGATGGGGAGAGACAGGGTAGGGTAAACTATCCCATGCAGAAGAAGCAAGGGGAAGTGGTTGCAAAGGAAGGGGAGAATAAGGAAGGCTAAAAAGGCAAAACCACATTCACCTTGAATTTGGTTCAGGGAGAAAATGACATACATACTAAATGGGATATCTCAACCTGCAGCAGGATAGGGGGAAGGGGAATGAGAGGAGGGATGATGGATGGGAGGGCATCCTTGGGGTGAGGGGAGGTTGGAAGTACCCACTATAGAAGAGGGACAGGATCATGTAGGGAATGGACCAGGTGGGGGTGGGATGAGTGGGAGGGAATTATAAGCAGCCTTGTACAATATATCTACTATGATAATGTTTTGCATAGCTAGACATGTACAACATATACTGAATTACTTATCTCCCAAGAAGGAATGGGTGACAAGGGAGGAAGGAAATGGATCTGAAATTCGAGTTCGTAACATTAAATGTTTCAAATATATATAAATACTATTATTAATACTCTTTTACTTGTAATAGGGAGATAAGATGTGCAGGCATTGGGACACAAAGACTCACCTTCCTCTAATGGAAAAGTCGATGGGGGTATGGGAGAAGGTATGGGAGAGAGCAGATTGGAGGAAGCGATATCTTGTGGGACTACTATTCTGGGAGGTTTGGTAGGGGAATAATGGGGGGAAAATGAATGTAACTCAAAATCTGACGGAAATGAATGATGTAAAATAGACGTTAATAAAGCATTTGTTTAAAAAAAAAGAATTTGTATCCTATACTACTTGGTGCATATATATTTAGTATTAACATTACTTCATTTTCTATGTTAACTTTTAACAAGATGCAGTTTCTTTCTTTATTTCTTTCAATAGGGTCTATTTTTGCTTTCACTTTTTCTGAGATCTGAATTGCTACCCCTGCTTTTCTTTTAAAACTTCAGCTCAAGCATGAAAGATTCTACTGCAGCCCCTTAAGTTTAATCTGTGTTTGTCTCTCTGTGTCAAGGGTGTTTCCAGTAAACAACATATTGCAAAATTCTGGTTTTTGATCCTTTCTGCAATCCACTTCTGTTTCATGGAAGAGTTCATTCCATTTCCATTCACCATTGTGATATCTAACTGTGTATTTCCCTGCATCCTATTTTTCTTTCTGTTTATTCTCTCTCCTTTTACCCTTTCCCTCTTCATGAGTATATTGCTTCTATATACCACCTTCCCCATTCTGCTTTCCCTTCTGTCAGTCCCTCCCCCTGACTACCTTTATTTAATCTCCTAGCCTCCTACTTCTCTGTCTGGCAAAATAACTTTCTATATCCAACTGATGGTGTATATTATTCCCTCTTTGAGTAAATACAGGTGAGAGCAAGGTTGAAGCAATGCTCATTGCCCACACTCCCATCTTCCCCTACACTGTAATAGTTCTTTCATTCCTTGTCATATGAAATAATTTACCCCCATTCTACTTCTCCCTTTCTTCTTCACCCATTTTACTCCTATTTCTCATACCTTACTTATTTTTATGTCATTCCCTCAACTTCAACTTATACTCTGTCTATGTATATTCCTTCTAATTATACTTTCAAAGATATAAATTTATTAGGAATTACAAGTATCATCTTCCCATGTAGATGTGTAAACAGTTTAGATCTATTAAATCCCTTATATTTTCTTTTTCACTTTTTAAACTATTTTTGCTTCTCTTGGGTCTTGTTATGGGCCATCACACTTTTTATTTAATTCTTTTTTTATGAGAGATTGAAATTCTTCTATTTTATTGAATGACCATTTCCCCCATGATATAACATGTTTCATTTTGCTACATAAATGATTCTTCATTGTAGCTATAGTTCCATTGCCTCCCAGAATAGCATGTTCCACAACCTCTGATCTTTTAATTTTGCAGCTGCCAAGTCCTGGGTAATATTGATTGTGGCTCCCACATATTTGAATTGTTTCTTTCTGGCCACTTGTAGTATTATTTCCTTGACTTGATGTAAGGGTTATGGGATTTAAAGATCTTCCATGCCCCATTGGACTTGCTGACATAGCAGGAAGGGGAGGGGCAAGAGGAAGCGGAAGAAGAGTTAGAGTTCCGCTGGGGACTGTTGGAGGCCACAGCAACAGCAGTAACTGCCAAGGTAGAGGTCGAGGCCCAAATCTCTTTTTAAGCCAGCCAGAATTTCTGCTAAGGACTCTTGTTGGGGGCTGCTGGGAACTGGAACTACGGGGGGCCAGAGCTGTTGTAAGCACGCTTCCTGGATGCTCAGAGTCGGGAGAGAAGGACCTTTGCCTGAAGTAGCCTGTTCTGTTTTGAAGGCTTAAGAATGTGGTTGTTTACTATGTTAACTACTGGTGCCAATTTCATAACTACCCTGATGGCTTTGACTTTCTGGTTTTGGGACTCGGTTATTTGGTATTTTAATAAATTCTCTGGCTTTATCCCCCATATAGAGAGACTGATATATTTTATGATTAATAACCACATAAGCCTATTTATAATTGCCATAGGCATAGTGAATATTGCATTGTTAATACACTTGATTGTTCTGAAGTTTGGCTATAAGGTTCCTTGGAGTTTTTACTTTGGGATTTCTTTCCTGAGGTGATTGGTGGAGTTTTTCAATAACTACTTTGCACCCTGGTTCCAGGACATTGGGGCTGTTTTCCTTGTTAATTTCCTGAAAGATACTGTCCACATACTCTTATTGATTTTGACTTTCAGGTAGTCCCACAATTCTGGTATTTTCTTTCCTGAATATATTTTCCAGGCAATGTTTTCCCATGAGATATTTTCTATTTTCTTCTATTTTTAATTCTTTTGAATTTGTTCGATTGAGTTTTGCTCATACTGTTATAAGCTTCCTAGAACCCAATTCTATCTTTAAGGAGCTGTTTTCATCATTTAGCTTTTATTATTTCTGTTTTGGCCATTTGTATTTTTAAGCAGTTGTTTTCTATTTCCAAACTATTGCTTTTTTTCCATTATTATCTCCCATCATTTTCATTTCCTTTCCAATATTTTCTTCTATCACTATTATATGAATTTTAAGCTCCTTTTTGAACTGTTCCATGATTTCTTTCTGGCTTTGACACCACTTTCCATTTTTCTTCATGGTTTTTCCATGTTTTGACAGTGTTGTCCTCTTCTGAGTTAGTGTCTTGATCTTCCCTGCCACCCTAATAACTTTCTACAGTAAGATTCTTTTCTCCCATCTTATTTGGCCTTTTTCCTTTCTTTTAAATTTTATCTCTGCTTCTGTGGTAGAAGGGACACTGTTGGGGTGGCTAGGTGGTGGTGAATAGAGCACTGGCCCTGGAGTCAGGAGGACCTGAGTTCAAATCCGAACTCAGACACTTGAGACACTTACTAACCATGTGACTTTGGGCAAGTCACTTAACCCCTATTGCCCGCCAAAAAAAGGGGAGGGACATTATCTCATGCTTTTTGTGCCAAGGGTTATATGCCTTGCACTGTTTATCTGATGTTGCCCTGAGACCTCCAGGGAACCCTCACATTTGCTGTGCACTGAGTGGGTATAGTGAAGGATAGCTGACACTGCTGGAATTCTTTGGGTTCTGATAGCTTACCTGCTGCTAAGCTGGGGTCTCATAGATGGTATCTGGCATGTGCTGTGGCTGGTGTGGTGTTTCTAAATTTGCCTGGGTTACACTGAAACATATAGTGGTCTGGTCACTAGTGTCTGTCTATTTATATGGGGCTAAGTCGAAACAAGTGGAGGGCCAGTTGTTTGCTTAAGCACAAGTAGGGTTTCACATCACAAGTAGGGTTTCACATCTGTCTGTTTTTCTGGGGCTACCCTGACACATAGAGGTTGCCTGTTTGGCAGGGTCTATGCTGAAGCATGTGCAATTCTCAGAGTTGAAGTCTTCCTGGCTACATTTAGGCACATGGGAGGTTTTATATTGGAGTTTGCCTGCTCCACCACACCCTGGGGGTCGGTTTCTACTCCTGGTTTCATGAGGTGGGATTTGCTAATGGCTTACTGGGACACTTCCTGTTCTTGACTGAACTCCTCTTTGGTCTGAGTGAGACAGACATTTCCTGTTTATCTTGTAAGTTTCTTGGACTCAAATATTGTTTCACCCCATCTTTTTACTTATCCTGCTGTTCCAGGATTTTTTTTGGCAGCACTATTTCATGTTTGCTTAGAGATGAATATGAGAGAGTTATGGCAATTTAAAGCCTTGCCTGCCATCTTGGTTCCCAGAAGTGGTTGAGAGTCCCTTATGTTAAGCATTTCACTTTCATGGAGTAATTCAATAAATGTCTAACACTGATTAACATTTTGCCCTGAGACCCTAAGAATGAACCAATACTGAAGTTTCAAGTAAAGTTTTATTTGTTGTTTTAGGGCGAGAGACATAAATATCCTAACCCTTCAGTTATTTGACCAAGCTTCTCCAGGACTGAAGCTAATCTCTTAGTTTTTTAATACTTGTTGTTTGATAGTCAAATATAGGAGAGATAAGGAGGTCACTAAGTGAAAAAAGTATAGAGAGAAAAGAGAAGGAGGTCAACTGAGGTAAGAACCCTGCTGCAGATTCACACTTATGTGAGCATGAGAGCAAAGAGGACTAAGAAAGAATGCTTAGAAAGACAGGAAAAATGGCAGAGCATAGTCACAAAAACACAGAGAATAGAATAAATATATATAGAGGATGTTCAACATTGTAGTTCAAGAAGCATGATGATAGGGGGAAAAAAAGGCCATTAAGGGGCAGGTAGGTGTTACAGTGCATAGAGTACAGGGCCTGGAGTAGGTAGGATCTGAGTTCAAATTCAGGCTCAGATACTTACTAGCTCTGTGACCTTGGCAAGCCCCTTAATCCCCCGCCCTCCTACTGTTTTAAAAAGAAAAGAAAGCCCTTGCTTTGAAATTTGGGAGATCATTAGTAACTCTGAAGAGAGTTCTTTTAGTTGAGCCAGAGTCACAAACCAAATATCAAAGGACTGACAAATGAGATGACGAGGTATAGAGACAAAGAGGGTTGACAGCTTTTTCAAGGAGCTGAGGAACACTAGGTGAGATATAAGACAACCTTTTGAAGGGATGATATTAAACAGTAAGGATTAATGATTTTTTTAAAGATACAAATCCAGTATTTAAAAATCTATTTAATAATTAGTAAAGTTTTGATGAAAAGTCTCTCATTATTTGTCATTGGATAGTCAAAACTTCATTGTTTCCATCTGGAATAAGTACAGTATTTACACTGAATTTTGGGGGGGGATTCTGAGACCTCGGATATACTGAGAATTTTTTGCATTAAAACTGTTATCATATTTAATCCAGTCTTTGATCCCTTTGGGGTATAATGTCTTGTACAAGTACTTAAACTTATCAGAGAAAGTTTTCAGTTGAACCCCTAACACATATTTAGCTCTTGAAACATACCTTCTAACTCTCTCTTCTTGCTTTCTAATTTTTCATAAGAAAAACCTGTCTTTCTGATCCATAAGGCTTTTAGATCCATGAAACTTGGCTTAAGCAAGTAGAGATGGAAATGAGGATGGTAGATTGAAGCTGCACTGTGCATTATAATGGAAGTGTATGGTTGGATTTTTCCAAGAAGTAGAAAATTACCCCAGGAAACAGAATTACTAGCTTGTTCAACTCCTTCTTCCATTTGGATCAATGTTTAATCTCCATAAAATTGGTTTTATATTCACAAACATGTCAATATATATTGGGGTTTCTCACTGAATCTTTTCTTCCTTTTGGATCCTGCTCCCTTTTCTTTCAGAAATGTTTAAAAACATTTCATCAGACAGATATGTCTCTGAATAAAAATTCTCTCACAACTGCATTCTTTTAAATATTTCTGCATTGAATTATCATGAGACATATTAATGCCTTGCCACAATGTGGGTGGCAAGGCTTAGATGTATGTCCTTTACATAGTCTCTGTTTATTTTTCTTTTTCCAGTTTGAGATGAAAAAAGAAATATATCCTTCCCTGATTCACCTTGATCAGTATCTAGTTTGTCCCCTTTTTAGTCAAAATAAAAGATTATATAGTAACACTTAATATTCTTTTTACTTCAATATTGTGTTAGAGAATACCATAAAAATAGAAAGATTTTAAGGTGATGGTTTATATTTGTCATTGAAAAAATGTCAGGAGGGGCAGCTAGGTGGTGCAGTGAGTAGACTGTCGGCCCTGGAGTCAGAAGGACCTGAGCTCCGATCTGACCTCAGACACTTAATGCACACAGAAATAAAAACCTAGCCGTGTGACCTTGGGCAAGTTACTTAACCCCAATTGCCCTCCAAAAGGCAAAAAAAAAAAAAAAAAGCAAGAAACACTATCTCAATCTACCCCTGCAATGGTAATGTAATTTAACTGCTTTGTATTGGCAAGTAAGCAGGTATTTAGCACTTAGAAATTGATCAAGCCTGTATTGGGGAAACAGAAGGGATGAACTCCTGTCTCCTGTTGCTGACATAGCAGGAAGGAGTTGGCTGTAACAGGAAGCTAATGTTGTGTGTATATAAGAGAAGCCCCAAGAGTCACAGTCAGAATTTCTTAGGACAAGAATCTGGAAGCATTACATTACCTGCTTACTTGCCAATACAAAGGGGTCAAATTACAATTACCATTATATTCCACCCCTCCAAGATCCTTGGCCTTACAATTTCAATTTAAATGGCCATGGATCCTGGAACAAATAGAAGCACTATACTTTGTAATCATGCTAACTACATCATAATGTAATGCCATACAGGAGCAGCTTTCCATAAGAATGCTACTCTGAAAAGCTTTTAAGGTTCTGATTACACAGTATGGTGAACAGTCTATTCCATAACAAAGCAAAACATTCCCAGAAAATCAAGATACAGCATTCAAAGTATTACAGCTGAGGCGGCTAGGTGGTGCAGTGAATAGAGCGCTGGCCCTGGAGTCAGAAGGACCTGAGTTCTGAGCAGGCCTAGGACACTTAATCCACACAAACAAAAACCTAGCCATGTAACCTTGGGCAAGTTACTTAATCCCAATTGCCCTAAAGGGGCGGCTAGGTGGCGCAGTGAGTAAGAGGGCTGGCCTCGGAGTTGGGATGACCCGATCCGGCCTCAGAAAATGAGCACCCATGCATAAATAATGACTAGCCATGTAACCTTGAGCAAGTTACTTAACCCCAATTGCTTTAAAAAAAAAAAAAAGTATTGCAGCTTATCACAGAAAATCACAATATAGTATTCACAACAGCTTATCATTAAAATGGCCTCATAGTTTCCACCATAGTGGCTATAACATTTTGAAAAAAAGAATAATCCTCTGAAAGTACAATAGTCAAAGTCTTCCACTCATGGAGAACACTAAGTTAACTCAATCAGTCATTTATTCAGCAATAAATTACTATGTACAATCATTAGAAAATTAGAAAATACACAAACCCTCTACCTCTAGGTCCTAGGTCACTAGTAAACTAAAATTTCATAACTACTCAGTACCTGTGGAGAGGTCTTTTCATCTTGATTTGGGGTGGGTTCTCAGATTCCCTGGATCCCCTTCCATGGTCCCAGATTCCACCTGGGTTCACCAGATTGTCACCTTTGTTCAATGACAGACAGCTCCCAGGTCCTTGTCCAGCTCTCTGGGTAGGTCCTACTCCACACTGAAGTTTACAGGGTTCAACCTATCTCAAATCCTTCACAATTTCTGTTCCTGGGAAATCGAGGCTCAACCAAGCCACAAACAGACAAAGTCCCTGTATCTTGGTCATACTTCTTTAGTCTTCTGTGCCTAGTTAAAAAATCAAAATCACCTTATCCAGTTTGGGGGCAGCAGGCTCCTGGACTCCTGGGCTCCTCTTCAGAAGAAGCTCTGTCACTAACAAGTTCTCAGGAAATTCTGACTTGGTTCTCAATTCTCTCTTCTGTAGCTGCTCTATCTCCAGATTCTTGTCCCAAGAAATTCTGACTGTGACTCTCTGGGCCTTTTCTTATATACACACAGCATTAGCTTCCTGTTTGAGCCAACCTCTTCCTGCTATATCAGCAACAGGAGACAGGAGTTGATACCTTCTGTTTCCCCAACAGAGGCTTAATCAGTTATTAAGTGCTGAGTACCTGCTTACTTGCCAAGATTACATTACCATTACAACCCCCAACCTTCAGTGAGTCAATCAGTTTGCAAGCATTTGTTGAACTACTTAATGTGCCAGGCTGGCTGATAAGGGCTGGAGATATAAAGAAAGATTAAAAATATGATTCCTGTCATAAAGCAGATGCAAATAACTACACATTCAAGGTATAGAATGTATACACGCATATTCTACTCTTAAAGGAAAATACTAGCAGAGAAAATATGTAAGGGTAGGATGGGAACCAGGAAAAGCCCTCAGTCAAAATACAAGGTAAAGGAGAGAAATTGCAAAACATTTTAAGTTTGAAGGAAAGCTTGATAATTTTTTAAGAGGCAGACTTTGGAAGATTTTCTTTTTAAAAAAATATAGTATTGTTCATTTTAATAAATATTTCCTGCCTATATATAAAATTATAACATTTATTTTTTTAATTTTGAGTATCAAATTCTTTTCCTCCTCCTGTTCCTACCACACTACTTTAAGAGGCAAGCAATATCATATTAATTGTACATGTGAAATCAAACAAAACCTCTTTCCATATTAGCAATGTGGCAAAAGAAAACACATGCACACACAAACTAAGAAAATAAAGATGAAAAAATGTTAATTCTTCATTCAAAGTTCATCAGTTCTTTCTCTGGAGGTGAATAGCATGTTTCATCATGGGTTCTTTGGGCTTTTCTTGGATCTTTATCTTGATCAGAGTAGCTAAATCCTTCATAAAGAAACATTTCATTTAAATCTCATAACAAATCAAGGATAATAGGTATTACTGGTATCGTTATTATTATTTTTAGCAAAGTGAGGTCTAGAAAGAAATGAAATGACTAACTCAGGAAAACATAGTTAATAAACATCAGAGGTGAGATTTGATCCCAGGTTTTTCTCTTTCAGTATCTAGAATGTTTCTCTCTATGTCATGTTGCTTCTTATTATATAATGTTATCTTCAAAGTTTAAAAGATAAGGTTAAAAATCATTCAAATGGAATTTACCACTGGGTAAGTTCTGATTTTTTATTTAAAAAATTATAAAAGTATTGAAGGGTGAGAGGTTTCTTGAAATTCTAATGGAAGGTCCTTAAGGTCAGGTACTTTAAATTGTGTCTTTGTATTCTCATGGATTAGTACAGTTTGTGGCACATAGCAAACAATTAACAAATGTTTGTTGATTGGTAGCAATTCATACAAAAAATCTGTTTATTTTAAATTGCCAAACAATATTGATATAATCCAACAAATAACAACACCAGTAAAAATAAACCAAAACCTTATGCAATCTTGAGCTACAGTAAAGGAGCATAGTATCCAAATTCCTATCATAGTTCTTTACCATGACATGGAAGTGGTCCCTTTGACATTAAAATTGTCTCAAGACTCTCGTGTTCTTCATATAGTTGATCAGTTGCTAAGTTTTATTATTTCTACCTCTTTCTCTTGAATCTTTCATGCTCTCTCTACTCAGACACATGCCATATCATATTCCCTAATCAGTTGTCACCTAGATTATAGAAACAGCCTGCTAATTGTTTCCCTTGCATCACTTTTCTCTCCACTTCTGGTCAGCATCCCCACTGGATCAAAGTGATTTCTCTTAAGAGAATCTGTGAACATATGACTTCCCAACTCACTAAATTCAAGACTCCCTCTTGCCTCTAGGATCAAATGTAAATTTCTCTTTGACTTTTAAAGTCTTTCACAATCTTGCCCAACCGATCTTTCCAGACTTATTGGACATCATTCCATCTCCAATACTCAGAAATCCAAACCAAGCTGTCCTTCTCTTTGTTCCTTTAATATGGCACTTCATCTCACCTCTCTTCACTTTCATGTGGGTCTGCTTTGATTGTAATTCACCCATCTCTCAAAGAAGAAAATGAACAAATCAAAGCTCTACATCATTAAATCCATCTCTTCCTTCAAGATGTAGTTCCCTTATTGCCCTATAAATGAAGTCTTTCATGGTGTATAAGTCCCTTGAATTTATTTGTATTTGAATCCTTTGTATTTATTTGTATTTTTTCTCTTTTATTTTTCTTATATGTATCTATTTTCTCCTTCTTTAGAATGGAAGCTCTTTGTGAGTAGAGATTTTTTCATTCATTATGTTCACATGTTCAAAACTTAGCTCACCATTTGACACATAGTAGATGTTTAATAAATATTTGCTTAGAACCTCAGGAACTGGTGGATCAAAGACTATAGTAAGTCTTCCTAAACTAGAATGACTTTATTCATGAGCCCATTAAAAGACTGTGCAAGTGTACAAGCCAAGCCTAATGAAGTATAGAGAGGATAATTGGTAGGAAGCATGACTACAAGGTTACAAAAAACAAATGTTTCTGACCACAATAATCCATAAAGACTAGTTATTAAGGCAGGAGCATGGTTACAATTTCTGTATAGAATCTTACATATAATTAATATGACGGTCTTTTGAAATATTGAAGAAGGATTCAGACAAATGAAAGCTGTAGTTTCACTTTTTTACTTGCCCTGATTAGACTATATACAATCCTTACAGGTTCTAAACAGTTGGCAAGCCTATTTTCCTATAGAAAATGGCATTCTTTTTAAATTGCCAAAGAGCATTCTTTTTCCCCTGGTACTCCTATCTGACCACTCCTTTGTCTTCTTTCATGCCCTATCATCTATCTTCTGATCCCTGAGTGAAGATGAATATATCTCTTGTGTAATCTCTGAACCTAGTCTTTGTTTTCCTATATTTCTGCCTTGATGATTTTAAGAGTTTACATGCATTCATTTATCTTCTATATAATGTCTATATACTTACCTTGTAACATTTACATATTTGCATGTATGAATGTAATTATATGCTTATAAATATGATGCATTGTATGAATGCATGTTTATGCATATATGCATGTACAAACTCATCACACTGTGTGTGTTTGTATGACACACACATATCTTACTGCTAGAGATGATTGCTTCCCTTTTTTTTTTTTGCACCCATTAAGATGTTACATGTTATGGTAGAAAAACAAATGTCTATTTGAACCACAAGCTATTTATTCAATTCTATAGGTATGCAGAAACAATCACTGTTAATTGGAAATAGCACTTACCTGTTAGTCAGGACACCAGTTTCTTAGTCCTATCTCTGCCAATAATTGCATATGTGAAAGGGCTATACTAGTTCTTCTCTGAAGTACTTCCCATTTCTCAAAGAATTATATTTCATACTAGTCCTGAGGTAGAGAATAATTGTTTTTATTCTTTAATATAGTAAGGAGTTTTAATCTGGAAAGACAAATAAAATTTTCCCTTATGGAAATGAAAATTTCAGATAATTTATGAACACTGAGAAATATACTAAAACTAATAAACCTGTCCAGATCCCATCAATAAATAATGAACTGGGGACACTAATTCACTGTTGGTGGAACTGTGAACTGATTGAACAATTTTGCAAAACATTATGCAATTATGCCCAAAGTTATTAAACTGTCTTTAATCCAGCAATAGAACTATGAGGTCTGTTTCCCAAAACAATTGGTTAAATGGAAAAGAAGCCAAAAGAACATATGAAGGAAGATTCTATCTCTATTCAGAGAAAGAACTGATAAGTAGAAGTGTGCATAGCATAGTTTTATGATTATACTTATACATATATGCAAATAATATGTATGTGTAATCATTCTATACATTATTCTATTCATCAGTTCTTTCTCTGGGTCTTCCTTCATATGTTCTTTGTGTTGATTTGGGTACTTATAATAGTCAAAATGACTTATTTGCTAAAATTTTTTCTTAAAATTTTATTGGTGTGTGTATGTGTGTCTAATGATAGCCATATCTAGGACAGGGGAGAGGGAAGAAAAAAGAAAGTTACATAGTAACAAATTATACATAATAGATTTACAATTTCATATACAATCATTTTTTTATATTCTACCATGTTATGGAAATGATCATTTTCTTTCTTATTTGCAGAAGAAAATAAGTATTTTTAAAAAGAATACCAAAAATGTACTTCTGTTAACATGTCAACTCATCACCTTTTGAAGGTCTTAAAAATTTAAAGACAAAAAAATAATCTCTAAACCTCACTCATTGGGTAATTTCTTATTTTGAGTTGATAGTGCTCAAATATAGTGATGGGGGGGGGTGGAGCCAAGGTGGCTGAGTAGTAATAGCACTTCCCAGTGCTCCTTCCCACACCACTTCCAAAACATAGAAAAGGGGCCTCTGAACAACCTCTGCAGCTCCAGAACCCACAAAATGACACAGGGAAGACAACCTCCCGCTAAGGATGGCCTGGCAGCCTGCCAGGGAGAGGCTAGCACAGCATTCTGGGAGCTGAGCCCAGGCCTGCTTGAGTCAGAGGTTTTAGCCCCAGGGCCGCCCAACCAGCAGCAGGCTGGAGGGACTCCAGAACACCAGCAGTTCTGGTGTTTCCAGAATTACCAAGACATAGATGCCAATGACAAAGTGAGGGGTCAGTGTAGTATGGACATTGGGACTGGTTGTGAGAGCTTGTCGGCCTCTTTCCCTGGGGGTGAGAAACCGATGAGTAGACAAGGTGAAGCCACCATGATGCAGCTTCGCTTCCTGGCCTGCAGACAGTAGGGGGACCGGCTATCAGTCAGGGGTGGAGGGGTAATCACTCTTGCTTTAACCTTCCTGGATCTGGATTGCTATCTGGGGTGAAGGTCTTGGGGTGTGTGACCAGCTTGTCAGAGCATGTGGGGGCTTCAGAAAGATCACCCAACTAATACATCTGGTGCCTGAGAAAACCCCAGTTTTTAGGACAGAAGGTCCCCTGGCTGGTGGCAGAGTCCTACTGTGGCAACAAGGCCAAAAGTCAAGTATTTGAGTGGCAACATGCCTAGGCAAAGGAAACAAAATAAACAGAAATATGAAACATTAGACTCCTATTTTGGGGACAAAGAGGACCAAAGCATGGAACAGGAGGAGGATTGGGAGGTCAGAACTCCTGCACTAAAAGCCCCAAATGAAAATATGAGCTGCTTACAGGCCATAGAGGACCTTAAGAAGGATTTTAAAAAACAAAAGAAGTGGAGGAAAAATTAGGAAGAGAAATCAGAAAAATGCAAGGAAAGTATGAAGTGAGATTTAACAGCCTGACTGAGGAAAATAACAACTTAAAAAATAGACTAACTCAAATGGCGAAGGAGGCTCAAAAGGGCAGTGAGGAGAAGAATGCCTTAAAAAGCCAAATTTGCCAGATGGAAAAAGAATCTCAAAAGCTCACTGAGGAGAATCATTCATTCAGAATTAGACGGGAGCCAATGGAAGCTAGTGACTTTATGAGAAATCAAGATGCTGTTAAGCAGATCCAAACAAATAAAAGAATAGAAGGTAAAGTGAAATATCTCATGGGAAAAACCACTGACCAGGAAAATAGGTCCAGGAGAGATAATTTAAAAATTATTGGACTACCTGAAAGTCATGATCAAAGAAAGAACCTAGAAATCATCCTTCAAGAAATTCTCAGGGAAAATTGCCCTGATGTTTTAGACCCAGAGGTCAAAATAGAGGTTGAAAGAATCCACAGATCACCTCCTGAAAAAGACCCTCAAAAGAAAACTCCTGGGAATACTATAGCCAGGTTCCAGAATTCCCATATCAAGGAGAAAATACTACAAGCAGCCAGGAAGAAACAATTTTAATATTGTGGAAACCAAATCAGGATAGCGCAGGATCTGGCAGCTTCTTCCCTGAGCGATTAAATATAGTTATGATACTCAGAACTTTCAATATATGGAAATTACAATGTAATACTTTCAGAGCAATTCCACATCTAGGGATGGCAATAAGGTTATGATTCCAAGACCAGAACTTGAATTGAATATGTCAGGTCTATGTAAATCCTTTGTTATGAGATTGAATTCTTATTATTTCATTTTCACCTTTTCATCAGACTCTTTGTAATGAAAATGGAAACATTTACATTTTAATTTTTCTCCAAATGAATTTGTTGTTATACATGTTCCTGAATGTAGATGATATATTTTTGAAAGTTCTTTTTCCCTTTGTAATTCAATATTGCTAATTTGGGCAGAGATCTAGGTATGCGGGATAACAGGCTTTTATTTATAAACTTTTAAAGGTAATATGTGACTTAAATATTATCTATTCCAAATCATTTATTCTGTAGATGAAATACTAAGACCTGGAAAAGTGAAGTGTCTTACCAAAGGTACTGAACCTAGCAATCACTCCACTACTTTATCATTCTTTTTTTGCCATGGAAAATTATCTTATTTGTGATACAAATGATGAGGGAATAAAAACAAGGACAGTACTTGATCATTGTTTTGAAGAATCTTGTAATCTTGTGGATGGAATACAGAAATCATTTATTAAACTTAATTATACGGCTGTGTTAACTGCTAGGGATATGAATGGAAGCCAGCAAGACAATCCTCAAGGACAAATATTGTAATGGGTAAAGACAAAACTTAAAGGGGACAAATCAGAGAAGATGACAGTATCATGAAAAATTCATTGTACTTGAGATAAGTCAAAAGTTCATCTATCAGAGAGGAACAGGTTTCAAAGGCTGAGATCATCAGAGTGGGCAGCATAGTGTAGAAAATGCGGAGATTATCATATATCCATATATATGAAAATATAAAATTTCAGAATGTGTATATATATATATATATTCTGATAGATAGACAGATAAATACATAGATAGATAAGATAGATAGAGACAGATAAATGATAATGTCAATGTTTTTAAATCTTAAGCACAATACTTTAATTAGGATTCTAAAAACCTACATTAATCCTTCCCCCATATATCAGTTATTTGAAGGGAGCAGGGTCAGCTAGGTGACCCAGTTAATAGGGTGCCTGGCTTAGAGTCACTTTGACTCATTTCCTGCGTTCAAATGTGACCTCATTTACTAGCTGTCTGACCCTGGACAACTCACTGAACCCTGATTGACTCTGTTTCCTCATCTATAAAGTGAACTGGATAAGGAAATGGAAAACAATTCCAGTATCTTTGTAAAGGAAACCCCAAATGGGGTCATCAAGAGTTGGACATGACTGAAAAAGATTACTCAACAAGAAGAGAGTAGAAAGATCAAAATTTCATTTTCCTGAAGTCATTTGTTTGATAGATTTAAGACTGAAAAGTGCATTTCAGAAATACTGGGGTAAATTCTTCTAGAGCCTAGAAGAATTAAATGAATGAAACTTTGCAGAAGAAAGATTAGGATTTAAATTAATCTACTCTCAGCAATTCTAACCTTTTTAGTCAAGGTTTTCATTAATCTAAATCAGCAAGCTCAGTGCTAATTACTCATTTATTGCTGCTAAAATGACCATAGGAGGCAGATTAGAAAACTTAAGACTTTATCTAGGAGACACCTCCTATAAGGACTTCTTGTTATCAGTTATTCCTCTTTGGGCTATCCAGAGGATATATTGTGAGGAAGCAGGAGGTTTTACCTTGAAAATTAAGTTTTATTAGTACCAAAATATGAAAAATGACCATGATTTTTGTTTCAAATAATAGATTCAATAATAATACCAGAAGTGTAAAATGTAGCATTTTAGTATTGTATAGTTTGAAGGAAACTTGGAGATCAAATAATCCAAGGCACTCATTTACAGATGAAAACAAGATCAGGGATTTTAGGGGCGGCTAGGTGGCGCAGTGAGTAGAGCATCAGCCCTGGAGTCAGAAGGACCTGAGTTTGGATCCGGCCTCAGACACTTAGAGCACACACAAACAAAAACCTAGCCGTGTGACCTTGGGCAAGTTACTTAACCCCAATTGCCCTCTAAAAGGAAAAAAAAAGATCAGGGATTTTAGGGATTTTAGTAGACAGAAAGGTAATGGCTGAATTATGTCTATATAGATACCTCTCAGAGTCTTTAAGCAATGTACAGCATGATATTATTTTTCCCCTTTAGGCTAGGGTGATACTTGTACATGACTTTTATCTTTAATATAGCATGATTTTTCATTCTCTGTCACCATTATTAAGTTAGTTTTCTCTATCCTTCCATCATTTCTGCCTTGTGCTGGACTAAGAAGTTGGAAAGGAATTAGTCTAATTCCTGTACCTTTTATCATGTCTTGACCTAACCCTATCACAATTCTCCTTTTCAATAATTTCTGCAGTTCTCTCTTCAATTTATCCAATAAATATTTATTAAACAGTGATGTTCCAGGTCTTATTAAGTGGCAAGATTCACAGGCAAAAATTGAAATTTTATCTGCCTTCAAAAGCCTTTTGCTTAATGGGAGAGAAAGTACAACATGTACTATATTAATAAATACAAAACCCATACAAAGTTAATACAAATCAATTTGATTGAGAGGAAGTAATTGTCAACTACCAGGAGCATTCATTTTGACCCTGTGTCCATATTCAGAAGCCCAAAGATTTCAGTGCCTTATTTATGCCATTCAGATTGGGCATTTTCTCTTCTGTTCCTTGTCTGCATTGATGGTTAGATTCCCAACCCTGTTTATCACCTACTAAAAGAAAGCTAATGAGCAGAGTGTACCCATGGAAGTCTATGCAATAGTTTGATTTTAAAACTATTTGTATGTTGTGCTGAAACTAATTAAATAAGGAGTGGGCTAAAACATAGTATATGCACAAAGTAGTAAAGTGTGAGATTTTCTTGTCAAGTATGATGCAAGCATCATTCTTGACCTAGTGAGAATATTTATGAGATTTTTGTTACTAATCACAGCCATGATCCCACAAGGGGATACTGTAAGTAAATATCCTAAAAAGTTTGGACTGATCATTGTGTATCTTTGCTCAGAATTACTGTGTCATAAAAGGTTTAGCTGCTGTAGCTGTTCAAATGTATTTCTCATGATTTTTAAGCATACACATTTTAATAGGTTTGTTTTATTGAATGGATATTATGAGGATAAAGTTTATTTAGCTCATTATCCATTCCTCCTTTTTATAAAATTCAAATGATCAAAAGTTTACCTTTCATTGAATATTGCAAGATTTATGACCAACTCATGTTTACCTCACAAAGAACTGAAATGAAAACTAGTTCTGACAGTAAAATTGAATGAACTTTTAAAAAAAATTATACTATTTACATGAAAACAATAAATTTTACATACTTCGTGGATCACCAATTTTCTATTTAGAAACACAGTTGCCCTCTTCCATTTGTCTTAGTAGGAACAAACATTTCAGAAAAATTGTTTTCATGATATAATTGCACAAGAGCCAAAGCAAAACTGTTAATGATCTTACATGTGCTGGAGAAAATGCCTATGTGAACCACAGATCCAGAAAGAAATGTTCAAATGAGATCCAAAGAGAACGTTAAAAAATAAAGAAAGAAAAGATTCGAAATGGTAAATATACAGACAGTGATTCCACAAGGGAAGGACTTTTTTAACCAAATTAAGAACTTTATTTAAATGAATATACTTCATTGAGGACATCAGGAAGCACTGTACAATTTAATTGAAGCTTTTTTTCACATCATGTATTTTGTATATCTTTTCTTTCAAGTGGATAAATGTAGATTCTAAAATTAAATTCTGAGTTTGGGGATAGAAGTACAGGTAATTTTTTATTAGTATGTATGGGGTTGATGGTTTTAGTTTTTAACTTTTTTCAGACCCATTGTTAATTCTATTCCTGACCCTTTGGACATTCTGCTGCTTGCTAGTGTCAAGAGTTAAGGACAAGCAGGTGAAAATTGTGGATACGGAACTTAAATCTGTCCCTTTTGTTGCTTATTAACAGCTTGCACAGAAGCATCAGGAAAAGATTAAAACTAATGGCTAAAATTAATTTTTAGATTAGCTGAGAGCTTCAATTATTGCTGTTATTATAGCTAGGTTGACTGCAGCTATGCCTAGAGTCCATTAAGAAACATAGAGAGATCCTAATTGGTAGATTTCATGGTGCTTTAAATAACTACCCAGAAATAGTTCTTCCTTAAACTCTCCTGCTCTATCTATTGGGGGCCGTTAAATAGACATAGCCAGAAAAGGAATGAAGTGAATTGAAAATGATCTTTCATTACTTTCATCCATTCAAATCTTTATAAAATCCAATGCTATGGTTAGACCACTGTGATTTGTTGTTCAGTGGTTTTTAGTCATGTCCAACTCTTCTTGACCAGATTTAGGGTTTTCTTTTTAAAGACATTGTAATGATTTGCCATTTTCTTCCCAGCTCTTTTTGCAGATGAAGAAACTAAGGCAAACAGGATAAAGTGACTTGCCCAGGGTCACAGAGTTAGCAAGTAAGTATCTGAGGTCACATTTGAACTCAGGAAGATGTCTTACAAACTCCAGATCACAAAAGTTATTGACACAGTGCCTTAAGGAGTTTACATTCCATCAGATAAGTTAAAACACCTGCAAAATTATACTGTATAATATAAAAGAACATGATATATTTACTCATCCATGAACATGTTGCATTGTTACAGTAGGATATAAGCCCTCTGAAGGTAAAGGCTTCATTTTTGTGTCTGAAATGTTTGCACAAAAACTAGTGGATAGCAACAACTTATTGATACTTATTTGAGTAAATAGGAATGTCTAAAGTACCTGGCAATAGTAAAGGTAAAGATTGTTTTTTATCTGTAAGAAGCAGTATTTAGAGAATTAAACTGATTCATGGAACATTAACAAAGTGGGTTTTCAATATATCTTACACACACATTGCTCATTCTGGAATTCCTGAAAATTACTAAGTTCAGAATAGAACTAATGAATAACTCAGGCACTCAGTCCAGTTTCTACTTTACTAACAGAGTAGAAAGAAAACATAAATCAAATAGAAAAGTATTCAATTGGGACATCAATTCTAACAATAATAGGAAATTATAGTAATAGGAAAATTCTAACAATCAGATTATTTTCATACACAAATGTGTATTATCTCTAGAAGGCAGAGACACTTTCAGTGAGGAGGTTAAGCCTCTCTCTTTAAGCAATTCTTGGAAAAATCACCTGGAAGACAAGGCAGTATTTTGGTTTCAATACCACTTGTCTTTGAAGGACTCTCCTGTGTGAAAGCTCCTGGACCCCATAGAATGGTAGTTGACTGTGTCTTTACCACTCCACTGCTTTTCTTTCTCCATATCATCTACCTAAGAGATATGGAGGCTCCCTAGTGTGATGTCACTTGACTTCTTTGCATCTAGCTTCTGTTGAAGTTCCACTAGCCTGGTGTCACTAGGTCTTCACTCCAAGTTAATAGTAATTACTCATTCTTAATTTGCCTTCTGTTTCTGTTCTTTAGGGGAAATGTCATTGTTCATCTAGAGAAAAGGTTCTTTACCAGGGGTCTGTGATATAAGAATATTAACAATAACTATAATTCCATACAATTAGATTCATTTGTAATTGTATTTTTGCATTAAAATAATTTTGAAACATTATTTATCAAACTGACAAAGGGTCCATTGTGCAAAAATCAAAGAAATCAACAAATATTGATCAAGAGTTTCTATTCTACAGTAAGACTGCTCAATCCAATATGCCTCGGGGTAATCAATTTAATTTCCTATCATGCTAATTACTCTTATAATATGCTTCCCCCTAGAGTATAAAAAGAGTCATAAAGGTATCTGTTAAGACTTAATTTAACCCAGTAAAATGATGGTGCTATCACCACATTTTTTATCCTTACACAAAATTCCCCAGAAGAAGCTTTATAGATCCCATTGTTAAATTTTCAGGTTAAGCATTTAGAACTCCAGTATTGGTAAATTCTACAAAGCAGGATTTCATTCATTTTTTTGTCAACTGTCCATATCAGGTGTGGGGATGCTGAAACTTTGAGGCAACATGTGTCCCTCTGAGTCCTCAAATATGGTCTTTTGACTAAATACTTCAAAGGATACCAGTTGAGGACCTAGAGGGTCACATGTGATCTCTAGGCCACAGGTTCCCCACCACTGGTCTAGTCATTAGAAAATGATAGAAAAAATGGAAATAACGAAGATTAAACAGAAATTTGTGTTGCATAAACTTTTTTTTCTTCTTTGAAGAACTGGTTTTAAAAATTTTACCACCATACTTGTGCATTGAAGGCAGTATGCCTCTAACATGATTATTACTTCCCACTAAGATTTTCTTGAGACTGAGAATGTATATTCATATCCCTTTCCACTTGCCTTATAGTCATACTCTATTGATAAACATAATGCAACCATACACATTTACTTGCATTTCCAAAAATAACCAAATATAAGCACTGAGGATAAGTACATTGAAGCAGCAATGTGGTGTAGTGGACAGCAGGCCAGACGGAGAGTCAGGTAGACCTGATTGAGAAAAAAAAAGTAAAAAGGTCAGCTAGTCATGTAGTGAGAATGAGGAATAAAATCTGAATAGTTAAATATGTTAAAATATTTAGAGATGGCTTTGACAGAATGAAAAAGCACATATTAATGACTTACTATGTGCCAGGCACTATCTTAAGTATGAGGGACAAAAGTACAAAAATGAAAATCATGACTGCTTTCAAAGAGCTTATATTTTAATTGGAGGACACAATTACTTTGAGCAAGTGTTGGTCATAGGAAGGGATATTTTAAAATGTGACAGGAATGTTGATGACACTCATAAGGGAAGAAATAGGCATACATTTGCCTGTAGTAATTTTATTTGATTAAGGTCCCCCCAAACTGGAAGGCCAAATAAAGAAGAGTATATGGTAGTAAAGTAGAATACAAGAACAAAGCAGGTACTAAGGTGAACCTTGATTGGGTTGATATAGGTAGAGTGGGGCACTAGAAGTAGTCACCAATTATGACAGTGGGTAAATACCAAGATAGAAGTTCTCAAGCTAAAAAAAAAGAGTTTTCACTCAGTAAACAGGGTCTTTGGTCCAGACATTAAGGCAGATGGAAAAGGATGCCATATTAGAAAGCTCTTCTATGTAGATTTTATAGGAGAATGGGATAAGAATGGAAAATTGGTAGGTATGGATGAGTTGATATAATACTTCTTGACTTTCTTTAGACCTCCTTACCAGCAACCTCGGTCCCACACACATTCTCTTTTGTTTCCCTTTCCCCTCCCCTTTTCCTGGTTTGTGTTTTGTCTTCCCTCCTTGTAACCTAATAACTTGAGGGTAAAAACTTTCTTATTTGCTTGTATTCTTTTTAATTACATCTCAACTAGTGCCTATCACATGTGCTTAATAAATATTATATCTCTTTATCTTATTTATAGCATTTCTCTCTGTTTAGATTATAGACTCTTGTATAAATATTATATTTTTTATGTTTAAGTTATATTTACATGATGAAACCAGTCATTGAAGGTAAGGATCAGGTGTTATGCAGATTATCTTCCATAAAATATTGAATGGTCTTCTCCACAATATGCACTCTATATGGATTGCATCATAAATAGTCATTGATTGATTGAGGAACAAAAAGAAATTTAATATCTTTCTCAGACCTAGGACTGATGCATAGAATGTCTACTTGACACAAACACACTAGATGTTAGTTTCAAATATTTAGGCTTTCTGGGTTCCAAGAATTTGTTGAATTTTGATAGATAGTGTTTAGATTGGTGTTGAAAGAGGATTAGTCTGAGAGCTGAGAGAACAGGATTTTATTTCTAGTGTTTCTACTAACAGTATAACCTTCTGGTAGTCACTATTTCTCAAGTTTCTTATCTGTAAAATGAGGTATTTAAACTAGATGAACTCTGTACTTCCAGTCCTAAATTGTATGATTGTATAATATCCCTGAATCCTCACTACAAGGTTTGTAAACAAACTGCTGACTATATATTCTGTAGGCATCCAATTTGGCTGAGTTCATATAAATACCAACACATTCTTCAAAGTTGTTAAGGCATTTGGGGAAATGATCCATCTTTTAGATTGCCTGGACTGCTCAGCCTAATAGAGTATTAGCTTCTTAGGTTTATATTTTGTTTCCTATATATGACTTTGTTCTCATCACCATTATTAATAGCATGGAGAACTGGTTACCGTACACATTGGGGTACTCAATAAATTATGTGTATTTCAACAAAATCTAATACAGAAAACATTTATTAAATGCTCGCTGCATGACAGAAAATAAAGTAAAAGAAAGGAAAAGCAATGCAAAGGGAAAAAAAGAAATTAGAAGAAAAGGAAAGAATTGGAATGAGAAAAAAAAGATCCAAGACAAAGCAAACTGAACTTTTTGATCAGGATTTTATGATTTTCTAATAAATGAAAAATGCTGTTTCTTGCAAAACTCTTAAAATATAAGTATGGGAGAGGTTATAAAGCTCAGAAAAATGATTCAAAGTGGAATGGGATGATAATAAAAGTTTTTGAAAGTATTATGTTTGTTTAAGTGAAGCAAAATTTAATTATTTTGTATATTTATGTCTATATTATAATTATATTTATTTACACACATGCATACATTTTAAAGATAGTGATTCAGCATCTATTCCTATTCTTAAAATGAAACCATTTTTTTTTTTACTTTTGACCATTGAAAAACTGGTTAGCAACATGTATTTTACTTTTTTTTCAACTTATTGTCCTGAGAGAATAATGTTAACAAAATCTACTCAGTGAATGAATGTGTTCCCTGAAACACTGAGTAAAGAGATACCATTGGATGAAAAGAATGGGGAAAAAAGAGAAAAACTGACCTATTCCTAAAAAATACTCAAGAAAGGAAGAGCTGAATATTATCTCAGGTATTTAGCTCCTGTGTCAGATTAATTTGATGGGCTGATAGAAATTTTTTACAAGATTTCTAAAGTAGACTTTCTCATTCCACATACCTCATTCTCAAATATGTATATAATTTCTTAGTGATTTACTTAATGTTTTTATATTTATTTGATTTATACAATTTCATTTACAATTTTCTTAATTACCCTATTTTGTAAGGATCCCTCATGAGTCTGTTTCTAGCTAACTAATTAGTTGAAATATATGGATTTTAAATTATAATTATAGAGAAGATAATTGTATAAGTAGGACTCCAATATCATTCAGATTTCTTTTTACCTCATCTATACTTGGATGTATAAAGATAGATGGATAGAGGTATAGATGTAGATTGTGTGATTGTATATGTGTATATACATGTGTGTATTTGTATATATGCAATTATATACAAGTATATATGTAATATGTCTATATTTGAACATACTTATATATGTGTATGAATCTGTCATATATATGTGAATTATTACATTCCATCACTATGTTTATTTACTTATCTAAAATATTTTTATAACTGCAGCTCTATTAGGAAAGTAATTTTAAAATGGGTTTTGTTTTGGGGAATGGCTGAATAAATTGTGTTATATTATTGTAATAGACTATTATTGTGTTTTAAGAAATTATGAGTACTATGATTTCAGGGAAATATGGAAAGACTTACATAAACTGATGCAGTGAAGTGAACAGAACAAGGAGAACATTGTACACAGTAACAGCAATATGACTCCACTATTCTCAGCAATACAATGATACAAGATAATCACAAAGATTTCATAATGAAAAATCTTATCTGCTTCCAGAAAAAAAGAAATGATGACCTCT
Organism: Gymnobelideus leadbeateri; assembly: GCA_011680675.1. Taxonomy (NCBI): domain Eukaryota; kingdom Metazoa; phylum Chordata; class Mammalia; order Diprotodontia; family Petauridae; genus Gymnobelideus; species Gymnobelideus leadbeateri. Next base: position 382,634 of record WOXC01007416.1, read on the forward strand.
GAATATAGACTGGAAAGTACTATTTTTGTCTTCCTCCCTCCCTCCCTTCCTTCCTTACTTCTTTCTTTCCTTCTTTTCTTCCTTCCTTCCTTCTTTCCTTCCTTCCTTCCTTCCTTCCTTCCTTCCTTCCTTCCTTCCTTCCTTCCTTCCTTCCTTCCTTCCTTCCTTCCTTCTTTCCTTCTTTCCTTCTTTGCTTTTTCAATTTTCCTTCCACAAAATGACTAATATGGAAGGGATTGTACATTTGTAATATATGTCAGATTGCTTACCATCTCAAATGGGGGGAAAGTATGGAGAAATAGAGTTTGGTACCCAAAAATTTTTTAAAGCAAATATTAAACATTTCTTCATATACATTGGAAAAATTAAATGTTATTCAAAATGTTTTTCATTTAAATATAATCCATTTCTTCTCCCAATTAATCATTGTTGGCTAATTATCTACTTTAAAAATATTTTTGTCTTTCTTATTGTAATATTATAGAAACCTTTTTACTTTGGATTATTTCAGAGACTATGAATCAGAAAGAGCTAGAAACGATTATTTTAAGAACTAAAATTCCAGGAATTCATGCAATATACATTAAATGACTTTCTGTGGAAAACTTTCTGGATCTGTAGTAAAAGGACTTGTACCTAATATTACCTCTCCAGACTCTCAACACGGCATTGTGCTATTTCTGGTCCTCAGTTTCCCTTCTTGCAAAATGTGTAAACAGGGAATCCACCTCCTCTTTTGGAGAGCAACTACTTAACAGCAAGTAGTGGATAAGTGGAAAGACTGTGTAGCAGCAAGAAAAAGAATTCCATAACAAATTGAAATACAAAGTCTATGAAGCTGAACATAGTAGAATAACCTATTAGAGCAATTTCTTTGTCTCTGAGATCCTTTTGAAATTTATATAGTCCAACCAATACACATTTACAGGGAAGATGTGCAACTTCATGAAATTTTTCCCAGGGTAATTTTTGCCGTAAGAGGGAAATTATTATATTTTTGTGAAAATGGAATTTGTCCATTGCAATGGTGGAAGAAGTTCAAGGTCAAAGAGGAGAATGATTGTATTATTTTTCCAACAATTTGAAGAAAGTTGTAACATCTGTAAGTCTCAACGACATCAAAAAGGCAAGCAGCTAAGTCTAAAACTACTATAAACACCTCATAAGTCTGCTCTGATGGAAAAACAAGGTCAGGACAATTTCCTTCTTTAGTCATTTTGTTTGTTTGTCTTCCAAAAACAACTGAACTCATCTCTAAATATAGTGACATAGGAAAAATGTATCTTATTTTATACATAAATTAATCTGGGAGAAAAAATAGAATTTATATTAATGATTGAGTAATATACAGTAGAGATGTTGTAAATAGAACAAAGCTGATAATACATTAATATGTTGAGAAAAACCAGCATTCAGAATCTTGCCAATAATCTGTAAGGACAAACAAACCAACAAAATTAAATGTAACAGTTACATTTCTCACCTTTGCAGAATTGGTAGGCTGTGGGTGAGAAATATTGAATTTCTTGTGAAAATTGACTGATATACATGCATACATACATACATACATACATATATATATATATATATATATATATATATATATATATATATATATATATAGGCTATGCTTTTTTTTCTGAAATGAGTTTTTAATCTCTTTTTTTTTAGTGCAGTGATGTAGTTTAAGAAATGCCTAGCATCATTGGGACTTTTATTTCAAAGAAACAAACATTTGCTCCTATCAATGACAGCAATTTGTATATTGATTGGAGAAATGCAAATCAAACCAATTCTGACGTACTGCCTCATACCTATTAAATTGGCTAATAGGACAGAAATAGAAAATGACAAATTATGGAAGGGAACAATGGGACATTAATGAACATATGTGGAGTTGTGAACTGATTCAACCATTCTGTAGAGAGATTTGGAACCCTGCCCAAAGAGTTATAAAAACATTAATATCCTTTGACCGCACAATACCACTACCAGCTCTGTATACAAAGAGAGATTTTAAAAAGAACCTATATGTACAACTATATCTATAGATACTGTTTTTTGGTGGCAAAGAATTGGAAACTGAGAGGATAATAATCAATTGGAATATGACTAAACAAATTGTGATGTATGATTATGATGGAAATACTATTGTGTTATAAGAAATGATGAGCATGATTGCTCTCAGAAAAACCTGGAAAAACTTACATGAGCTGATGCAAAGTAAAATGTACTGTGGACAAAGGAAAAAAAAACATATTGCAAGATGATTAACTGTTAATGACTCAGGTATTCTCAGCAATGTAATATCCAAGACAGCACTAAAGGACTTATGACAAAAAATTCTATCCATCCTCAAAGAAAGAACTGATGCTGTCTGAATACAGATTGAAGCATATTTTTTTACTTTAGTTTTCTTGAGGTTTTTTATCTATGTTTTCTTTCACATCATGACTATTATGGATATATTTTGCATGCTTACACATTCATAATCTTTACCTTCTCAATGAGGGGACTGGAGAGGGAGGAAGGGAGAGAATTTGAACTCAAAGTTTTAAAAACAAATGGTAAAAATTGTTTTATACATAACTGGGGGAAAAGAAAATGCTAAATAAATTTAAACAAAGAAAAAAACGCAGTGATTTGGAGTAATGTTATCGCTTAACTTATACCAAAACTATTTTTAAGAAAAAAAAACAAACAGAAATTTAAAAGAAAAAATATAGCCTCATCATATATTTATATACATATATGTATATATGTATATAAATATGTGCAAATACATATATATGTATATTTATACACATATATGAGTAATTTTTTATTAAATTTATGTCATACAATTTTGTGTAGTCATTCCTGAATCAATGGACATTTGTTTTATTTCCTATATTTAGTATCACAAATTTAAAAAATCTAATTGTTGTAATAGAGAAATGCTAATTACATGGTAGGTAGGATGGCAGGAATGAAAGAGAGGGTGGTGACTGGTGAAAAGATTGTACTCAAAACCACCTCCAAGGTAAGAAATAGGGAAGGCCTGAGAAAGATTCAGGTTTCCATCCCTCAGAAGTAAGAAGTAGGGAGAAATGGCTGTCAGCAGAACAACTCTATTTTCCTGCAATTACCACTTGAATTAGTCTTCTTTGGTGAATTCACTTAGATTTTGAATAGCTAATAGCACTAGGAATTTTAGTCTGAGTTTTCTATTGCAATATATTAGCCAAAACCTAACCATGTAAATTTGTCCCTTTTCTGGAACACCTCAGATTTCTTTAACATTTTACATTTGCTGGGTTGCTACTATGTGAATGATTCTATCAATGTGTGCAGAGTGCCATGGACTACACCTCTCCAATTAGAATAGGCTCATAAATCTACTTCCAGGAGAGTCACATGACATGTAACATAAATGCCTGAGATAAACTGTGGAGTATGCATTGACTTTTTGAAATGTAGTAGATGGCAGGCCTGTCATTTGACTGTAATGGAAGTTATACAGCTATAGATGCCTTCAAAAAGGTCTTTCTTGGCCTTAGTCATTTATTCTCTTCTGATATCCTGTCTTATCACACATCTCTCATGTTTTGATTCATTTTTGGAGGCCATAAAGTGAGAGAAGATGCTGTAAACCTTTGAATATTATATTTATTCCTTTTGCTCTGGGTTTTTTTATCATTTCTTTAGATAAAACAGATTAATCTAGAGGCTCCAACATTGTGCATTTTGGAATGTTTGGAGAAATAACCAGAAATCTGAGGGTTAAAATTAAAACAATGTCCTCTAAACAAGTTAGCACTAATACCTTAAGGACACTGAAATGACCTTTGGAACTATGTTCAGAGGTACTTGAGATAAAGTCGTTTTAGCTCAGAGGCTAAAATAGTCCTTACTTATTCCAGGATATCTGTTATTTCAAAAACGCATAGAAAAGTGATGGGTTTTTGAGTCCTGCAAGAGATACTAAATTTGAAAATGAATTTATTTTAAAAGCAAAATTTAATGACAATTAAATTAATCTAATAAAATTATTTATCATTTATTTATTATGTTATTTTCTAATAACATAACTTATTTAATGTTATTATGTAAATTCAACATTACACTTATTTATTTAATTGTTTTGTTCCTTCTAAGTCTACTAATTGGATGAAGGGAACAAGGCTTAATATCAAGTTGTGTGACAAATCATTAGAGATCTTATTTATACACAAATTATCCAAACACAGTAGGAGTGTGATCAAAAGGAGTATGCAAAGGATGGATAGATAGAATAAAGGATAGGTGGGGTGGATCCAAGATGGTGGCATAGAAGAAGAAAACTGTGTATGGCCCCTCCATAACCACCTCAAATATCTATAAAAATGACTCTAAACAAACTGTAGAAATACAGGACCTGGGGTGCATGACCAGTATGCTAGAGTCAGTGAAGGCTTCTGAGAGGGCACCAAATTAATAGCTCTGGCAGATGCTAAAACACTAGCAATTTGGTACAAAGCTCCCCTTCCTGGAAGCTGACTTCTACTGTGGCAAAAACTTCAAAAGTAAAAAAGAAATTGAGTGGAAACATGAGCAAGCAAAGGAAGCAAAGCACACACAGCAACCCAACTTTGGATTCCTTTTTTTGGGGACAAAAAGATCAAATCATGGAACAGGAGGAAGACAGCAAAGTCAGAACTCCAGCTCCAAAAGCTTCCAAGAAGTGGTGGGGCCAAGATGGCAGAGTAGAAACAGCACTTTCACAGCACTCCAGCCTACACCACTTCAAAATTATGTAAAGGGGGACTCTGAACAACCTCTGGATCTCCAGAACCCATAGAATGACACAGAGAAGCTAATATCCCACTGAGGACAGCTCAGCAGCCTGGCAGGGAGCAGCCAGCCCAGCTCTCTGGGAGCCAAGCCCAGGACCACCTGAGTAGGAGATTTTAGCCCCAGGGCAGCTGTAGCAGAAGCAGGCTGGAGAGACCCCAGAACACCAACAGCTGTGGTGTCTCCAGAATTATAAACACATAGATGCCTAGGACAAAATAAGTGGTTAGTGCCCTATGGACTTTGGGACCAGTATTTGGGAGCATGTCAGCTTCTTCTACTGGGGACTAGAAGCCAGTAAGGAGCCACCGCACTGCCCTCATTTTGCAGCTTCAGTTGCAGCTTCAGCTCCTGGCCTGCACATCGTAGGGGGATCCAGCAATCAGTCTTGGGGGTAATCGCTCTTGCTTTAACCTACTTGGATCTGGATTACAGTCTGTGGTGGAGGTCTTGGGGTGTATGACCAGCTTGCCAGAGTGTGTGGGGGCTTCAGGGAGGGCAACCAACTAATACCTTCAGCATTTGAGAAGACCTCAACATTTGGGATGGAAGCTCCCCTATCTGGTGGCAGAATCCTACTGTGGCAACAAGCCCCAAAATCAAGTAATTAAATGGCAACATGCCTAGGCAAAGGAAACAAAACAAACAGAAAAATGCAACATTAGACTTCTATTTTGGGGGCAAAGAGGATTGAAGCATGGAACAGGAGGAAGATTGGCAGGTCAAAACTCCTGCAACAAAAGCTCCAAATGAAAATACGAGCTGCTTACAGGCCATAGAGGACCTTAAGAAGGATTTTAAATACCAAATAAGAGAAGTGGAGGAAAAATTGGGAAGAGAAATGAGAAAGATGCAAGAAAAGTATGAAATGAGAGTCAACAACCTGACTGAGGAAAATAATACCTTAAAAAATAGATTAACTTAAAAGGCAAAAGAGGCTCAAAAAGGCAATGAGGAGAAGAATGCCTTAAAAAGCCGAATTTGCCAGATGGAAAAAGAATCTCAAAAGTTCACTGCAGAGATGCATTCCTTCAGAATTAGACTGGAGCAAATGGAAGCTAGTGACTTTATGAGAAATGAAGATGATGTTAAGCAGATGTAAGCAATTGAAAGAATAGAAGGCAATGTGAAATATCTGATGGGAAAACCCACTGACCTGGAAAATAGATCCAGGAGAGATAATTTAAAAATTATTGGACTACCTGAAAGCCATGATCAAAGAAAAAACCTAGAAATCATCCTTCAAGAAATTCTCAAGGAAAATTGCCTTGATGTTTTAGAACCAGAGGCCAAAATAGAGGTTGAAAGAATCCACCCATCACCTCCTTAAAAAGATCCCAAAAAGAAAACTCCTAGGACTATTATAGCCAGGTTCCAGAATTCCCATATCAAGGAGAAAATACTACAAACAGCCAGGAAGAAACAATTTCAATACTATGGAAACACAATCAGAATAGCACAGCAGCTTCTACACTGAGGGATCCAAGGGCATGGAATATGATATTCCAGAGTGAAAAGGACCTGGGATTAAAACCAAGAATCACCAACACAGCAAAACTGAGTATCTTTTTTCAGGGAAAAATATGGTTATTCAGTGGAATAGAAAACTTTCAAGCATTCTTGAGGAATAAACCAGAGTTGAATAGAAAATTTGACATTCAGACAAAAGAAGCAAGAGATGCTTGAGAAGGTAAACATGGAAAAGAAATCAAAAGGAACTTATCAAAGTTGAACCATTTACATTCCTACATGGAAAAACAATAACTGTAACTGATGAAACCTTTCTCAGTATGGAAATAGTTGAAGAAGGGTATATGGGCATATGAATACATATGTGAATGTGTGTATATATGTTTACAGGTATACATGGATAGGGTGCACAGGTCAGATTTGGTGGGAAGGGATGATATTTAAAGGATGAAATCAAGAGGTGCGAGCGGAATGCAGTGAGAGGAGATGGGGAGAGACAGGGGGGAGGTAAACTATCTCATGTAGAAGAGGCAAGGGGAAGTGGTTGCAGGGGAAGGGAAGAACAGGAAGGCAAAAAGGCAAAACCATATTCTCTTTGAATTTGGCTCAGGGAGAGAATGACATACATACTAAATGGTATATCTCACCCTGCAGGAGAGTAGGGGAGAGAGGAATGAGAGGAAGGTGATGGAGAGGAAGGCATGCTGGGGGCAGGGGAGGTTGGAATCACCCACTTGTGAAGAGGGAAAGGATAAAAGTAGGGAATGGACCAGGGTGGGGTGTGTGATGTGTGGGAGGGAAATATAGCCAGTCTTTTACAATATATCTACTATGGTAATGTTTTGCATAGCTATACATGTACAACATAAACTGAATTGTTTATCTTCCTAGTGGGAGTGGGTGACAAGGGACAAAGGGATTGGGTCTTGGATTAGAAGATTTAAAATTAAATGTTTCAAATATTTATAAATACTATTCTTAATACTATTTTGCATGTAATTGGGAGATAAGATGTGCAGGCATTGGGGCACAGAGATTCACCTTGCCCTAATGGAATAGTAGAAGGGGGTATGGGAGAATATATAGGAGAAAGCAGATTGGATGAGGGGATATCCTGTGGGACTGCTATTCTGGGGTGGTAGGTAGGGGAAAATGAGGGAAAAATTGTAACTCAAAAACCCTTGGAAATGAATGATATAAACCAGAAGTTAATAAAGCATTTGGAAAAAAAATTAAAAAATCTTCCTAGAAAAATAGGAATTGGTTATAGGCCATAGAGGAGCATAAGAAGGATTTTGAAAACCAAATAAGAGAAGTAGAGGAAAAATTGGAAAGAAAGAAAAATGAGAATGATGCAAGAAAATCATGAAAAGAGTGTCAACAACCTGAATGAAGAAAATAACACCTTAAAAAGTAGAATAAGTCAAATGGCAAAAGAGGCTCAAAAAGACAATGAGGAGAAGAATCTCTTAAAAAGCCAAATTTGCCAGATAGAAAAAGAATCTCAAAAGCTCAATGAAGAGAATCATTCCTTTAGAATTAGATTGGAGCAAATGGAAGCTAGTGACTTTATGAGGAATCAAGATACTATTTAACAGATCCAAAAAAGTGAAAAACATAGAAGGCAATGTGAAATATCTCATTACATAAACCACTGACCTGGAAAACAAATGCAGGAGAGATAATTTAAAATTTAGTGGACTATCAGAAAGCTATGATCAAAAAAAGAACCTAGAAATCATCTTTCAAGAAATTCTCAAGGAAAATCCCCTTATGTTTTAGAACTAGAGAGCAAAATAGAGGTTCAAAGAATCCACTGATCACCTCTTGAAAAAGATCCCAAAAAGCAATATCATAGCCAGATTCTGGTATTCCCAGATCAAGGAGAAAATATTAGAAGTGGGAGAAAGTAGAAAAATTAGAAGTAGGAAAAAACAATTTTAATATTGTGGAAACAATCAGGATAACAGAGGACCTGGCAGCTTTTAAACTGAGGGATTGAAGAGCTTTGAATATGATATTCTATTGGTCAAAGAGCTGGGATTAAAACCAAGGATCACCTACCCAGCAAGACTGAGTATCATGTTTCAGGGAGAAATATGGTCATTCAATGAAATAGAGGACTTTCAAGCATTCTTGATGAAAAATCCAGAGTTGAATAGATAACTTGACATTTAGATACAAGAAGGAAGAGAAGCGTGAGAAGGTAAATGGAAAAGAAATTATAAAGAACCTATCAAAGTTAAACTATTTGTATTCCTACATGGAAAAACAATAACTGTAACTTATGAAACTTTTCTCATGTCTATATATGTCTATATAGGACGGTATATGTTCATATGAATATATATATGTGAGTTTGTGTACATACATGTACAGGTATACATAGACAAATGGCACAGGACTAAATGAATCAGAAGGGATGATATTTAAAAGGTGAAATTGAGTGGTGAGAGAAGAATATAATGAGAGGAGATGGGGAAAGACAGAATGGCATAAATTATATCATATAAAAGTGGCAAAGGAAAACTGTTACAATGTAGGGGAAGAACAGGAAGGCGAAAGGGAATGAGTTAACCTGGCTCTCATTGATTTTGGCTTAGGGAGGGAATGACATACACACTAATGGGGTATCTCACCCTACAGGAGAGTAGTGGGAGGAGAATGAGAGGGGGATGATGGAAGGGAGAGCTGGTTGGGGAGAGGAAAGTTTGTAGCACACACTTTTGAAAAGGAACGGGGTCAAAATAGAGAATAGAACAAGTGAGGGTCAGGATAGGACGGAGGTAAAAAAAAATATATATATATATCTTTCACAATATAACCACTATAGAAATATTTTGCTTAGCTACACATCTACAACCTACATTGAATTGCTTATCTTCCCATTAAGGGTGGGTGACAAGGGAGGAAGGGAAAGTACCTGGAATTCAAAGTTTTAAAATCAAATGTTGAAAAAAAAATATATATATATATTTTTTTTTACATGCAACAGGGATATAAGATATACAGGCACTGGTGTATAGAGTTCCATCTTGTCCTTTGGAAAGTCAGAGGGGAATGGGGGAGGATATAAGAGAGAGCAAGTTGGGGGAGGGGGTATACAGTGGGATAACTGTTTTGGGGTGGTGGGTAGGGGAAAGATGGTGAGAAAATATGTAACTCAAATGTTGTGGAAATGAATGATACAAACTAAAAATAAACATAATATTTCATTTAAAAATGATAGGCAAGGTTGCTTCTATCTCTCAGCTTCTAAAGCAGCCATCAAATAGATTTTTGTATATCAATGCTCTGAATTTGTATTTATTTTAAAGAAGCAGCAGAAATACAAGTGACAATATACAACTTCATTATCATTCTCTTTTTTCTAATTTTAATTTTATGTATATGATGGCCCCATTTATTTTAAGAGAAGGAAAAACAAATATCAGAAGCAGTTCTTAGGGATGGCCAAGACAATGGTTTTTCTTTGTTGTTGTTTGCTTTTTGGGGGGCAATTCAGGTTAAGTGACTTGCTAGTTTTTGTGTTAAGTGTATGAGGCTGAATTTGAACTCAGGTCCTCTTGACTACAGGGCTGGTGCTCTACTCACTGAGCTACCTAGCAGTCACCTAGCAGGCCCCTGCTAAGACAATGATTAACAGTTCTACAAACAGCACAAAGACCTTAGTTGTATTATCTTATATGAAAAAAAAAAAAACAATACAGCCTGAGTGGAATGTGGACTAGGGTAAGATATCTACCTTTTAACTGAATAAGACAAATAAATGAATGACACTTGTACTCTATTCTTCACATCAGAACTAAGACAACTGGAAAACTTTTATAACCGGGGACTCTGCCATTCCATTCATAATCCAGTGGTTTTACAACTCCTATCAAATAAGAATGCTATAAAAGTATAAACCGTTTTCTTTCCTGTAGAGTAGTAGAGAACAGAAAATTGACTTTATAAGATACTCTTTTGCATTCTATCGCTTTTATGAAACTTCAGAGCCCTAAAAAAGAAACAGTTCATGGAAGAAGATGAAAGTGAAAAAGTAGACAGAAAGGTCTGTAAAACATCTCCCATTTTGCTATAGGTATCCATAGAACTACTGATTACTTCAGCTGGGATTCCAGACAATAAAAGTGCAGCAGTTAGTACTGCCATCTTCACCTTCTTTTCACTCTTTGGGAAGTACTTAGATAATCCGATGAACGCAAGTTGCAAAGTAAGAAATGGAGCAATTATGTACAAATATTTACATACAAAAGCCCGAACTCCAAGGGCAAGAAGAGCACATCCCACCAATCTGAAAATTTGAACACTATCAAATTCTTCCCCAAACTTCCATTCTCTTGACTAGGTTTCTCACTAATCAACTGTTTTCTTCATTTCATTGATTCATCAAATATGGAAAGATACTGGTTGGTCTAAGCCATCCTGGGAGCTTCTCTGGACAGTTTCAGTTGTAAGATCCCCTCTTTTTCGATGATGCAGTTCAAGGTTGTTATCACCACTACTCTCAGGTGGATTGGTTAAAGAGTCCTTTTTAGCTATCAGTTGGGTTCATTTTATCTCTGTAATGCCACCCTTGTGGTCTATTGTTCCTGCATTAGTCGAATCACCTAGCATCACTTGCTTCAAAACTGAAGGAATAGGAAGGGAGTTCAAGCTTATCAGTGTCATGTAGCTTTGAGTCTGTGTTCTCTTCTTCAGGTTTCTCACCCATGGCTCTCTCGCTCATTTGGAAGCCCATGATCCGGTTGATTCGCTGCTCCAAGTTCGTTAGCATTTTTCTTCACCTTAACTGCGCTCAGTACTGGAAAGCAGACAGGCCACCACTGTCCAAGGGCCCAGGGCAGTCTGGGCCTGTCATCCCCAGTAGTGATGGTCAATGGCTCCATCCCGGCCCTGAGCCTGTAGCAGCAGTCTGCTGGTCCCCCTCACACAATGGGCCCATTCCCCTGGGGAGGCCCATGCCCCATTCTTCCCTAGCCTGCTGCAAACCAGGGAGACTCAGGGAACTGGCCACCCCGCCCCTCCCCACCCCCAATCCCGATTTTATAATTTTCAAGAATGGCAGTTGGATAGACCAAAAATTTCTCTCTCCTATATATTTTCCTCCTATTTATTTTGATACGTCCTTTTTTAAAAATGTATATATTGTTCATCCCTATGAAATATAAAATCTCTGAGGGCAAATATTCTTTTTATTTTTAATCTCTATATCCTCTTACGTAGCACATTGCCTAGTGCAGGGGTGGGGTATCTGCTGCCTTGAGGTCACAATTGGCCCTCTTGGTCCTTAAGTGCAGCCTTTTGACTGAGTCTAAGTTTTATAGACTAAATCCCTTTATTAAGGGGATTTGTTCTGTGAAGTTTGAATTCAACTCAAGTCCACACTTGAGGATCTAGAAGAACATATGTGGCCTTGAGACGACTGGTTCTCCATATCTGGCCTAGTGTATGCTTGACTGTTAATAAATATCTGCTAATTTTCTTGCATTGCCCATGGAGCACAAACACATATCTAGGGCTCATATAAAAGTTACCTTGGAATTAAGGTATTCTCATTCCTGAACTACTGAAACTACCTCTTAGCTCATGTTCTTCCACTGATATGTTTACTTTATTTCAAAATAAAAACAATTAATGAAATAGCCTAAAACTAAAAGTTTTAGTAGAATATATTCAATACAGGCAATAAAGCTCTGGGGCCAGTGAAACCAGCAAAACCAGAGTTCAAATTCAACCTTAGACACTTCCTGGCAGTGCAATCCTGTGCAAGTTATTTAACTTCTCTCTGCTTGAGTTTCCTCATCTTTAAAATGGAGATAAAATAATTTACCTCTCCAGGTTGCTGTAGGCATGAAATAAGATAATATTTATAAAGTTCTTTGCAAATCATAAAGTGTTATATAAATACTATATATTATAACTGAAATAACAGGAGAAAAGTCTGTGATTTTTGATGATATGTTTTGACCAATACAAAAATTTGAAAGTTTCCTTGCATTGAAAAAAATTGATCCAGATTCCTGTGTCTCTGGAAAGGGTATAGGGTAATGAGAGGACACATAAAAGGGTTATGAATTTGTAAATCTTCATTTATTTTAAAGCTTGTTTATTGGCATTTTAAAAAGAGATAAAATAATGCCATTAGATATGGATTCGAAAGAGGGAAAGTGTAGATAATTATTTAACAAGAAACTCTACTTTAACAAAAATGGACTGACAATTTTAAATTTGATTTTCATTTTTAGCATATTACCCAAAACTTTCTTAATTCTAGGCAATCTACAAAATAATAAATCTATTTCTCTGCAGCATTTCCAATTTTTTAAGTGTAAAGGCTTACACTTTAGCACAAAATAGTGTCCTTACTAGGAAATGGTGCTTCTCTTACTCTTTTGAATAGCTCAAACCAAAGGAGACCATGATTCCAGGTATTTCCTAGGAAAAGAAGTACAAATATTGTTCTCAACTTAATGTTTGTTCCTAAGCACCCCGGAATACTTTTAATGTGTAAGAATGGAGCACAAGAACATTGAATTTGGAGTCAAATGATCTGAATTCAAATCCCAGCAACTTAAAACCTATTTGACCTTCTTTAGCCCTTCTTTAGCCCTCAGGTGCATTTGCTTTTTTTTTTTTTTATTTTGAAAAACAAGCACTAAATGGTGTCTCTAATCCCTTACAACTATGAATCTATGATCCAAAACTTTTAAACAGCCCTATGATCTTACATCCAAAGGAATATAAGTGCCTTGAGAACAGAGACTTTTTATATTTTTATCTTTGTATTTCCAAAACCTAGTGCAACCCTGAATACAAAAAGTGGTTAATAAATATTTAACAATTTAAATTGAAGCTTTAGCTGTCAGAGAAAGGTGTAGCCTTTGTAGTTGCATAACAACATAAATGGAGCTATGGGAGGAATGCTTAGGACCACTGACTTCTTATGGCCAAAAAAAGCCCCTATATCTGTCATTCATTCACTCAATATTTATTGAGCACCTTGGCAATACTAGACACTGCATCAGAATCTGGACAGTATATGTGTACTTGAAATCAAAGAATTGGTTTAATTTTTTTCTTTTTTGTGTACCCAGTGATTGCTTGATCTTCAGGATATATAAAATGTATAACACATTGCCTTTATCCTTGATGAATTAATAATTTTGTTGTGAAACAAGACAGCCAAAAGATAATATAAAATAATCCAAAAGTAAATAAGCAGGTGTGAAACAATTTTACACAATCCCAAAGTGACATGGAACTTCAGAGAAGGGTGAAGTCAATGTGAGATGGAGTAGCCATATAGAATCCTCTGACTTAGTCCTCATAATTGCTCTCATTAATCTCTTTGAATCTATGCCATTCTTTGCATTCCACAGGGTTGAACCAACAGGGAAGTGAACTAGCTTTTGCCTTGATAGAGCTAGAACTCTAAGAAAAGGCAAGACAGTCTTCATGTTAATGTAAGCTAGAAATTCAAGGGCATTTCTGATATAACAGTGTGTTGTCATAAATATTTCTGACATTTATTCATTGCACTTTCTTTAAAAGCAAGTTAATATTTCAAAAATAAATTAATAGTAACATCATTTCTCAGTTCAATTATAAAATATGCTAATGTGTCAGACATCCTCAATACATTAGGGTTGGCTAGGGAATGGGTAAGGAGCATTTTAAAGAGCGGTATTCTACAGTGAATAATTTAACCATATGGCTCTTTGGCTTTTGATTTGATTTATCAAGAGAAATGTCAGGTACTTTATGCTGTACCTGGAATAGCTACACTGTATTTGAAAAGGACACTTTGTAGAAAGAGGAGATAGAAATAAAATGGTGAAAACTGACTTTATCACATTTCTTTCCATATCCTTC